>CP125842.1:15861756-16461756 GCA_030408175.1 Trifolium repens | reverse complement strand
TATGAAATGCTAATTCTGGAATTGTGGCTAATTTAGAATGTGAATGTGATGTGTGAACAGAGTCTAATTTTGTACTACCATGTCATTTTCATGGATTGATCAAAGTTGTTTAAGTTTCATCTGATATGTTTATTACAATAACTAGGGTGACTGGTTTGTTATACTAAGCTGCTTAGTGTTAGAGTAGCTAATGAGTCAGCTGAGTTTTGAGGATAACTTTTTTCCTTTTATAAAGTTGTTTTGGTTTATGGAAAGTAGCTTTAATTCTAAACATTGCAGGGACTATATTTGCATATGGTGTGACAAGTAGTGGTAAGAGTGTGGTAACTTAGGTGGATTTGCATCTGTTTTAATTAAGGACCCTGTTTGGGTCATGAGTGTGGTTCCTGTTCAGGCTAAGGTTAATACACTTGGAGCAATATATGTTGGTTTTTTTAGAGGAAGGATGGAATAAAACTCACTCAATTTTATTGATATTATCATCCTTTAAATACATGAAAAACATAACATAGAGAAGATAAACATAAATCATAATTAAACTACCTTAAATTTGTAACATACTCACTAATACTCATAATTACAATAGTTAAAACTTGTAACAATAGGAATCCTAAGAAACTCAATAAACTCAATTAAACTATAGTAATAATAATAATAATAATATTGATTCATATTTTCAACACTCCTCCTTGAATCAATAGTTATTGACTTCAAATTCCTCTTCTTTGGACTTCTCAACTTCTTTAATGAACTTTGTAAATCTTCTCAGCTTCAAGACTTGCCCCTTCATGACTCGCCACATCAGCAAAATTATTAGAAAAATGAACTTCATGTTCTTGAAAGCCTTTATCAACCAATTTTTCTTGAAATTTGTTCTTAGAATCATTATGATCAATTTTAGTTCTACAAACCCACTTAACATCAATCGACTTTTGATCTCTTGGCTTGTCTTCAAGTTGCCAATATTCATTTTTCTCTTTCATATTTTTCTCCTCCTGCATGACAACTCTCCAACCATCCATGCTTGCCACATTTGCATCACCCAAAGGATTGACCATAGCAACATTGCACATTTCAAAAATTTCAGCAAGAGGTTCACACTTTTTATCAGAAAAATTAACATTACCATCAAATTTTCCTTCTACAGTTTCAGAGCTTTGGCCTTGGAGATTTTCTACTCCGATCTTCTCTTTATTTGAGGCTTCTACTACACTTGGAGCTGCATGTATTGTTGTTTGCTTCCACTCTATTGGAAAACTTCTATTTCTCATTTTAATAGACATTAGTTCACAACCAACATGATCAAATATGGTGCATTTCATGTCCTTAAAATGCAAAGTGTAGTGTTTTTCCAACATTTGTCCAACACTCAACAAATTTTGTTTCAACTCAGGCACAAATAAAACATCAGAAATATATTTAGTACCTGAGTTAGTTTCAACAACAACAACTCCTTTGCCCTTGACATCAACACTCTCTCCATTGCCAATGGTAACTTTTGAAGCAATTGTTTTGTCTAACTCCTTGAACAACTCTTCATCACGAGCCATGTGATGTGTGCATCCACTATCAACCAACCAATTTTTATTATTTTTGTTTGTGGAAAAGCATGTTGCTGCGAATAAGTACTCCTCCTCCTCATTTTGATTAGCCACTTGAGCCTCAGCTTTTGGTTGTTCTTCACTTTTGCAAAATTTTGCAATATGACCCGGCTGATTGCATTTGTTGCAGCGGAAATTTGGTCTATTCCAACATTTAAAATGTGCATGATTTGTTTTTCCACAGTGTTGGCATGGAGGATTATTTGTCTTCTCATCTTCAGCTTTATTGGAACTTTCTCCTTTCTGAAAATTGTTCCATTGGACATTTTTCTTCTGTCCTTTGTGACCTTGATTGAGCTTCAATTTGGCCATTAAAGCACCTTCAACCACGCCTTCCTCCCTCATGAGTCTCCTTTGTTCTTGGGCTTGCAACGCATACACCAATTCTGACAAAGTAATGTTTGACAAATCTTTGGAATTTTCCAAAGAAGAAATGGTAGATTCAAACCGCTCAGGAACAGTCACAAGAATTTTTTGGACTATCCTTGTATCAGAAAATTCAGTTCCAAGCAATCTTACATTGTTGACGATGCTTAGAAGTTTGTCAGAATACTCCTTGATTGTTTCTGACTCCTTCATCCGCTGCATCTCGAATTCTCTGATCAGATTCAGCACTTGCATCCCTTTGACTTTCTCATTTCCTTCATACTCCTGTTTGAGAAAATCCCAAATTGCTTTGGCTGATTTCAGAGTCATAACTCTTGTAAAGATTGCTTCGGAAACAGCTGAAAAAAGATAAGATTTTGCCTTCGATTTTCGCTGCTTTCTCTCCTTATGATTTCTGATTTGTGCAATCGTTGGATTGTCTGGTAATGGATCAACCACATACTCATCCTCAACAGCCTCCCAAAGATCATTAGCATCAAGATAAGCCTCCATTCTTGTTGCCCATAAGTGATAATTTTCACCCTCAAAAATTGGCAATTTTATGGCTAAGTTATCAGAATACATTTTCAACTCTTGGGTAAGTGTTTGGTTTTTTAGTGGAACTCTCAACCTCACCAGGTCCCTCAAGAAAAAAGCTCTGATACCAATTGTTGGTTTTTTTAGAGGAAGGATGGAATAAAACTCACTCAATTTTATTGATATTATCATCCTTTAAATACATGAAAAACATAACATAGAGAAGATAAACATAAATCATAATTAAACTACCTTAAATTTGTAACATACTCACTAATACTCATAATTACAATAGTTAAAACTTGTAACAATAGGAATCCTAAGAAACTCAATAAACTCAATTAAACTATAGTAATAATAATAATAATAATATTGATTCATATTTTCAACAATATATGAAAGGGGATTGATCAGAATATATCATGATTGGTTAGCACACTTTATATTTTGTTGTTGTAAGTACAATTTTGTGATTTTAAGGTTACGTCTCTTACTCTTAATTCCAATTTCATCATGCATTCTTATTTTTTATTACTCTTTATGTAGGTCTGCTAAATAAGTTGTGCTTTATATTGTCTAGAGTTTAAATGACTTTTTCGAAGCATTTTGGCGCCCATTATCGATGTTTTATTGATCCTTTTTGTGGGCTGCAGAGTATCACACGTTAAGATTTGGTTATACTAAGCTGGAAAAAGTAAAGCATGGTATATGTGTAATACTGATTGAAGGCTCCAAAAATTAATTAATTCTACTCTCTTTATCTTTCATAGTTTATATGTGTAATACTGATGAGATATTAATATAGATGAAACTTGATCATGACTATTCCTTTTGATTTTCTTTAAATTTTCGATGCACTAAAATACAAGAAGATATCCTATGTTGATGAATTTAATTATGTTTGTTATGTGGTATTGTAGCTGATGCACCTGAGTCATGTGGTTTAGAGAATTCGATTGCAAATTCAGCAGACTCTCCTTCTTCACAACCCGATTCTAAATTGCTCGGTATGTACATTTGTATCAGTTATCAATGCTATTATGCATCTATAGTTTTTTTTTGAACGGGTTATGCATCTATAGTATTTCTTTAATTTCATATGATCTTATTCATGGATTGTTTTTAAATAAAAAATGTGCAGCCAAAATCTAATTTGAAGAATATAAAGTCAGAATTTGATGGCTTACTAGAAGAGAAAGATAATCTAAATTCCGAAACTGTTGAGGACTCTTCTCATCATATAGTAGGTGTGCACATAAACAGTCAATTTTGGTGTTAATTTTAATTCAAATCAAGCATGGCTTTGATATTGTTTTGATGATATTCCTATGACATTAACATTTAAAAGAAACACATTTATTTTTTGGTTAAATATGTTTTGTTTCAATTTATTAGGCGTCCATCTAATTGCCTCACTATTATCTTTTCTCTTACTAGATTTATTTTATACTCTATTTACTAAATGGAATTGATTCCAACATGGAGTTAAAATTTGTTAATTGCAGTAGATATTCTTGGCTAAGAGTGTACATACATAATTTATGAATGAATGTCTTATTGGTTAATTTCATTACAAATACAATGCATAATTTGCTCTCTCCTATGCAAAACTAGGCCTACAATAATTGTATTCTTGAATACATTGCTTTCAATTGTCACAGTTGTTATGTCCTATGCATTCTCATAATTTGCATTCTCATATATTTAATGCTGATAAAAGTTTTAAATGATTATTATAAGTTATTACTAATAAAAATTTATAATTGACGGGGAGATGACATATTTTATTGCTGATAAAAGTTTTAAAATCACTATTAGAACGGGGAGATGACGATTTTATCACCGAGAAACGTTTTAAAATAACTATTACAATAATTTATGTGGAGATGACATGTTTAATCGCTAATAAAAATTTTAAAATCATTGTTATAAGTTATTACTGATAAATTTATATTTCACGAGAAAATAATAATTTTTATTGCTTATAAAAATTTGTGCCAAATATATATGGCGTTCCACAAAACCCGTGCAACGCACGGGGCGGCGACTAGTTATGACCAATTGTATAATATTAGTAGTGTGTATGAGTGGATTGGTAGCTATAGATTTTACTAAAAAAGTACTCCCTCCGTGCAAAAAAAAATCACACTTATTAAGAAAAGTGAAATGTGATAATTTGAAGTATGACCTAATTGTGTTTTTCTTGAAATAAGTTTCATAGGAAGATTTAAAAAGAAATTTTATTGGTTATTGATTATGGGGAAAAGAAGAGAGAGAGTATATTAAATGCAATTTGTATTAAATTTTATGAGAGTAAGTAAAAGTGAATCTTGAAAATGATGAAAATGAGTTGCTTTTGCTTACAATTTGGGACAAAAAAAGTGATATTTTTTGCTTATAATATGGGACGGAGGGAGTATGTGCGAGTGTAGCTATTAGATTATTAATTATGTTGAAGTACTTTTGCAAGTATTTTGTTTATATCGTATCCACAAGGACTAGTGTGATATTAATAGTCTTTCAACGATAACCATAACTTTAAGTGTGAATTTGTCTATTGATTTGTTGTTGTAAAAACTTTCGAACATAAAATAAAAGTGCGATTAAAGATGATGTAAAATTCAAAGAGAATAAGTTGTCGGGATCAGAATCGAAATATCCATTCATATGCATTTACTTGACTATTGTTACATATATTTCAGTTATCAATCAATTCTATCACGCATTACTCTTCGTACGTTTCCGTTCTCAGATAACGACGAGAAACTATTATATAAATCAATCCTTGATCCCTCAAGTGATTAATTGATACAATATCTTTTAAAACTAATACTTTGAGTGGTTATCAAACCTAAATCCATTTCTAGAGTTTAGATTTGATAGATATTATCCTAGATCAAGAATTCAAAACATATATTCCTATACTATTTCAAATTCAAAGATTAACATACTAAAACAAGGATAATATCAAAATAGATTGAATCACCAAAATATATATAATCAAAAGATCAAGAGAAATACATATTCATAGAGTATTGTTCATTTAATCCCAACAACAAAGAGAAATTAGCCACTGATATTCATGGTGAGCTTACAAAGATGAAAGAACATGAGATGAATGAACATCATGAATTGATTCCTCAACTTCACTAAGTTATCCACCTTCCAATCTATTACAAACAGCTCCTTAGGGTTTCTCTCTGTTTTCTGCTCTGAAAATTCACAAGATATTTATATCAGTTAAGCAAATAGAAATTCGCCGAGCGACTAAATTTTCGCCGGGCGAAAATATCAGTTTCTTCAGATGTAGGTTTGTTGACACGTGTCCCACTTGACAGCCAGCTGTCGCCAAAACTCGCCGGGCGACAACTGGCGAAATTTTCGCCAACCTGCGCCAAACTTTGCCAGCTTTTCCATTTCTCCCTGCCTTGTTTTCGCCAATCTTAGCCGGGCGACTTTTGGCGAAAACATCATCCTTGAAATATTTTTCTTTGCTTCAAAAACTATCTTTAAATACAAATACCTACACAAAATGTTGGGATTTAATCAAAATAGATGCAATATGACTAAAAGCATATATTTACATAATTTCGAGTGTTTTATATACATTACTTGCAAAATAAGTTAACAAATGCCTAAGTTTAAACATGAAATCTTACTACTTTTGGGCACTTATCAAATTATAGTTTTAAATTTTAATAGTAATTTTAATGCAAATTAATTACTGCATGGATCCTTAGGCTTGAGCAAAATAGACTTGTGCATGTCCTACGAGTTTAACGGATTAGTTAATTGGAATATTGCATTATATATACTGAAGTTAGAGTTCGAACCTCATACACTTTACTTTTTCACTTTAAGAATGAAATTTATAACTAAATACTATGTGACAAAAAAATTTAACTTGCGCATATAATTATAACAAAGTTTCTTACTACTTCCCTTTTTAAGTTCATTTTGTGTACTAGAAAATTTTTAGCCGTCTCTTTTTTTTTTCCTCAAACTCTAGTTTTTCTTCTTCATCCACTAAAAGAGGGGTGGTTTTAGTGTCAATTTTGGACCCAAAATCACCCCTCTAAATTGTTTTTTCCTTTCTTTTTTATTAAAATAAGTGGTTTTCAAATATATTTAATTTTTCTTCGTGATTTTGTGTTTGTCGTCGTCTTGTACGGCGTTGTGTTTGTCGTCGTCTTGTTCGGCGTTGATTTTTCGTTTAGTACCGTGTTTCGTTGATTCAAATTGATATATCCACCCCAACTCATTACAAATTTGATGAAAACTTGGATATCAACGTTGCAGATCCGAGATATGAATATTTCGGTTACATTTATTTTGTCATATTTGTAGGCACTTTCATGATGTCGTTGTATGCTATTAACCTATGTGCTGCAACATTGTTTGTAGATTCACCTTTTTCAGTTTTTAGCAATCTTGAATTTGTAATGATCTATGTATGTTTCAATTTGAATGAATGAATATTTATTTTTATAAAAAAAAATTCATTTTGTGTACAAAATATTCATAAATACTACTATATTTTTTGTTCATTGATATATTTCTAACTCTAACTTTTAATCAATTTTATTTAATTAGATAATTTAATTTTCATCATTTTGAAATGAAACTTATATTGATTTAATTATTTTGAATGAACTCATATTTAGAAAAGATATTGTATTTAGAAAGCTCCAACAATTCATCGGTTCAACAAATAATATCAAAGCATGGTGTGCTTTACACTTTGCAGACGTGGAAGAGACGTAAAATCAAATTGTGACAATAATAAAACCAATTAAGAGATCATAAGAGATCTTAAATTGCTCCTAATGCTATCCAATAATATTTTTGTATATACTATTGATTTAAATGACAAATAATGGATTTTGTACCTCTTAGACTTTGCTCTCATGACTCAATAAGATTCCCTTCAAAATTTGCTAAAATCAGCATTTGTCATTATTCAATATACCCTTCTTGTTGGTTGGTGAGAGACTCAAGACTTATTTGTTCTGTATCACACTGGGAAAAAGTTGTTCTGCTACTAAATTCATTTTGTTAATTTTCTATTTGGCTTGCCTTTTGTTTCTTTTCCCTAAGTACCCAAAAAAAAAAATCAACTTGTATCCTAAATCTTGGATTTTATCTATAAAAAAATCTTGGATGCATAAGTGACTACCTAATAATAAAACAGTACTTCTATATAAAATACTACAGGCCAAGTTTAGGATGCATGAGACAAAGTTTTCTATTAAGTTTTTTTATGCAAAAGTTTGTTTTAATAATGAGATATGATGCAATAAAGGTTAATCTTACTGTGTATCAATTTCATAAGTGGTTTATTGTGGATTAATACTTAAAATTATCAGAAATTTTAACGATTAATGATAATACCGTATAAAAGTGAAAAATTATGTCTCTCTTCGTCTTTACGGCTAAAAAATGACATTATTAATCAAACAAGTGTAATTAAGTCATTATTTCAATCATCAAAATGAGAATAACCATTGAATTATATTTTCAAACAGCAATGTATAATATTGATAATATTTTAAATATTGGTCTACCATTGACCACTTAAAGATGTGATCCATATTAGAATTTACCTGATGTGACATATTTAATCTAATGGGGAGACTTATTAATTCAATAATAAAAATAAATTTGTGCATATAGTGAAAAATTTGTATCATTCATATACATATTAGAAAAAATCTAAAATTATGGCATATATACAAACACAACGTGTGACGCCACCAACTAACACATTAACACAAACAATAATTTGAGAAAATAGAAGTAATTGATTGTAATCAGGTAAACAACATATGTTAGATATGTCACATGTCTTCAATCTGAAGTATCGGTGTTATATAAAATATTTTTTTTAAATAGAAAAGTTTAAGAGTAATATATATGATTTTAGTATGTATTGGATACTCCCCTATAGATTTAGAGTGGATCGTGTGACGGTTTGATTGAACTAAACTTGAAAAGAATTATTAATATTTGATTCTATATGATTCTAGTATAGATAAAATATTGAAATCAAATAACTTTTTCAACCTACTATTTGTGAAAGCACTTAAGCAAACCACACCTTGTACCTTATTGGTACAAGAACTTCTCCAATATAAAAAGGTTGGTATTCCATTATAATCCTTGCACTCTTTTGATCTTTCACTCTTTCTCTTCACTTCTTCACTGACACTAACACTGTCTACATCTAAATCTGTTACATATTTCCAACACTTTCACTATTGCACACTCCAAAAAAACACTGACAGAGAATAAACAGCTTATTTAATCCATTATTTCCAAGGTTGTCTCTTGTGTTTGGTCTCAACAACTCTCCTTTCTCATTTCTCTTTTCACTTTTTTTATTGGTAATGGAAATGGAAGATTTTGACTGGAGTTATGATATACTTGGAGATGCAAGTGTAACTGAGAGAAGAATTATTAAAGATGGTTTTCAAGTAAACAATAATGATGAAATTGGAAGTGGGTATGGTTCATCTTTCTCTTTGGTTTTGGATAGAGAAAGAGGTGTGCTTGTGGAAGCACCAGCTAAAATTGCACAAAAGGGTGTGTCTACTGAGAGAAGTGTTGAAGCTTTGAAGAATCATAGTGAGGCAGAGAGAAGGAGAAGAGCTAGGATTAATGCACATCTTGATACACTTCGTAGTGTGATTCCAGGTGCTTTGAAGGTTAGTTCAACATAATGATTTTTTAATCACTTTTTTTTTTAATCATTGAGAAAAGCAACTAAATGATTTGAGTAAGTTGTGACAATTGTTAATCTAATTAGCTAGTCATTTGGTTGATTAAGGTGATTGACTTGTAAGCATAACTTCTAAAGTCACATTTTGCTGGATTTGGTACATACCATATTTGTTGAGCAATTAAATTCTTTAGCATTCTATTTTGCTTCCATTAATGGTCTCTTTATGTATTGAAGAAGTGTTTCGAGTTTGAAAATTTGGAGTATAATATAAACCATGCTAGTTGCTAGTAACCTATGAAGCACAGACACATACTGACACAACCACGTCAATATCAATAATAATTTGAGAAAACTGAAGTAATTGAATGTAATTACATGTGTCAGTATCGTTGACACCAACGCCTGTCGAATACCAAACACACAGTTAGATAATATAATTTAAGTATTGGACTTTATATATTAGTAGTTTAGTCCATTAGGTATTATTATAAATTCTTTTGTGATCGTTATTTTGTTATGTCATGCAATGCTATGGTAATGTTATGAAACCCTAATCGTCTTCTTTGTTGTTATTTATTCTCTTTAGTGATCTAACACGCACATTTAATTTGAAGCGTCAGTGTTACAAGGATCATGTGTAAATGGATCCATTAGTAAATCAATTAAGAAGAGTATTGCATATTGTTTTGATTATCAAGGAGACCATTTAAGTTATATTTCCTTAAAAATGGATGATAGAAATTTGATATTAAGTTATTAACTATCCAACCTAACTAAGCTTATAGTTTAAATTATAAATCACATGTTAAATTAATCATTCATTCATCACTTAAAATCGGATTACTGATCATTTCCTTTATTTGAGCACAGATGGACAAAGCATCATTACTTGGTGAAGTTATTAAACATTTGAAAGAGCTAAAAAGAAATGCAACACAAGCAAGTGAAGGATTAATAATACCAAATGACAATGATGAAATAAGTGTTGAAGAACAAGAGTGTGGACTAAATGGTTTTCCATATTCAATCAAAGCATCACTATGTTGTGAATATCAACCAGGGTTATTGTCTAATATAAGACAAGCACTAGATGCTCTTCATCTCATAATCATGAAGGCAGATATTGCAACTTTTGGAGGCAGAATGAAGAATGTATTTGTTGTAATTAGCTGTGAGGAACATAATTTTGATGCTGCTGAATATAGACAGTTTCTTGCAGGTTCTGTTCACCAAGCTCTAAAATCTGTGCTCAATAGATTTTCTGTTTCACAAGATATGTTAGGAGCTAGAAAAAGAAGGAGGATTTCTATATTTAGTTCATCTTTAGAAGATTTCCTATAAGCTCCTTTCTCAAGTAGTTTGATGAGGAAGTTAATGATACTAGTAATTTCTTGTAACAAAAGTAAACTCATGTATACATGCTCTAGTGGTGTTCTTTCTTCCAATATTTCTAGTGCTTTAATTTTGAGTTTTTTGTTTGTTGTAAATCGAATATCTTCCACGCGCAGTGGTAAAGGTTGACCCTCAAATCTAGTGAGACGGCGGCAAACTCTCCATTAGAGTTTTAACGGCCAAAAAAAGAGTTAATGATACTCACATAAAATGATTTTGCATTTTTCTGCCAAAAAAATATTGATTTTGCATTTTATTCATCACCCTTTTAGCTCCTTAGTTTGTTGACATATTTTAAAATGAGTGGAATGGAATGAAATAATAATGTAATAAAATTAGAATATATCAAAATTTACATTCCATTGTTCATTGAGTGAAAAAGAATGAAATAAAACTTTTTAGAGGAGTGTTAATAACATATATTTTAACACTATTTCTAACATTCACTCACTTAATTCTCTCCTAAATTATGTGGGGTCCGGCTATTGCCACATGACGATGGCACTTGTAAAGTCAAATTATATTTTATATAGTTATAAATTAACATGTTGCATTAGATGCAAGTGAGATGTTAGACACTTGGTGTGTTGCATGAAATACAAATGACAAGTGACATGTTGCATGTTTTGTGTGTTGCCTAAAATGCATGTAAATGACAATAGACAATAGACAAATGGTATGTAATACATATATTAGACATTTGATATGTTGTGCGAAATGCAAATGACAAATGAATGAAGAAAAAAAATGACTTGCACAAATGTTGACATTGTCACTAATAGGCTCCAACACAGTATAAAATCAGCTCACAATAACAAATGTAATATTCACACCAACTGAAAATGCTCAAAGAACATTGCTCAAAGAAAGTTAGGTACACGCCATTCCACTTAGAGGTTTTCCAGCATCACTTTTTTGGTTCTGTTAGGTTCACTTCCTTTGATCATTTTTTGAAGAGATAGCTTTTCTTTTACAAAAAATAAAATTATGTCATAAACTAAATAATCATGGCCGCATGATAAATCACAATTTTGTAATGTAGTAAAATACAAGAGAACTACATTCCACATTATCTTTTAACTTTGGATTCAACTTGAATTTCACTAGCTTCATTGTCTTATGAATAATATACAGGAGAAGTTAGAGTTTCATTCCTTACACCAGAAAGTTGAAAAAGTACCAATAAGTTTTATCTTTTAAAAAATTGTCTTCTCACATTATGGAAAATAAAATATCAATTCAAAGTCAAACAATGTGAAATGGTGGTCAACACTCACACACTAGCTCACGGAAGTTATGCATACAAGCTCAATTTCAAATAAGAACAAAATATAAATATAAATATAAATAAGGCATGCAAATATCCAAAACCATTATAAATTTAGCTGATGAAAGTAAAACGGGGATAATAGAAGTGTTCCAAATCCAAAGGAAATAACAAAACTGTGTTCTCAGTGAGAAATGTAAAACAACTGACACTAACAAATAAACAGACCACTCACTAAATGTCTTATTTTGATGCAAAATTTGATTGTAAAGGCTCCCAACAAAACTGATAAACATCATGAATATAAATTTAATCACGCCTTCAACCGACCATAAAACTTCTGTTTCTCCTGGGTTGTCTGGAAGCGGCCATGTCCAAACTTGGAGGAGGTGTCAATGAACTTCAGTTTGATCTCTTCAAGAGCCAATCGAGATGTCTGCTTCAGCAGTGACTGACGAAGAGTTACAACCCGCTTCTTTGGTCCAACACAGCATCCCTTGATCACAAGATAATCGTGCTTCACAATACCATAATGAGGGAATCCACCCATAGGAGTAATATCCTTCTCAGTCCTGTAGTAAGCAAATAACGTAATTAAGTACTGCATAATCTGATATAGAGAATTGCAATTCAATATGAAGAGCTTCGAACTTTCATAAGATTAACCAAGATATATACGTTTTGTTGGTAATACAGGTCTACTACTATACCTGTCAAATTCAGTGATGGCTGTATGTGACTCTTGGTCGGTCTTGCCAACCTTGTAGATCTTCTTATTCAACTCAGTACGATGATGATAACCATTTTGCCCAGCCCTGGCAACTGTGAAAGAAACACGAGCAGGGTGCCAGGCACCAATACAAGCAACCTTCCTTAGACCTCTGTGTGTCTTTCGTGGAAGGCGAGTGACGCCCCAACGAGTTACGACACCTTCATAACCTTTACCTTTAGTCACTCCAATGATATCTATCATCTCATCCTTTTGAAAAACAGCATCAACAGGGATTTGCTTTTCAAAGAAACTGTATGCATAGTCCACCTTCTGGCTTACTGTTCCACCATTAACTTGGATCTCCATCAAATGAGCTTTCTTTTGTTTTAGACCCTTCAACTTCCTTACCTACAGAAAACAAAGATATACCATTATGTTTCAACATTAACAGTAGCAGCTTTTAAGTCCAGTAAAAAAATATAGCTACGACTTGTAAATAAATGGACACGATTGACTCAATTAAAAAGAGTAGATATAACACAATAGGTCGGATTTACAGTATTTGAACACCATAAGATGAAAATGATATAACGCAGTCAGATATGTGAATCAGAATCAAGTCTGCAATGCCTCGCGTATAAACCAATTAATCAAGGCTGTTTAAAAAGTTAACAGAAAGAAACAAATTCACTCAATGGACACGATTGACTCAATTAAAAAGAGTAGATATAACACAATAGGTCGGATTTACAGTATTTGAACACCATAAGATGAAAATGATATAACGCAGTCAGATATGTGAATCAGAATCAAGTCTGCAATGCCTCGCGTATAAACCAATTAATCAAGGCTGTTTAAAAAGTTAACAGAAAGAAACAAATTCACATAAAATTAAACAAGCACAATTTTGGTACCTGAGTATGAGCAAGAACACGAATGACAGTGGCATACTTTTTCAATTTCTCAAGCTGAGATTGAATATCTTTCTTTCCTTCCTCAGTTTCATATTTTTTGGTATATTTGGTAAAAGCCTTCTTCTTTGATTTGCACCAGTTCTTGTAAAACCGACGCTTGATATCTTCACTAAGATGTTGAGCCCAAACAGTATTCAGTGTGCGAAGGCCTCGTGGTGTCTTCACATATCCCACCACTCCAACAACAACAACTGGAGGAGTTTCGATGATAGTGACTGCTTCACATGTCTCTTTCTTATGAAGCTCTACAACAGCAATGAATGTTATCAGGAACAAATTCACCATGGTCATGCATATAAGCCACCATGCAAGAAAAACAGACAAAAAGAACACATCATGATCTTAAAAATGTCAAACATCGCACTTACTTGATCCAGGTTTCTCGACCTCCCTAACTATATGGGTCATCCCAGACTTATAGCCAACAAAAGCAGTCAACCTGCATGGTTTGGTGGGATCGTCCTTTGGAAAGGCTTTCACTGCAGTGGCAAATTAGATAAGGTGTTTAGGGAATAAGAACAGACTCATAATGTTAGCAACCAAACCATGCAACTAGATAGTGCTATGTGAACGATATATATATATATATATATTCTACAATTGGTATCAGGAGAACAATCTACATATGAAAGTTAATCACATTAATATAAACAAAAAGATGTTACTATCAATTAGGCTCAAGAATGATATGATTTGTATTTCAAAATTGGTCTCCAACCTTATAGACAAATATAAAACATAAATAAAGATATCTAAAGGCACACAAATGAGAAGGGGAAGTCATTAAAACTGTAACATACATAAAGTGTTAAAAAAAACTGCAAATATCAAATAGAGATACGAATAATGAAGCAAAGATAGGTATCAATATACGTACAGCTGCTAATTTCCAGAAGAGTATAGGAAGGCAGATTGGGACATATGACAAGGTAAAACCCACACAAATACTTACCTTAGTGAAAATGCAGAAAACAAACAATGATAGTATGTTGTAGGGAACAGGTATACCATCATTGATTGTGTCATAAATTAAATAATAATGTAAGACATAAATAAACAAAGAAACCAAAAAGAATATCTTTATTGTTTTGCAAATGATTACATAGTAATAATCTGATAGAACCAATATTCAATATAATGCAAACAAAGATATGTTATAGAGATATGAATAGCACCCGTGCAAAAATGGGGTCCGGTTATGGTGCATAAGCAATTGCTTATGCACCGTGCATAAGGTTTTACCGGAACACTTTCCATAAACTGTTCCGGTATGCATAAGGTTACCGGAACACTTTTATGCATACCGGAACACTTTCCTCAACTGTACCGGAACACTTTTATGCATACCGGAACACTTTTTCTCAAGTGTTCCGGTATACATATTCATACCGGAACACTTTTCTCTCAACTGTTCCGGTATGTATGTTAAACTGCACTACGAGGGCTAATCTGATGGTTGTTATTCACTTATGCACCGTGCATAAGCATAATAACTTCAGCCGCAAAAATGTATAAATAACTCAATTTGTTATAATACTGAAGGGGAAAAAAGAAATAAACCAATTATAACAGAATAGTAATTAAGAACTTATATTACAAGTGAAATAAGCAATAGAAACATCCTCCAAAAAAAATTCCATCAGAATACCTTTAGGTTTTCAACTTAAAGTCGCAAGAATAATTTTTTAATAAAATTTAAATGACAATATCATCATGAAAATAAAAATTCCTTAATAGAAAATTAAGTTAACTCCAACAGATGCCTCAGAGTACAAATGAATGGTTCAATGTTTGAATTTGTTCATTGGCGATGGCGAAACAAAAAATGACAAATAAAAATAATATGGGCCTGACAATAAAACTAATTTAAAATAGAATTTAACTGACAATATCAATTTGATTATTTAATTTTTTGAAATTTTTATTAATTTTTATTTGCGTTAGTTAGTTTTAAAAAACACAACAGGGTTATAGTAAGGGGGTGCAGAACCCAACCCAATCTGATGATTCGTCCTAACTCAGTAGTATCGGGTAGGTGACAACTCTATCTCACAATTTTTTTTAACAAAAATGACCGTTCAAATAATAACTCGACATTGGATCAGGACAGATTCGAGTTGACCCCTTAGGAAAGCAAAACATGGATTACATGTTCTGTTATTTCCGCTTTTGAAAACAGTAAAATTGAAAATGGTTTTCAAAAACAATTTTACAAAACAGTATGTTCAAACAAGTTTTACAAACTTAAAAACAGTGTGAATTAAACAGTCCCTAAAAAACTGAAACAATGAAATAACAATAAGTCTTTCAAACTGATTTGATAAAAAGCAATTCTTTGAAAATGATATCTCTGTACAATAATCATGAAACCACCAATTCACATCAATGATGAAGAAATACTCCCAAACCAAAGGCCTATGGCAAAATAATGCCAATTCTCTAGCTCATTTGTATTCCATACCAAAACCCTATCAAAGGATTAAGGATAAGCCATTTTCGAGACTCCAGCCTTGATTAATCATATATCAATGGAAGCAATTTCAATCATCAAAAATGTAATAATGGTAATAACATGATAATGCACAGAAAATCATTCAGATTGAAAACATTTTACAGCGCAAAAATCAGTTTGAATTTTTCAATCTCTTAACAAAATTCATTGAACAAATTAGAAAAGAAAAAGGTAGATAACCTTTTCCGCGATGACGTGAAGCTCGCTTCCTTGGGAGAAAGCCGAGAGAACCGTGCCTAGGGTGCTCGAATTTCCGATGAGACATTTTCCTAATTGAACAGAAAAAAAGAAAAAAAAACACTGTTAAACTCAAAGTATAAGAATTTCTGATAAAGAGGAATGGTAGATCAAATTCACAGTACAGTTAACAGATATCTATGGATCAAAGAGAAGAAGAACATTGAGCAAGCTTACCTGCCGCAATAGAGAAAGAGGGAAAAGAAATGGCACGAGGGTTTGGTGTAAATATTTCGCCCTTTATATAGAGGTGGGCTGCAGCATTGTTTGCATTTTTAACCCTAAAAAAACTCGGAATTGGATTCAATGCACTTTAATGTGGGAATAGCAGAGTGCCGTAACAGATCTTGGCTGGCCGTCCAATCTCTGATCGATGATTGAGATTGTTTTACTTTATAAAATTGTATTTTAAATTTGAATTGTTCGATCTGAAATCAATGGTCAGGATTGACTACAACGTCAAACTGCGTCAATAATCGACAACAGGAAATTCAGATCCCTTTGCAATGAGTGCGGTCAGGTGCAACTACATTTGAAGTTAAGTGTGTTTTGTAAATAAACATAATGATCATGCTAAACAGCGCACCTAGTCACTAGTTAAGTATACAAAAAAAAAATGATACAATTAAGAGGAGCATTATCGTTTGCTCTTAGAGGTTCTTTCACAATTATCAATGTTTTTGTGTTGGGGTTCCTTTGATATTCAACAAGTAATAGACGTGCTTTATATTTGACCGTTGTTGTGCAGAAGGACGTTGCTACCTGATAATATTCATCAAATTAATTACATTATATTATGCATAAAGCATTGCAACTGCTATGAATAGCTATAAATCAATTAAAGAAAATAAAATCGGATCATTTGAGAGTTTTTGGTGAGTTGTATGGATATTTGAGAAATATGATCGAATTGTTTAAATAATTGAGAAATGTGAAATAATATAAAGAATGAAATGAGATCCACTTAAAGAACTTAACTCACATGGATTCTTGTGCGGGGGATTCTAGGGTGGGAGGGTGAATGGATTCTTGTGCGGGGGATTCTAGGGTGGGAGGGTGAGTGAATTAGGTCTCCCACTATGGGAAAGTTTCCTGAACCGTCAGATAAAAGATGATATTATACACCATCAGTACCTTATAATTTTCTCTCTCTCTCTCCTCTCTCACTCATTCTTTCTTTTTCTGGCCTCACTCTCTCATTCTTGCTCCAACAACATAAAACTCCAATGGAGTAAAACCCTTACATACTTCAATGATTTTTAAGCAAACTTTAAATGGATATATGATTGAAGATTTCTTTTTCTTTAATTAAAATTGCAGATTTTGATTTTTTTTTTATAAAATATAGATTTTGAATTTGCTTGTAAACAGGTGCTTTGCAAACAACAATAAACAGATCTGCAAACTACCTACAAAGAACAAGAGTATTAGAACCGAAGCTCATGAAAGGTATTAGATCGTCTTGGCCTCCAAATTTCTTTATTAATTTTTGGCTAAATTGCAGTTTTGGCCCCCCAAATTTTCAAATTGTGCGATTTTGACACCCTTAGTTTTAAACGAGCAAATTTAACCCCTCACATTTGCCCCCTTTTATATTTTTGGCCCCTCTTAACTATTTTGACCAAAAAATTGCTGACTAGGATTTTTTTAACGCATGTCTTAATTATATTGGACATTCTAATAACCTTTTTTTTAAAAAAATAAAATAAAAATTCAAGGAAGGTACGCGAGTGTATTATGAATGAATGGCCATATCTTATGCAAGTGGCTTAAACTGTTCCTGATATGCTATATGCCTTGCCAATGATACAATACAATACACCAAAAGCTTACTGATAGTTGCTGCTTAAATTTATATATTATGAATTTATAAGACTCCAGCGTTTTGTAGTTTTATCCAACACTTTTGGTTTTGAATGTCTTTTTATCAATTTTGTTCTCTAAATTAAAGACTAGCGTTTCAAATGTTTTGTAGTTTTCGATTTTTTTGGTTGTAAAGGTCTTTTGTCATTATTGTTTGTTAGAAGAATCATGGCTTAAAAAAGAAGAGAGCATCAGGCTGTTAAATTCTATCAGTCTAAAGTTGAGCTGTTAAAGCCTTGGTATACAATATCACTAAAATTCCAGAAAGCTCCAACATCTGAGATTGGAAGAATGAGAGAATAAGTTGAGAAAAGTTGAGATTTATAATCTTTGAAGCATTGGAGAAGACAATCATAGTTTTTTGTCATTGATATTTTTTTATTTTGCAAAAATAATACATTCATGTGACCAATGTTGTGAAACACGTAAATTGGATTATGATCGGGAGGGGGATAATAGTTCGTAACTCGGATAATCGTAACACGAATCGTAAGATCCTACCAAAATAAAGGATCATAGAGTGGGGAAGGATCGTAATACAAAATCGTAGGATCGTAACCTAAAAATTTATATTCAAAACTCAAACTCAAAACTCAAACAATTATCCATTGCTTCAAACAAAATCAAATCACATAATTGAAACCAATGCAAATCAAATAAGTTCAAAACAGAAGCAAATGATTCAAACTGAGGAAACAGGGCAGATAAATGGTAACTGATATGTTAGTGCAAGTGAAAGAGAGGGAGAGAAGCTGGTTTTATAGTATAAGTGTGGAGGGAAAATTTTGTTCATTTGGAGGGAAAAACCTAGTACACAGGTGAGAATGATTGAGGGAAGTTGCTTCACGTCCATAGAATATGGGGCTTGTGTGTTGAAGTGGTGTTTCAACTGCCTTTGCTGAATATATGCGTTGGTATGGTGCTTGTGTGTATGAAGAATTTTGATTAAAAAAAAAAGAAAGCAAACGTGAAGAGAAAAGAAAGGGATAAGGAATAAGGATTAGTCAAACAAAAATAAAGAAAGGGATTGTGTCAATAAAATAAAAAATAATGGAAGGGATAATGAAACGATGGATTTTGGTTTTATTTAAATGGTGCGTTTTGATTAAATTACAAGACGGTGCGTTTTTTATTAAAATAACAAAACATGCGTTTAGAGCTTCTTCCTTCTCGCCGTTCAGAATCGGAGCGCACGCCCTTCCTACGATTATGCGATTCAGATCGCCGATCCAGCACCAATCCTCTTCTCCGGCGATTCTGAGCACGATTCCGCTCGCTTAGGGATGGGTAAATCGTAAACTCGTCCGAGTCAGTGAGTTGACTCGCAATTTTGACAACACTGCATGTGACCTTGATTTTTTTTTTTAAAACTTAATAGATTGTCCAATATAATTAAGCCACATGTTAAAAAAATTCCACGTCAGCAACATTTTGGTCAAAATAGTTAAGAGGGGCAAAAAATGCAAAAGGGGACAAACATGGGAGGTTAAATTCGCTCGTTTGAAACTAGGGGGCCAAAATCGCACCATAAGGAAATTTGGGAGGACTAGGAGACTAGATCCTCTTCTCCGGCGATTCAGAGCACGATTTCGTTCGCTTAGGGATGGTTAAATCGTAAACTCGTCCGAGTCAGTGAGTTGACTTGCAATTTTGACAACACTGCATGTGACCTTCCTTGATTTTTTTTTAAAAACTTAATAGGTTGTCCAATAAAATTAAGCCACGTGTTAAAAAAATTCCACGTCATCAACTTTTTGATCAAAATAGTTAAGAGGGGCAAAAAATGCAAAAGGGGACAAACATGGGGGGTTAAATTCGCTCGTTTGAAACTAGGGGACTAAAATCGCACAATTAGAAAATTTGGGAGACTAGAACTGCAATTTAGCCTTGATTTGTTTTTTCTTCATTTTTTCTCATTGTGAGATTATTCCTAGATCATAACCTAAGATTATTTCCAAATTATTTTGAATCAACCAAATAATGTTTCACATATAAAATCACAACATGATTAAGATGACAAATTTAGATATTTCTTGTTGCTTATTGCTGCAAATCTATGTTATTGGGTGAGAAAAGAAAGACCAAGATCTCCAACAATGATATATCAGTCCAGATGATAGAGAAAGTGAAAATGTGAACTAAAAAATATTCAGTGTTACTATTGTATGATAACAACCATAGAGCTTCGTTATCTAATGACTAAAAATAATCCTTTTAGCTTACCCGTGGTGGGAGACCTATTACACTCTCTCATGCTAGACTTGACCTTTTTGTGCTATAATGTCAAAAAGACAATTTTTTAAATCTTTAATATGTTGAATGCATAAGTTTTGATATGAAATTTCCATGCAGGGATGACCCATATGCAGGGAAACTTGCACGTGTGGTTTTGGCCGAGGACACAGTATGCTATACTAACATCGGCGAAGCTACTCAAGGGCAAGCCCGGACAGGTGCCTAGGCTTTCACCAAAATGTTTTGGTATTTTTAGGAGTTAGTTTAGGGTAAAATTGAGATTTTTAGGGGTTAGTTTATGACAAAATTGAGATTTTTTATTCAATACTGAGATAAACTGAAATTTTTAGGGATTAGTTTAGGGCAAAATTGAGATTTTTAGGGATTTGTTTAGAACAAAACTGAGATATTTATTCAACATAAACTGAAATTTTTAGGGATTAATTTAAGGAAAAACTGAGATTTTTTTGTAGACAAAAATTTTGCACAGACTTAATATAACTGCTAGCTCCGCCACTGTATACTAATATGTATAGGTCCCCGTAATTCGAATGAGATTGTAAGTTACAAATTAGTTTTGTGGACCACATACAAATTTATTTATGTGGTTTGTTCTTATCGGTGGATGAATAAGTACCCGAAATTATGAAGAGTATATATATAGATGTCAACTTATAATATATATGCAAAATCGTTTGGAGATGATATTACACTTTATTTCAATATCCACGCGGAAGTACACTATTGGTCAACAAGATTTAGTGCTAACGAATTTGCATCAGGGGTGAGGGACATAGGATGTGTTTGTGGTTGCCACTGTCTGTACCAGTTTCACACACAATGGCTCTTTCCTCTCCACTTCAGAACCTCTCTTCATTAATCTCTCCGCACGGCATCGCCACCGCGACGGCACGGACACCAACACGGCGTCACTTGGCAATTCAAGCAGCTGCCTCCGACACAACAACCACCTCCCTTCAAGTAGGCAGTTATGAACAAGGAAACTTAGTTCGACCCAAATGGACTGGAGAAACTCCTCTCTCTCGCATGGTTCGAGCTCTCATCTCTTTCAAACCCTTATACTCTATCCTCAAGCTTGGTGCTAGACAGGTTTTAATAAGGTTTACCATTTCTTCCCTTCACTTTGCTACACAACCAGTAATTTTGTAACACTCTATGAAGCACCGACACCAGACACAAACATACACTAATACACCGACACCGATAATGATTTGATAAAATAACATAATTCAGTGTAATCATAAGTGTTGATGTTGTGTCAAAGTTCGACATAGATGCATGTCTGACACATGGACACACCTAGTATGACTAATATGAGAAGTGTTTGTACTTTCACTGGCTTCAATAAGGTGTGTTTTTTGGGATGTGATTGTAACAGTACAGCTGAGAAGAACAACATACCTTGGAGGGAAATGACAAAAGATATTTTGGAGTCAGAAGTTTATAAGGAGTTGGATGGCATTCAAAACCAGTCTTTAGTATATCCAGATTGTAATTTTATCTCACTTTATATTTAATTTTTGGTATTTCCCTTTCACTTTTCATTTTTTATTTGCATGTTTCAAGTGTATTGATGGAGGGTCTATTTGATTTAATGTACAGATTACTTGAATCCATTTCATGCATATGATGAAGGGAATCTTACATGGCTAGTAAGTGATAATTCTAAACTTTACTTTATGTCAATGAATGTTTTGATTTGAGTACTCGACTCGACTCACTCCTTTCTTCATAATCAGATGCCATAAAAAATGTTCCTCTTTGGTAGCTGAATTGGTTGTGGTTGTGTATGAAACATTGACACAAACATCAGACATGACATTGACACCTAGTCGTAGACATCGGTTACTATTTAATAAATTGAATGTAGACACAGGTATTGGTGTCATGTAGGCTACATAGTGGTTGTTCTTCCCAACACTTTTTTGGTTTTGTTTTGTTATGCTTATTATGCAAAGCTGCTGCTATTCTGTAATATGCATTTTCTTTCCGCTCTTTTAGTCTTTGGCAACCATTTGAATCTTAGGGGCATTCTTGACTGAGTCTTTAGTTAAATAGACTATAATGTGGATGGAAATCCTAATTATCGTTGGCTTCTTTGCTGAAATTCCATAGAAAATATAAGATCTGTATTATATGATGATAGGCAGCAGCAGAAGCAGAGGCTGCTACGAAGTCAATGGTAAGACGAGCAATTCCTGACGCTTCTTCAGTAGACGAAGCGACTCAGATTCTGCGTGGCAATTGGCTTCGTGCAATTGAACAACACCATCTACAGCATTCAAAAACATCCGTGATTAGTGACATTCTAGACATTGGATGTTCTGTGGGAGTAAGCTCAAGATTTCTTGCAGACAAGTTCCCTATGGCCAATGTCACCGTGAGTTTTGATGGATGAATTGAAATTGCTTTGTCAACACTATGTAAAAAGAACCCTTATGCATGGTATGTACATGGTTTATGATGGAAATGTTTGTTCCAGGGGCTAGATTTGTCACCTTATTTTCTAGCTGTGGCTCAGCATAAGGAAAAGCGAGGAACGACTAGAAAAAATCCTATAAAGTGGATGCATGCAAATGGAGAAGACACAGGCTTGCCTTCTAAATCATTTGATCTTGTATCTATTTCTTTTGTGGTATGTCGTTTTCTTCTTTTATTTAAGTCCTTTAAATTCAGAGAATGCCAGAATAAACTTTTATCTCTATATATATACATTTTATTAGTTAACAAAAGATGAAAGTAATTTCTTGATATGCGATACGGTAACTACAATAGAAGTCCATAAGCTTATAGATTTTGAAAATTTGATACTCGAAATCACTGTTTAGAGACTAATGTTTTTATGTGTTCTTGCATTAACTCAATTGTGGATTTTTGATTTTTTAATACAATATTCATGAAAAACCTCTTTATAGAGTACATAGAAATTTGCAAACATGTATATTACTTCCTAGGAAAGGAATCTTGCAATTGAAATAAAGAAAATACAGGTGCTGTTTTTCCTGCAAGACGTAAGTCCTAAACGACATACATTCCCATGTGAATTAGTTGATGCATATGTTTCACTGCTTTAACAACATTTTGTTCATTTTTATCAAAATATTCAGTGGATTTTATTTTCTGAACTCGTCAAATTTATGCAGTTTCATGAATGTCCTGCAAGAGCTATAGTGAATGTAGTAAGGGAAGCATTCCGTCTCCTTCGGCCTGGAGGCACATTTGCTATGACAGATAATTCGGTATATAAAACCATCATCAATTTTTTTTCTTTTCATTTTATGCTCCTATCATCACAAACACTAATATCATTAATATTGCTTTCTGCAGCCAAAGTCAAAGGTCCTACAGGTATTTTTCCATCTTTTCTTCTTGACCATATTTTATAATTATATATTGAGCTCTTTACATAGCTTTTCCTTTTATTGTGATTATTAACTAAGTCATATTGATTTAGAAAAGAATATGATTCTGGTAATTTAGAGCATACCAGAACATTATGCAGATTACTTTTAAAGTTTAAACTAAATTATACAGTTTGACAGATAAAAACTTTTTGACTTTTTCTTTTAATCTTATGAACTGCAGTACGTAACAATATGTTATATGGAACAATACATTAACTCTTTATACTGCATAATATGCTTTTCATTTTTATGCAATGTATAACAAATCTGATTAAAGAGCTGTCATGTAGCTTATGTTACATTGTTGTCCAATAGAAACATCGTCATTGTACCCAAAAAAAAAAAAAAGAAACACCATCAAACTTGTTCATTTTTTTTCTTCAATATGTCTTGTAGGAGTTATCTCCAGTTCTGTTTACATTGATGAAGAGCACGGAACCGTTTCTTGATGAGTACTACTTGACTGATATGGATGAAACACTGAAGGAAGCTGGTTTTGTGAACATAACATCAATTCTTACTAACCCTAGGCACGTCACGTTAACGGCTACTGTGCCTCAATGAAACATCTTGTGATTTTTTGAAACATAAACAACCTTTGAGTTTAATGAAAGCCCTTGGTTTATGCATTTATTGTGTTGTTTCCTTTCAATGAGAAAACATCTCTTGGCTAAGGAGAATTATATGGAAGTGGTAGATACAATCATGTATCTATCAATGGTTCTCAAAGCAAGGCTTTTCTTGCCTCTTGCTTTTTTTGTTATTTAGTTGTTTTATGCTTTTTTGCTGTATTATATTGTAATTCATCCGGCCTTAATTATAAGCAAAAATCAACTTTTTAGATTATTGGATAACTATGTATCTAGTCTATAATATTCAATGAATCTGAAAAATAATTTTTTGTTTATAATTAAGGCTGAAAAAGTGTATGATTGAAGAATAGGAATGATGTTTGAGAAGGAAAAGCAAACGTACATAGCAAGAAAATAGTGCACTCTAGAATGAGAGAATGGATAGGCAGGGTAAGGGGGGCATCAATATTCTTTGTAGTTGTCTTACGTCAAAGCCCATATGTGGACATTATCCAAACTTGGTTGTCAATACAAAGTCACTTTGTTTGAAATTAGGGACTCACTAGCTACACCCTACAATCCCTATGTTAGATATAAATATATAATATTACGAAAATTGCTATTTACGCCCCTTGAGTTGCTATCAGGCCCCCCTAAAATCCCAAAATACCCCTAAATTACATTTGAAAATTTTCGTCTTATAGGTGACAAAACACATAATTTCGTCTTCTAGGTGACAAAACACACAATTTCGTCTTCTAGGTGACAAAACACATAATTTCGTCTTCTAGGTGACAAAATTATGTGTTTTGTGCCCAGATGCAGGCCTACTATGTTTAACCAAAATTTTGTCTTCTATGTGACAAAACACACAATTTCGTCTTCTAGATGACAAAATTTCAAAAAATTGGCGTTTCGGTAACTACGAGACGAAATTGTGTGTTTTGTGCCCAGATGTTCGCGACAATGCAAGCTTACTATGTTTTAACATAATTTCGTCATCTAAGTGACGAAATTTGTTGCATTCTTATAAGGGCATTTTAGTCACGACGGGGGGCCTGCAAGTAATACTAGGGGGCCTAAATAGCAAGCTTCTAATATTACTGGCTTAAGATATTGAACTTATGTTTCTAAGTGAGTAGTTTAATTATTTTAGGTTTGCAATATATTCTTTATGCAATGTTTTTTTTTGTCGTAGTATAATGACTATAAATTCCACCCTTAAGGTGAATAAGTGACATGATTGAGGTTCGAACCCCGTCCCCCTATTTTTGCATCTTTATTGTTAACACTCTTTACCCAAATGGTGTAGAGATTAAGTTCTACAATGCATTTACTTTTTAGGAATAAATGTATTTTTAGTTTATGTAAATCATGAATTTTCACATTTAGTCCATATTTTGCTTTTATTAGGAACTATTTTGAGGAGAAATAAAACATCAATTTTGCAAATAGGGACTAAAAGTTGATATAAATTGTTTAGGGAATAAATTTGAAAGTGATTTAAAAGGACCAAATTGTTTAGGTTTTGGAATACATGAAGGCGTGGGTAACAATAGTAGTGGTGCAGGTAGCAAGTCCCTTGATATCTTGAAGGGACAAAAATAGAGTACGTAATAGGCCAATTAAATAAATAAAACAATTTTGGATTTACATTTATCTAAATAAGTATATATTTGAGTTATAATTTGTGTTTGGCTTTGTGTTTTTGTCACTTAAGTGCATTGTCGTTGTTTTGTTTGTTATCTTGTGTGATGTTTTTTGGTTTTTCTAATCGTACAGTGTTTGTTTTGTTAAAAGTTATAAATTAATTTCGACTTATTATAGATTCAACCAATGATATTAATCTAGAGCAGACTATAACATAGACAAATTTTAAAAACACACTCCAGTAGAGGGTCAATGATAAAAAAAAATTTGTGTGATGAAGATCATATCATTATTAGTATGCAACTATCATCTAAAATAAATGCTCATTTAGGATTTTTGAGGTTCTAAAACTCTAATTCTTTTCTATATAAACTAACCATGACTAAGAGTCACATACCCTATTTATAAACCCTAAAAAGCTTAGTTCACAGTTTAGTTCATATAGTCAAAATGCTAGCAAGGACACCACCCATATAGGGATGCAGATTGAGTGTAGTCGAGCTGCCTTGACTGCATGTACTCAGTAATATATGGACCGTCCAATTTAGATTGAATAGTTAGATTTTAAAGTCAATTTTTTTTTTCTGTTTTAAAAAATTAAAGCTAAAACAAAATTTGTGCCGTTAAATTTCAATCAGACGACTACAGACTGCCAATTGCAGCTTGACTATATGGTTAACAACTACACTTGATCTATTTTCCATATATGTGAAAACAAACATCCCCACCTCTTCAATCATCACTTAGACAATATATCTCTTGTCTATTTCAGATAAATTATAATTCTCTCGATAAATACCATAACAAAATATATATTTTCAATCACAAAAATATATTTTTTAATAATTTTAACTGGATTAAATATTTTTTTTTTGGTAAATCGGGATTAAATATATAAATGGTCATGTAAATATAGAGATTTTTTATTTGTCTTTTTTAAAAAATAAATATTATTTCTTATAAATATATAATATTTTACTTTTAGTCTTTAGTTTGTTTTTTGAAATATTAGTCTTTATTATTTTGATTTAACCGAAATAAATAAATTAGAAATATAGTGATTTGTGTGTGTTATTCTTGCACAGAAACATGCTAATATTTTTTGTATCGTTCCAATTTTATCATAATTTGGATTTGGTGTAGTTAATGCAGGATGCAGTACTGCATCCAGACCATCTGATCTTGATCCGACAGATCAAATCTTTAGTAGTTGCTTTTTTCTATATAAAATCGTGATCATCTGATCAGAAATGAACGGCTGAGATTAAAAACAACATGAAACTATGTGAGTTTTATACGGTAGAGAATACAAATCCTCATAATTCCCCACAGGGACTAGAAAGTATACTTGATAAACATAAACCCAACAATAGTAACAAAAAATTAGCGACACTAATTACACATTTATAAGATGTCAATGTCAAACAAAGAATGGTACTCTTTGGAACAAAAATAAGAAGGATATATTATGTAGGATGATGAAATGAAATGTACACGTGTGGAGAATCTAGGGCCACCAACAGCAGAAGAAGAAGAAGGCTAAACCTTGAGGTGTTGTACGTTTCCTTATTTTGTTCCTTCTCCTCTTCCTCCTCCTCGTACCCATCTTCACAAGTCACAACTCTCTCCTTCTTTCTTCCCTTTTAAGAACCCTGTTTCTCTCCTCTTCTCACAACAAGTAAGTTCCATTCTTTCCCTTTTTTCCTTTTTCTTTTCTTCTGCTTAATTTTATCTAATTTAATTTGACATGCGTGTTTGAAGGTTTTATTATTTTTTCCAAATTCACTCTCTTGTGAGTTGTGATCAAGAAAAATTAAATTCATATGTTATTTCTGTTTCTCTCTCTCTCTCTCTCTCTCTCTCTTTGTTGATGAGAGATAATATGCTATTGAGTGTTCAAGCTGTTGATTGTTTAGGACAAATAAGTTAAACCTTGCAGTTTATGTGTCATAAATTACTTGAAGGTTTTGCTATGGTTAAACTTAAACCCTGTTTGGATGAATAATTTAATTAAGCGATTATGGCATAAGTACTTATCATATACCCCCTCCAGCCTCATATATATAAGCAAAATTTCTTTTTTCAGGTTCATTGACTAACGGATGTATTTGGTCCATAATATGAACCAAATACATCAGTTATTTAACGTACCTGAAAAATGAATCTTTGCTTATATAGTTATATATGAGACAAGAGGGAGTAAGCGTTTATGTATATGCTATTTCTGTAACAAAAGATAAAATAAAGTTAAATTGTTTTTGTACATGCTATCCTAGGGCGTTTATGGGAATAAGATGAACATGTCGTAAGTTGTTTCCGTAAGCTCTTCTAAACAGTTTTACAAGTGTTTATACCTATAGACAAGCTTAAGTAATTCAAACCAAACATACTCCTTAAGATTAAGTTACTGGATTATCATGTTGTTGGTAATGGAAAGTTAGGGTTTTATCAATTTGTGTTATGGGCTGGAAATGGAATTCTTCTGCATTCAATGTTATGTCTTTGTGATTGGTAGTGGCACTTCTTGATCAATGTACTTTTAGGTCGATGCTTATTGCTAACGTTCACCATCAAATTAGACCGATGAATAATCTCTTTCTGATTTTTTGCAGATAATTGCATAACAAATCTTATAATTTGAGACAGCTCAGGATAAATCATCATCGTTTGAACAATATTATGATCACCATGGATGTAAAAGGAATAAATTGGGTTGGAGATATGTACCAGAAATTTGAAAATATGTGTCTGGAGGCAGAAGACATGATGTACGAGGTATGTTCTAATTGTCTTTTAATGTTAACCGTTCTTTTATAGTATATATATACACAATGGATTATTTAATTTCAAATGGGAAAGATGACTCAAATTACCCTCGTTCACCTGCCATTGCCTGTGATACATGTCACGGATCAAAAACCCTAAAATTGCATTTCGCAATTTCCACTGCTGCTAGCAGAGCTGCATCTCTTCTTGGTTAATGTTTCCCTAATATCCCGCCTTAATTATTGTTGTAAGCAGTGTAATAAAAAACACGGGGCAAATACCAGATGCTGTCACTGCCTCTAGCTTGTTTAAATACGGTCCATAGTACCATGCATAATTTATTTTTTATGAATGAATACCATGCCTAACTTATTATTTTTATGAATGAATACCATGCCTAATTTATTTTTATGAAAACCTCATAGAACTCTGTGAGTTTTCCTTTGACTTTCTTGATTTATCATTTTTAGTTGAATGCAAATGTGCTATTATATTTATCTTGTTATCTTTGATAATCTTTCTGAATCCTTTTTTCACACGAGTTCTAGTTTTTAATAATAACGGAAACTATTTTTGGTAGTGGCAATTCCCTACACTGCTGTTGTTTTCCAATCTTACCAGTCACAATATTTCTTATATATGTTTGTTCTTTGAGTATAGGATACAGTTGAATATATAGAGACTCATATACAGACTGTTGGGGATAGTGTCAAAAAGTTATATTCTGATATTGTGGGAGATTTAATTCCTTCAATTTCATGCATTTTGGATGAAAAGGAAGATTCTGAATTGCCAATAGATCAATGTACTGACGCTGGGTTCTGTAAGAAGCCAGTCCAAAATTTCATGGAAATATCTGCAAAGGCTAATACCAAGAAAACAAGCAATGGTTTGAGAGTTGATCATAATGCTGACAATAATAATAATAATAATGTCGTACATAAGACTAGTGCTTCGTTTATGCCATCTTCAAGAAGTTCTGTCAAAAAAAGCAATATTGTTTCACGTCCAAGACAGTATGCTGGGAGCATGGATATTAAACCAAATCTAGGCATTGATGTAAACAAAGTAAATGAAAAAATGGCTGCAACCAAGATATTCAATGAAATCACTTCAGTAGAATCAGATACACGCATTCCACCACAGTGTTGTGAGATTTCAAATGAAGATCAAAATCATATAGCCAGTGTTTCAAAGCCAGCTTCAGATGAAGTGGCAAGGCTTGCTTCTGAAGCAGACAATTGTAATGAAATTGAAAATGCTTGTTCTGAGCAGTTTCCTTATGTTCTGGTACAAGTTAAATCAGCTGAAGAAAAACAGATTGGTGCAAGTTCTTCTTCTTATGATGATAGTAAGTATTTCTTTATCTCATGCTTATAATTTTGTATTTTTCTCATTGTATTTTGAAAACTAACATAACCATTATTAATCTGTAGAAACTGGTTTTTATTGATGTAAAACAACCTTATTCTGAATGGAATAGGAAGTTGCTTAACCATCTTTAAGTTCTACTCTCTGGAGTATATGATGAAAAAGGTGCAACTGGCATGCTATCATGCTTTGTATATAATTTTCTATTCATTGCTTACTGTTATACAAAAAATAGAACCATAATTTTCACTTTGGAATTCCCATACAAACCCCTAATGGTTGGAAAGGGGTGACGTTGGATTGTTGTTCTGCTTAGAAAACATAGAAATATGATGAACAGCCTGTGGCTTTAGGGGTAAAAGCTATAGCAGTTCATTCATTTTTTACATCTGAAATTAGGAATTAGCCATACAGATTATATAATTTTTTGTAACTTTTACATTAGGTTGTTGGGATCAGGTGTGTGTGTGTGTGTGCGACATGGCCTTTGATTCATGCTTCATTCTTATGAATATATGTCAAAGCTACTCTCTATTGAAATGAACATTGTGCAGAAAAGATTCAATTATCTTCAGAAGGGTAGAATTTGGTTATCTTTATTCAATGATTTCATCACACAAGTCTTTTATCTTCCATTGCATAGAGAATTTCACATCTAACTATTGGCCGATCTAGAATCTTTTGACTCCCCCCCTTTTATTTCCATCGTTTTATGTTTGAGGGAGAATTCTTCCTAACACAATTATTTTGTTGGTATTGAATTCTATTGGAGGGCTGTGCATGGTTAACTGAACCATAGAAACCAACCATTTTCTGGTTCAGGTTAGGAAACCAGTTCATGTTTGTTGTGAAACAGATTCAAACCGGTTTGGACTGGTTTAGAAATTGTTTTGATTAGAACACGATCTTGTATTCAACGACTTCATTCTCACTTTCTAACTCCATCTAAAGATTCAGAATTTTCTGGCATTTCTATGACTCCCTCTATTTCTAATTCCATTAACGGAACTCAATCCACCTTTCTTCCGCATCCACGGTTCCAGACCGCCAGGACCTGATCATTGGGATAGATCTTTGGTGGAAAAGATATTGCTGAATCAGAAAGCACGGTGTTGACGAATAAGGGTTATTTTCAGCATAGACCGACAACGGAAACGGCTGAATAAAAAATGTAGTGGTCATGTACTCTGTCTGGCCAACATCGATCTCACCATTGGCAATGAACATGAACCATACATGGCTACCAATGATAGAGGAGTTCGAGGGAGCTACCATAGTGAGAAAACTGTGTGGTTTGGGTTTCTAACAGCAGTGTATTGGGATAAGATGAAATTGAAATTGCTGTTAATGGCGGACAATGACGAAAGCTGAACGGCGTTGACGATAATCACGTAACAAACAACATGAACATCACATAGAAGCAATTCCTGTAATCAGATAGAGATGTACCGTTCACAAACTCAACTCATCCGTGATTGTAATTCAGAAATGGAGGAGGATTTTGTTAGGACTTGAGCAATGATGAGAGCCCAACCCAAAAAACTAGTCCAATAGGTGGGAGAGCCTCGTGGCTTAAGTACCCCCATTGAGCACTTTGATATACTCGATGTGGGACTTCTAACATTGTCATGCTCTTTAAAAGCCGACGTCCACAGCGGCTTTCACTCTATTGGCACTGACCCGATGGTAGCCCTTTCCTTTTCGGCGGCTACACTCGCCAATCCACTTCTTAGGTTTATTGATGATATTTTTGGGCTGGAACATTGCTCTTTTGGGCCTGCATTGTTGCTAGTGAGTAGTGAGCTTGCTCATAACAGATTTCAACTTCAATCTTCAGGCACTAATTTCATAACAGATTTCAGCTTCAAACTTCACCGAAGGAGAAAGGAAGACCGGTATCATTATCAAAAGTAAAACTGGTTACTAAGCCTAATCATAAACAGTGACCGGTTTGTTGTGTTTGGGCTTAGCCAATAGGCGCACGTATAGTTGCAGTTTCTATCATCCCTGCTTTAATGAGATTTGTTTTCAAGTATGTAGATGCTAGAGGCCCTCCCCCCCGCCCCGCACATATATTCTTAAGCACATGTATATAGTATTAAGCCATTCAATTGCATGCTGTTCTGATGTCACGGTAATTTGTACTTTTTATTATTAAGAAATTTCTGAACTTATTAAGTTTTAATCTATATTGTTATAGAACAAGGTCATAAAACCATGCAAGAAGACCATCTGAAGCTTGAGGAAACTTGTGTTATGGTGACCGGAGATGATCTCCAATTAATTCCCAAAGAAATTGGTAATCTGAAGGTACACTCCTTCCCCCTTCTCTTAAAAAAATTATCTTTATTTAGTATGCATTTGCATTCATCTCTAACTTCAATTATGTTTTCCGGTTTTAAGAAAACAAGGCGGCAAGGCTTTTCTTTATCCAAGAAGTCTGCAAGAAAACAAGAGTATAAGGAGCTTGCTATGTGGCATGGGAACAGTGAAAAAGTAAAGGGAGTTCCTAGTGTGTCTGAATCTGAATGGGAGCTTCTGTAGATACCAGAATGAGTAAATTGTGCAGATACAAAAACCAATCCTACAAACTTGATTTCCACTTCTAAGTCCTTATGAAGGAGATCAATGTACCCTTATGGAAATTTTAGATGTTAAGAAGATTTATATTCCTACAATATCTCTCCATATAGAATACAGAATAATCTGTAACTTTGCTTATCTTATAGTAAAATATTGAACTCATCCTATTTGCATATTATACACTGATTGACATTGTCAATTAAATTGCTATGTCCTTTCTGATTGATTTCATAATATCCTGAAAAATCTCTTGGAAGTGGTATGAACTGGTTGTTTCAATCAGCATGTGGCTTTTGGTGACCCCTTGCATGATATGTGACTTTTATCCAATTAAATATCAAATGTTTAAAAGAGTGTTGTTAGCATTCTTCAAACTATTTCCTACACTCTCATTTTTGTACCGATAGTTTACAATTGTGTTTAGATTGAAAGAGAAGTTGTTCTGGAATTTGTTAATCCTTATTTGGATTTTTATACAATCTGTGTAGACTATTCAAATTAAAAGTATATCTGGTGTCTGACATTAACAAAACACTATTTTGGTGTGGTACCCATTCAGGTGTTCAAGTTCGAACATCGAAGTAATTAGAACTATCTTGAGCATCATTGTCTTGCCAAACTAGTCTTGTCAAATTATAAAAGCCATTCATACACCAAAATATGTTCTCATTTGTTAAGGAAAACACTTTTAAGATCTATTTTGTGTATTACTACTTATTTGTGTTATTATCAACATAGTGTGCATTAATGTTTATGTGGTATTAGAATGTGAACATGTGTTCTGCCTTTAGGGCACATGTTAATAAATTCAATATAAAAATTTGTGCATTTAAATTTTTAAAAGTCAAAATAATATTATTTTAATATAAGTTCCCCACTTTTGGTTGCAAAGACCCATATTATAAAATGGAAGATAATGATGCTCTGGATAGTGTGAATTACTTGAAACTTGACCACTTAATCCACCATATTGATATTTAATTGATTGTGACCATAAAGCATGTGGCTTCTCTTAAGTATCAAGTTAGCTTCATCAATGCAGTCATTTGGTGAATACAGATCCTCTAAAGTGAATATCAATTAATAGTTGATATTTCAAGACTTAATAGCATGACCCTATCAATTAATAGCATGACCCGATACGTTATAGTATATATTTTTGGGTAATTTTGTATATTATATAGTACCATCTATTGATTTATTTATCACAAGTTCATATTATTTCAATTTATATTCTGCAAAGTGGGTTGTTCTATAGAATTAAAAGGAAACGAGATAATATGAAAGACTAATTTAAAAGTTTAAATATTTAAATATAGTCCCGTAAATGCGACTCAGATGATAAAATATCATAGAAAGATTAAAGAAAATATGATATGCTATAACATTGGGTTTGAATCCACGATACGTCTCTTTTTCGCATTTAATTACTATATGCGAATTTCGCAGCCAAACTTTTTAAATAACCAAAAAAAAAAGAGAGTTAAAGATGAGGATAAGTAATAACTGGTATTAAGAGTGTATCAATGTGTGCCAGATATATTTAGCTGTGCATGGCCTACATAACCCAGCAGCCCCAGCTTGAAGTAGCATTGTCTGAAAAACAAATTTATTTCACATTGTTTTGTCCCCTTAAAGCCACTGCTCTTCCTAGAATAACAACCATGCATTTCAAAATTTCAAGTACATTTTGGTTTAGATTATTGTTGCCAAATTAACATCACTAGAAAGTTGCTTTGGAATTGGATGTATGTTCAAAAGAATATACTAATAATAAGCCCAATCAATAAACAAGGATCTGGAAAGAAGGAGTCTAATTAATGGTTGCCCAAAGCCAGCAATCCTTGACAACGATACTTAATGATCACAATTTATTTATGATGACTTCAGAGGTTTATTTAAGTTTTGATGCTAAGTTATAAGGAATCAAGAAGCAATTTCTATTAAAAAAAATTAGTGATTTTCTTACTGTTTTATTTGATTAAACAGACAATGCTTATTGCTGAAATATATTTTCCTACTATATTTGGTGAAAAAGTGTACATTATGCGGTGAGCGTGGATCGAACACGCGACCTTCAGATCTTCAGTCTGACGCTCTCCCAACTGAGCTATCCCCGCATATATAGTTTTCTTTGCAATATTTTGGTTGTCTTATTGCTAATTCTTTTACTAAAGTTTATGTTATTACATTATTTTGGTTCGAAAACGGTAAACCATTTTTAAGTACTATATGTATTTTACGGTTCTCTTTTCACTCTTTTAACACATTTTTTACAAACTTAATATAGATAAATTTTAAAATAAGGTTAAACTTTTATGATTTTGATTGTGAAATCCATTTGGTGTAAACTTTCAAATTGTTATATTCTTTAACTATTCTTACATATTATATATTTATAATTATATATGACTTACAAGAAAAAATGAGACACCAAATTTATAACTCACATAGAGCACCCAAAATTTCAGGGATGATATTAGTTGGAACCTTATCAAGCATAATTCTCCAAACTAGAAGGGATATAGATGGAGGCACATTTTGCACCAAATAGACTTAGCCCAACCTAAAATAAGATGATGCCTTTTAAACTCATATGCATCTTTCAATGATGACAAACCATTAACCGAGGCTTTTCGAATTAAAACATCATTTATAGGCTAAAAAGGAGGGTTACTTGCTAAACAAGATTCAAGAGATTTGTAAAAATGTTGGCTAAAAATGGGGGTATGTTCCATTGTTGGTTAAAAATAATGTCAGTTTGACCAAGCCAACTTTCTTCCAAGCCACAATGACTAGCTTCTTTTGTTTAATCTTGCCACACCATTTGAAAATTCTGGTCCAAGTCTCCATAGATTTAAGAGTTGAGACACGCCAGGAATATATAGAAATACTATAAATTTAAATGATCATATTTTGAACCATATATTTCACTACTTGGACTCTTTTAGCTATTGATAAAAGTGATGTCTTCTGAGAAGATAGATTAGACTTGATTTTATCTGCAATAGAATGGAAATATCTAGATTTTGGTCTGCCTTTGAAGATACGAACATCCAAATAGTTATAGATTGATGTATCAAATAAAAAATATTCTGTAATTTCAATGTATCCAATATTAATTATGTATTAAATTATGTATTATCTAATTAACATTATAGATAAATTAATTTGGGAAGTTATATTAGTATTCTCATTTGTTATATATTTATATTTTTCATGCCAAAAAAAATAGTGAAAATAGGTTACCATATTTAGAGATAAAAACATAAGGTTGGGTCAGTGATTATTGGAAAGAATATAATGACCCATCATTTATAAAATTAGGAACGGATTTTCTTAAAAAGAAAAACATGAGTGACCTGTTATGGCAACATGAAAGATTTTTTCAATTAAAATTTGGTAAGGCGTAATGGAGTGATTTGACGGAATACATGATTGATATTGAATAACATTACACTATCATATCTATTCTATTAATTTTATATCTTGGATTGATGTATCTGATAGGAAATAACAACACTAAAGAAGAAAAATAAACGCAATCACAACACAAGAAAATAATGTGGAAACTCCAAACTGGAGAAAAAACCACAAACAGTTGTCTAAACCGACAACTAGAGAATTATCACAATGTGAAAATTATTACAACACATAGACTTCTCTCACTCTCACCCCAATGCCCCAATACAACCACACTCTCACAAAACAAATATTTAAACTAACAGTCAGATATAAGCTTAAAGTGTTACTGACTGGTGCAATTATAAACAAAGAACTTAGGTTCTATATATAGCCTTGGTTTTTCCCTTGCTTCACCATTCTAAGCAATGTGAGACTTCTACAATAGCTAATTTTTAACCTCCTTCTTTATTTAAGAAACTAGGCAATGTGAGACTTAACAATCAACCCCAACAATCTCCACCTTGATTGCAAGAGTTTCATCTGCCGCTTCCATTGTCTATACCGACAATCATACTCCACCATAAAGAGTATACTTCACTTGGAACTAAACCATCCCAAAAAATTTCTTCACTTGGAACTAAACCAACCAATAATTTCATGTCGAAACCTGCTGAAAGATTATGGTGCAACTCCCATGTTGGCTTTCAAGAAGTTCTTCAGCCATCGACACACCTCACCACACACCTTGCATCAATGCCAACCAATGTCCGTGTGTTGTTCTGAATCCGCTAGCAATAACTTGTCCTTTTCCATGGTATAGCGGAAATACCATAAGGACACACTTTATCTTCTAGATAAGATCATCATCATCTCCCAAAACAAGGGAGACATTGCTAGCGTCTTTTTCAGATACTGTTTCACCTGGACAATTTCTCTTTAAATGCCCAGACCTTCCACACTTTCAACACGACAGATTATTTGTATGGATCTTCTTCTCATTAGTCCCACTTCTAGTTAGCAACATCGAGCTTGATGAAGTGCTTTCATCACTTTTCATCCTTCTTTCTTCAGAAATAATTTTAGTTGCAACTTCTCCAAAATTCAATTTTTCCTTCCCATACATCGAAACAGGTTTGAGATGAGCATAAGAAGGTGGAAGGGACCAAATGAGCCTTAACGCCTTATCTTCATCATTAATCTCAACTTTAATAGATTCTAACTCAGAAACAATATTATTCAAAGTACTAAGATGATCAGAAATTTTCGTACCCTCATCCATGCGCAAATTGTGGAATTGCTCCTTCAGCAACAACCGATTTGAGATGTCATTTGCCTGATACAACCCTTCAAGCCTTTCCCAGAGTTCCTTGGCTGATGACAGATTCTGCACATTCGCAAGAACATTCTTTGCCAAACACAAGCGAATTGCACTTGCAGCCCTCAAATCTAGTTCTTCCCACTTGTCGGCCTCCATCTTGGAAGTGTTTCCTTTCAACGCCTTGTGTAAACCTGATTGTATCAACACATCATTGACTTGTACTTTCCACAAGCCAAAGTTGATTCTTCCATCAAACTTCTCTATGTCAAACTTCATAGCAATTGAATAAGACATAGGAAAGCCCCTTCTTTAGCACCTTCACAATATCACACTTCTTTTTTCTGATGTGGAAGATCAGACAATGCTGCAACCACAGAGCATACAAAGAATTGTGATATCTCACCGAACTGAAGCTCTTGATACCACTGATAGGAAATAACAACACTAAAGAAGAAAAATAAACACAATCACAACACAAGAAAATAATGTGGAAACTCCAAACCGGAGAAAAAACCACAAACAATTGTCTAAACCGACAACTAGAGAATTATCAATCACTATGTGAAAATTATTACAACACATAGACTTCTCTCACTCTCACCCCAATGCCCCAATACAACCACACTCTCATAAAGCAAATATTTAAACTAAGAGTCAGATATAAGCTTAAAGTGCTACTGATTGGTGCAATTATAAACAAAGAACTTAGGTTCTATATATAGCCTTGGTTTTCCCCTTGCTTCACCATTCTAAGCAATGTGGGACTTCTACAATAGCTAATTTTTAACCTCTTCTTTATTTAAGAAACTAGGCAATGTCGGACTTAACAATCAATCCCAACAGTATCATTCTCTAGTATTTATTTTTACTGTCAAGTAGCCTAGTAACTATAAATTTTATCTTTAAGATGAATAAGTGACATGATCGGAGTTCAAACTCTAATCCCCTATATAAAATGTCTTACCAATTAAACTAAACTCATATTTCTATTAAAATAAAGGGTCATGCTAAATGGTGCCCCTGGGCAATGATTAAGGATACAAAAATAGAAATAAAAGCAAAACTTTTCAATAGAAAAGTTTCTTTTTTAGCACTTCAATGCATTGAATGCACTATTTCCAAAAATATTTTACCATTTTTGTATCTTTAACCATTGCCCCAGAGCACCATTTAATATTTTTCTAAAATAAAAAAGGATTTCACGCTATTTCATTAACATATAAAGTCATGTTTTTGTAGGACCGATGATTGGGTAAGGGATCACATGGAGAAGGATAACTGCGTACGTTTATAGCAATGCTATCTATAATAATAATATTCCTGTGTTATGCAATCTCCCATGAAAGTCAAATTTAAAATATACTCCCTCCGTCCCATTTTAAATGACCTTTTTTTGATTTAGTATACTATTTATTTGACCTGCTTTGACCTTATTTTTTTACTAATATATACATGCAAATATTAGCATATGAGATGTTGTTTGATTTGTCTCGACGAACACTTTCAAAATATACCATTTTTATAATTTTTAATAATATATAATTAGAGATATTAACGATTAAAGTTGTGCATTGACAAATGTGTCAGTGGTCAAACAGGTCATTTATTTTGGGACAGAAGTACTGAAATCTCAAATTATTCTGACGCAAAAGATATACTCCCTATTTAATTAACTACAATAAAAAAACATGATATTAGGACTGTTGTTTTCATATTAATATTAGCTTCTCAAAAAATATTTTTTTAGAGAGAGAAAACAAATATTAAAAGATGAAATTTATTTTGTAATAAAAAATTACTTTTATATGTTGTTTTTAAATAAACTAAAGATTAGTTTAGTGATTCTTACCATAATAAGCAAGAACTAAATAAATTTCACTTTTCTATAAAATCACTAAAAACTAATCTCTAAGTTATTTTATATCAAAATTGCTATTTCTTTTAATTCGTAACAAACAGACCCTTAAGTATAGAAACTAATTTGACAATGTAATAAAATTAAAGACCTTTTGAAAATATTTACAAAGATAAAGACCTATTAAGAGTTTCTTATGGAATCTGAAACTAATTTAAAAGTTTATTCATTAAAGTTTAAACTTAATTGAAGTTTTAATTTCTTTATTTTTATAAAATTGTAACTTAGGTTTGCCCATTTTAATTAAATTGTGGAATTTTACTATTCATTTTAAAATTTTGATGATGTAACAATAATTTAGATGACTAAACATTAAAAACATAACATGTTGAAGTCATATGTCATTAAAAATAGTTCACATATTTTAGGGACAAGGACAATACTACATATATCTTTTTGTTATCTTTATTTTGTTAGAAAGAAATTCAAATATTAGACATGTCTTGAATTCACGAGGTTTATAGGTTTGAGTATCGTTAATACTCTGAAAATGAGATAAAAGTTTTTATTTGTTCTAAAAGTTTTAAAGTCTTCTCTACTTTAAACAGAACATCATCTCTCACTCTAATTTTTATTAATCCTACTTTATATTAAGAAAGAAAAGAATTAGTGAAATTCAAATATTGGTCAAGTGTGTTGTAATTAGTTTTAAATAACTAGTGAGATACATATATATATATATATATATATATATATATATATATATATATATATATAATTTACACAGATATTATAATTATATTCGTACTAATATGGGGTGCTATTTTTATTTATACCGAGTTCATATTCACATTCATATATTAATATATTTTTTTGTAATTTATATGGAAGCATATATTTTGACTTATGTAATATACGAGACTTATATTTTTAATGATATATACAATTAGGGGTGGCAAAACGGGCCGAGCCCGCCAGGCCGACCCGTTTGACCCGCAATTTTTGACGGACTGGGGTGAGGTTTTCGGCCCGCTACCTTAAGTTGGCCCGCTCCGTCCCACCCCGTTTTTGAGCGGGCTTAAATGGTGCGGGCCTAAACGGGGCGGGCATGCCCGTTTTCCCACTCCTTTCTAGTATTTATCATTTTATCTTATATTGTAAGGAGTACTTATTAACTTAGTTGATGATTTGTTAGTTTAATTAAGCGTAATTATAAAGAATTGTTTGTTAACTTGGTTAATGTTTCTTTTAGTTTAATTATCTCTATTCTCTGCTGCAATTTTCTCTTAATTATCCCTATTATAATATTATTGTTAGTTTAAATATGAGGTAAGAATCGTAAGAAATTGTTATGTTATTATAATTCAACATATTTAATATTTTTTTAACATTGAATTGTGAAGTTGTAATTCAAATTGTAAAAAAAAAAAAAAGTATTTGACGGGCATGCCCGCCAACCCGCAACCCCGCAATAAACGGGCGGGCATGAATTATGAACCCGCACACCTAAGTTGGCCCGCCCCACCCCGTTTTTGGGCGGGCTTAAATGGGGTGGGCCTAAACGGGGCGGGCATGCCCGTTTGCCACCCCTATATACAATGACCTATCTTTTTGTAATATTGTGTAATATTTTTTTATGTTATGGTTATCCTTTTAAATTATGAACTTAAATCAAGTTATAATTTATCACATTTATTTATATAGTATATCTTTAGCTCTATTTTATTATAGGATATAATTTATTACTTTGTCCGTTGCAGCGGAATTTTTTGTTATCAATATTTTAAGGCTTCATTAGTTTTTACCACATAGTGTCATATTTTTATTATTTAAATTATATAAGATCTTAAATATTTGTTTTGTTATATAATCACTTTCCATAAGCAATAAAAAATTTAAGGTTTCAGTCTAAAATAAAATATATTATAATATATTTTTTATAAGTTAATAAATTTACAAACGCATTTTTACTCGTGCTTGACACGGGTCTGGAAACTAGTTAGTTTTAAATAACTAGTAAGATACAGGGTATACTCTAAATAAATTAAGCGCACGGGTCTAGAAACTATTTAGTTTTAAATAACTAGTGAGATACAGGGCATACTCTAAATAAATTAAGCATCATTCATTCCGTGTAAGTAAACTTGTTCTTTTCTTATACTAAGAAATAAAACTTGTTAATTTTTTAAAAAATTAACCCCCCCTCCCTTTTTTTGACTAAAGATCTTGTTGTTGGTGTGTGTGTAACGATGCATAAAATATTTTTTTGTTTACTAATAAAGACAACTCACATTTTGACTTGTAAGTATCTTCTTTCAAGTTTGGTGGACAGTGGGCACTACTCTACAATACAACTTGTTGAGTCCAGCTTGTGTTTAAGTGCTTTTGAGCTTCTAATACAACAAATCAGTACTTACACTTACATGGCCACTTGCTACTATACCATTCATAGGACCCCTCACACTCTTTACGTCTCTATCTCATTAAATTATTTTCATCCTACTTATTATAAGACTCTTATATATATTTTACGCATATAAAAAAAATATTATTAGTGTAACTTCAAAAATATTAAAAAATACTATCTCATTGTAGAGAGCTTAGCTTGCAGGTTTTATGTATAAAAGTATTTACTTGTTTTAAAAAATATTATGTATAACAAATTACATGAAAATATTATGTATAACAAATTACAAGAAAAAGATTGAAAGTTTTGAAATGCGAGATCTAAGAATATTTCTATGTAATATGCATGATTGTCACTCTTTCAGTTTCGAATTTCATATTTCTCATTTGCAATTTTATGGATGATACATTAATTTATTTTGTTTGCTTTCGCACTGGTTTTCGATCCACCAAAGGTGGACGATTAATCCGGCTCGTGCGTAGAGACATGTGTACTGATCAAGTATTGTTTCCCCTAGGAATCGAACCAGGAATTCCCCAGATATACATTCTTGGAAGGAGCTCCTTGCCGCTGGGGTCCAAACAACTTGGTTGATAATACATTAATTTTGGATGAAAAGTGGTAGTCCAAGCTATTAAAGCTAATTTGTTGCTTTTTTTAGCTTATGTCGGGTTTCAAAGTGAATTTTCGCAAGAGTTAGTTTGCTTGTGTAAATGTGAACAATTCATGGTTGGAGAAGGTGTCATATATGCTTAATTGTAAAAATAGGTATTTTTCATCGAAGCATCTTTGTCTTTTGATTTGTAACTTGAGAAGACTATCGTGTATGCATTATTTCTATTTACTTCTTTCTTTTTTCATGGCTACATCAGGTATTATATCTCAAAGTTAATCTCTTTGTAAGTAGTCTTTTACATATGTTCAAATAAACATTTGAACATTTACAATTGCAAAATTAGTTGATACATTTTAATTAGACGAGCTAAATTTCTATTTCGCAAATTTGATATTAATTAAATTACGTTTAGCATATTCATGACTCAAATGTCTTCTATTTGTAAAAGAATAATATAAAAGCTAATTATACATTTAAGGATAAAGCATATTGAGCCCGCATTTTTTTATTGGGTGTAAGTTGGGCCCACTTTAATAGTACAAAAATATAATTGAATTTAATTTTGTACTATGAGAAAACCACAACTACCAAAATTCACAGCCAATTAAACACGTTTGAAATATTATAAAAGTGGATAAAATAGAAAATATTATAAATTGTATGTTTGATTTCAATTAATTCTGAAGCTATCATAATTGATTCTAGATTTGTAGAATTGATTCTGACTTCTTTAGTTTCTCAAATGTATAATTGATTCTGCCTCTAAAATTGATTTTACTTGAAACTAGAAATCATAGAATATGATTCTAGAATTGATTTTTGCAGTTAAATTTTTTGTTCAACTCACTTTTGCTTCAAATATATCCAAATATAAATCATTTTATCGTCAAATCAATTTTAGCCATAATGAATTTTACATAATCAATTCTGGCAAAATCAATTTTTCTCACCGCAAAACTAAACATATACAAAATAGTATTGTGAAACTTTACTGTTGGTGATTTTAGTATCAACAATGTATTTTGGTAGTAATATGATTTACTATAGGCCAATGCAATTATGCGTTAAGTTTGAAACGAGTCAGGGTAGTGCGGAGTGCACGCTCGTCGAGCCAAACGTGTAATTGAATACGAATAATTGAAACGGGGTCCAAGGGGCAGCGTTTGAATAGTTGTACCCTTTCGTTTGAATAGTTGTACCCTTTCGTTCGAAAATTTCATTTGAATAGTTGTACCCTTTCGTTTGAATAGTTGTACCATTTCGTTCGAAAAATTCGTTTGAATAGTTGTACCCTTTCCCAACAGACATGACCGTTTTCCGAAAAGGTGTGTCCGTTCGTTTTCTGTTATTGGTCTCCTATATAAGGAGTCATTTGGCCTCGATTTTGATATACGAAATTATACTTCCTCTCTACATTCTGATCTGTTCTCTATTGTCAGAAACAGATTGCTCTTCGAGAATTATCCCCGCAAAGATTTCGTGAACCCAGACAAGAATAGGGTCGAAATACTTTGTTCGGAAAGTGAACGAACACGATTCTTCGAAGATATCCAGGATTATCATACCGAATTTCTAACAAACGAACAAAGTAATTTTCTGATAATCATGGCTGGAGGAGGAAGCACCGTCAAGGAGATGACTAAAAGTTTCGGAAAATTGGACAAGTTTCAAGGACAAGACTTTAGGCGTTGGCAGAAGAAGATTCATTTCATGTTGACAACGTTGAAGGTGGTGCACGTCCTGTCTACACCGATTCCAGAAATTGGGGAGGATGAAACGGTTGAAAATCTGAGACGCCGATCAAAGTGGGAGAACGACGACTACATATGCAGAGGGCACATTCTTAACGGTATGTCTGATCCCTTATTTGATATTTACCAAAACGTGGAATCTGCAAAGGAATTGTGGGATTGTCTCGAAGCCAAGTACATGGCAGAGGACTCATCCAGTAAAAAGTTCCTGGTGACCGATTTCAACAATTACAAAATGGTTGAATCGAGGTCTGTCATGGAACAATTCAATGAACTACTCTGAATCCTTGGACAGTTCACACAACATGGATTGAAGATGGATGAAACAATATCTGTCTCAAGCATCATAGATAAGTTGCCTCCTTCATGGAAGGATTTAAAACACAATCTGAAACATGGAAAAGACGAACTGTCTTTGATCCAACTTGGAAGTCACTTGCGCATAGAGGAATCTCTACGAGCGCATGAGGATAACAAAGGAAAAGGCAAAGAAATTGCTGGACCCTCGGTTAATATGATCGAAGAGGGTGGTAAGAACGATAACAACAAAAACAAAGGAAAGAAGCGTGCTTTCAATAACAAAAAGGGCAATTTCGGTGTTCACAAGAAACCAAAACTAGAATGCTGGAAGTGTGGCAGAACAGGCCACTTCAAGAAGGATTGCCGCTTCGGCAAAAAGCACGACAACGCGAACGCAAGTGGTTCAGGAAAGGGGTCTAAGGACCAATCCGGAAACCAAGGTCAAAAATCAATTTGTGATTTGAATAGTTTGATTAAACATTCGGTTTCACTAACTTCTGAGGCATTTTATGTGCAGGATGATGCTATCGCGTGGTGGATTGATTCTGGCGCCACAACACATGTTTGCAAGGATCGTTTCTGGTTCAAGACTTTCGTTCCAGTGGAAGATGGTTCTGTTCTATACATGGGAGATGATCACTTCGCTCCCGTTGAAGGCAAAGGAAACGTGGTGTTAGAATTCAGTTCTGGAAAGACTATTACTTTGTTTAATGTATTGTATGTTCCTAAGTTGCGTAAGAATTTAATTTCTGGTCCTGTATTAAATAAGCTTGGATACAAGCAAGTGTGTGAATCCGATAAATATGTATTATCAAAGTCTGGTGTGTTTGTAGGATTTGGATATTATAATAATGGAATGTTTATGATGAATTTGAATGGAGTTCCTAAAGATTCTGGTTCTATATTTATGTCTTCTTCGAACGTTATCAATTTTTCATTATGGCATGCTCGGTTAGGACATGTACATTATAAAAGAATGCATGAAATGTCTAAAGACGATTTAATTCCCGTTTTTAATGAAAATAATGAAAAGTGTAAAACTTGGTTGTTAACAAAGATCACTAGGCAACCTTTTAAAAATATAACAAGAAAATCTGTTATACTTGAATTGATACATAGTGATTTATGTGATTTGCATGCTACTCCATCACTAGGGCATAAAAAGTATCTTATCACTTTCATAGATGATGCATCTAGATTCTGCTATGTTTATTTATTGCATGCTAAGGACGAAGCTTTAGATAAATTTAGAATTTATAAAACTGAAGTTGAACTACAACAAAATGTGATGATTAAAACATTACGTACAGATAGAGGTGGTGAATATTATGATCCTGTATTTTTCCAATCCGTAGGAATCATTCATGAGACTACAGCACCTTATACACCTCAACAAAATGGTGTGGCTGAAAGGAAAAATAGAGCTCTTAAAGAAATGGTGAATGCCATGTTATCTTACTTTGGTTTAAGTGAAGGGTTTTGGGGAGAAGCCATGTTAACGGCTTGCTATTTGTTAAATAGGGTTTCTAATAAAAGGAATAAGACTACCCCATATGAACTTTGGTATAAGAAACGACCCAACTTAAACTTTCTACGTGTTTGGGGTTGCAGGGCCGTGGTTAGACTCCCGGATCCTAAAAGGAAAACTTTGGATGAAAAGGGTGTAGCTTGCATCTTTGTTGGATATGCTGAGCATTCCAAGGCTTATAGGTTTTATGTTATAGAACCTAATGACTCGATCTCTATTAACACAATTATAGAATCGAGAGATGCGATATTTGATGAGAATTGTTTCTCTTCTACACCTAGACCAAAGGACCTTGTACCAAAGTTGGATGAATCTCTAAAGGATGATCATTCAAATGAAGTAGCAAGTGAGACATTCGAACCTCGTAAAAGCAAAAGAGCTAGAAAAGCCAAATCTTATGGTTCTGATTTTCAACTATATTAAGTTGAGGGATCAAAGGACCAGATTGATACACAATACTATTATTGTTATAGTATAGAAGAGGATCCAAGAACGTATGATGAAGCTGTGAAATCTCGAGATTCTGTGTCTTGGAAAGAAGCAATTGATGAAGAGATTGGTTCTATCATGGAAAATAATACTTGGGTATTGTCTGATTTACCACCTGGTTGTAAACCATTGGGTTGCAAATGGATCTTCAAAAGGAAGATGAAAGTCGATGGTACAATTGACAAGTTTAAAGCTAGATTGGTTATCCAAGGCTTTAGACAAAAAGAAGGGATTGATTACTTCGATACCTATGCTCCAGTTGCTCGTATCACTACTATTAGATTGTTGATTGCCTTGGCGGCTATTCATAATCTAGTAATTCATCAAATGGATGTCAAAACAACATTTCTGAATGGTGATTTGGAAGAAGAAGTGTATATGAAGCAACCTGAAGGATTTGTAATGCCTGGTAATGAGCATAAAGTGTGTAAGCTAGTTAAGTCGCTGTATAGGCTGAAACAAGCTCCGAAGCAGTGGCATCAAAAGTTTGATGAGGTTGTTTTGTCTAATGGTTTCATTCTAAACCAAGCTGACAAATGTGTATATAGCAAATTTGATACGTCCGGTAAAGGAGTTTTCATTTGTCTATATGTTGATGACATGTTGATTTTTGGCACCGACCAAAATCAAGTTGATAAAACAAAGAATTTCTTGTCATCAAAGTTCTCCATGAAAGATATGGGAGAAGCGGATGTTATTCTTGGTATTAAGATTAAACGGGAGAATAAGGGGATTGTAATTACACAATCTCATTACATTGAGAAAATACTCAAGAAGTTCAATTATGAAAATTGTTCTCCAGTAAGTACTCCCATGGATCCGGGAGAAAAGCTTATGCCAAATACAAGTAAACCTGTGGATCAACTCGAATACTCAAAAGCTATAGGCTCCTTGATGTATGCTATGATTAGCACTAGACCAGATATTGCTTATGCGGTCGAAAAGTTGAGCAGATTTACTAGTAATCCTAGTAGACATCATTGGCATGCGATAACTAGGGTATTTAAGTACTTGAAGGGTACTATGAATTATGGATTGTCATATATGGGTTTTCCTTCGGTGTTAGAGGGTTATTCGGATGCTAGTTGGATAAATAATGTTTAAGATTCATCCTCTACAAGTGGATGGGTGTTCTTGCTTGGGGGAGGTGCCATCTCATGGGCTTCCAAGAAGCAAACATGTATAACTAGTTCCACAATGGAATCTGAGTTTGTAGCATTAGCTGCTGCTGGTAAAGAAGCAGAATGGCTAAGGAACTTGGTATATGAGATTCCAATATGGCCTAAACCGATATCACCAATTTCTATCTGTTGTGATAGTAGTGCCACACTGGCTAAAGCATATAGTCAAATATACAATGGAAAGTCTAGACATTTGGGTATTAGACATAGTATGATTAGGGAATTAATCATGAATGGGGTGATATCTATTGAGTTTGTTCGGTCGCAACAAAACTTAGCTGACCACTTGACGAAGGGGTTAGCTAGAGACTTAGTAAAGAAGTCGGTAATTGGGATGGGATTAAAGTCCATTTAAATCTATTAGCTATGGTATACCCAATTCCCTTCTAATACAACGTTAGAAGCAGAATTCAATGTGGAAAGATCATAATTAAAGATTGGAGCAATTATGTTTATCTTCCCAAGGTATGTGCTCAGACCTGCAAGTGATGGCTAGGTTGAAGTACATCTTCTTAATGGTTCTTTTGAAAAATTGCAAATGCAGGTGCAAGATTAAAAGGATCACCTATGTGAGCATGAAGTTTTGCCGCTTCAAGAAGCTTGGACTTGGCTTCCTATATGCTTATTAATGGATAAGGACACATGGCTTGTAAAGTGTCAAGTATGAATAGTAGAGTATTGTAAGAAACATATGTGTACTATATCTTCATATATTCAAATGGATTGACGGGTTCAATCATTGTGACACCCCGATTTTCGAGTATTTGGAATGTGTATTTGTACTAAGATGAAAATTCAATCGCAAGACATTTTCGTTTATGCATCTGTTTGATCGTTATATCTGTAAGTAAATCAAGGATTATACTAAAATGGGGGGAGTTTGTTGGTGATTTTAGTATCAACAATGTATTTTGGTAGTAATGTGATTTACTATAGGCCAATGCAATTATGCGTTAAGTTTGAAACGAGTCAGGATAGTGCGGAGTGCACGCTCGTCGAGCCAAACATGTAATTGAATACGAATAATTGAAACGGGGTCCAAGGGGCAGCGTTTGAATAGTTGTACCCTTTCGTTTGAATAGTTGTACCCTTTCGTTCAAAAATTTCATTTGAATAGTTGTACCCTTTCGTTTGAATAGTTGTACCCTTTCGTTCGAAAAATTCGTTTGAATAGTTGTACCCTTTCCTAACAGACATGACTGTTTTCCGAAAAGGTGTGTCCGTTCGTTTTCTGTTATTGGTCTCCTATATAAGGAGTCATTTGGCCTCGATTTTGATATACGAAATTATACTTCCTCTCTACATTCTGATCTGTTCTCTATTGTCAGAAACAGATTGCTCTTCGAGAATTATCCTCGCAAAGATTTCGTGAACCCAGACAAGAATAGGGTCGAAATACTTTGTTCGGAAAGTGAACGAACACGATTCTTCGAAGATATCCAGGATTATCATACCGAATTTCTAACATTTACAAAATCACTATACCACCGCAATACATTTAGATTACTTCATATAAAGTTATCACCGTGACCAATTTGATCAATGAATTTGATCAATTTCAATTTTTATTCGAGTTGTAATTAATTTGATTGAAATCTTTTATTTTTAATAGAATTTTTTTTTTTACAATTTACAAATAGATGTAGATATTAGAAGGCTTTCTCATGCATGACATACATCATGCATGACATACATCTATATGGTCGCCAATGCTTTAATTTCATATAATTTTTTGCTTCATCCACCCACTTTTGCCAACGGTATACATAAAAAGTTAAACCATACACTGAGAATAAAATAGAATCATCAAATTTTATTTTAGTGTGAGCTCATATATGTGATTCAAGATAAGTTTTTTTCAGGGCCGGCCCAAGCCCAAAGCAAGTGAAGCTAGGGCTTTAGGCCCCAAAGCTTTGGGCTTTTATAAAGGCCTAGAAAAGAGGGGCTACAAATAAATTTACAAATATAATATTATTAATAAATAAATTTTTGCACAAAACGAACAGATACTCGTAAAAGAGGGGCTACAAATAAAGGTGTCGTATATAAGCGGAACACTAAAAAAATTACTAAAACAAACACTACCTAAAAGAGGTCCACTTCTAATCTCATTCAAGATAAGCTTTTAACTAAATTAGTTAAGTTAGTTGTTTTTATGTATGTTTAATATCATGATGGATATGTTAGAATTATTGTAGGTATGTCAAAATTACGATGACTTACCATAATTTTAAAGATGTGTAGCTTCAACTTCTGTAAAATTACGGTGAGTCACCATGATTCTAATATATCCATTGTGATACTAAACATACATAAAAACAACTAACTTAATTGATTTGGTTATGAAATGCATGCATTTGTGGGGGATTCATGTTTCTCTATTTAATATACTAATTAGGATTTTCAATAAAGATAACTAAATTAAGATTATTTCTAATTAAGAACCAAAACACAAACATATGAGATGTTTCATAGAAAGTAATCCAAAAGAGAAAATGATCTGTTTTTGTTCCAATTTGTTGGCTAATAAAAGCAATACTTTCCTAATGGTAGTTTATGTGTCCTTTACAATGCCAACTAGTAGAAAGTACCATTAATTTTTTACACCAAAAAAAGCAAAAATTAATTTTGTACACCTAAAAAAGCAAAAAAAGCACATGATATGGTCAACCCTTGTATGCTTGATCTATATTATCCATATCTCATGATATTTGTGACTTGTGAAAATCGTCATAGCATATCCTAATCAATTGAAGAATCACAACTGAGCCAGCCTCTGCACCTGGACACAAACTTACTTGTACATACTGAATTACCTAAAAAGGATGAAAGAATACAAGTAGCATACTAATACTATTCACATAAAACAATTTTTCGTCCTGATAATTTTTTTGATGTCTTATTCAGTTCATGATAAAAATAAAACGCCTAATTATTTTAATTAGAGGCTAAAATTAATCCTTACTCATTGCACTAGACAAATAACTTTGTCTCTAATATAAAAATACTACAAGAAAAATCTAATTTCCTAACAAAATTTACAACTTGTTGAGGGTTTAAGCCTTCAACAAATAAGAAAAGCCTTCAATAAGTTTGAGAAAGTTGACAGAACCTTTCTTGGCGAATTGGGCCGCCAGCAAGTTTGTTGGCCCTGAAGAACGGCTAAAGCCGCCAACAACTCTCGCCCGTTGTAAAGTAATTTCCTGGTGGCCTGGCTGCCAACAAATTGGGCAGAATGTGTAATGGTTACATTTCCGGTCCCTCCCTGTTTATTCATCACTTTCAATTCATTTCTATAGAACTATTCTCTCTTTAAATTTTCTTAAACTTCTCTCTAAATCTCTTAAACTTTTCTCATACTTCGCGCAACATTTTTTCAATTCTTAGTTTTGATTTCATTTATCATATTTAAGAACTTGGTAAGTGTTTACATTTTAATTTTTTTAAAATAAATAATTTTTATTTAAATTCATTTAAAAAAATATGTTTTAATTATATTTAAATTATAAATAATTTATTAATTTATTTTTAAATATTAAATAATAAATGATTCTTTTAAATATATATATATATATATATATATATATATATATATATATATATAGCCACTTGACGCCAAGAAGTTCTCAAGCCCATCATATTTGTTGGCGGCTTTGTCCGCCAGGAACTTTCACGCCATTAGTTGGCGGCTTTAGCCTTCAAGAAACTTACCAACGAGCTATTTCTTGACGGATATTGGCCGACAACAAGTTATCACTTCTTGTGGACTTTTGGTTGTTCTTGAAGGATTTTTGGCCCCAAGGAATTGGTGTTTTCTTGTAGTGAAATGTGAAGCACTAATTTTAAATTATTTTTGTCAAGGCCGTAAGGAATACCAAAATGAGTCTTTAGCCTATGAAAAATCCCAATAATATATTTACATATTTGGATTTAACGCACTCAATAACTGTTGTTGGTTGTCTGATATCATACATAAAGGGCCGAGATCAAACAGTGTAATAAACTATGACATTTATACTGCATAAATCTGAATCATTAGATCACGAATCAACGATCGAGATCGACTACTGCGTTCAACTGCTACAACAGTAGATCCAAATCCTATATTTACATAGTTTAGCTTCTATTGAACGGATTGAGATTCCCAATCATAAAAAACTACACAGTTTTAGAGTTGGATGGTTAATTATAATCAAATGGTTCAGATTAACACTGTTATAAAATCACTATAAACAATATTGATCACATATTTTAGATTGGACAATTCAAATCTAAAACTACTTGAAAACTGTATAGTTTTCTGATATGAAATATAATTTCCTATTTTACCTTCTTTTTCTTCTATACCCCAAAAAAAAAGTAACCAATCATTATTTTATGATTTTATCCTTAATTAAGGAAAAAAAGAATTCAATTCTATGACATGACATTTACAATTCTGTCCTTTTATGTGGTTAAAGTATGTATTACTACTATTTTTGAATCACAACAAACATGATTCTACGGTTTCTCAAATCAAAGGTACCATAACAGCATCCTACCCCACAAGATGCTATGGTTAAAAGGTTACATTTAAAATTGTGTAAGCTACCAATTAAAAAAAAATTCTTTTATTAATCATTTTAATCGTTTATATTGTTTTCCATTGATTAATATATTTTATAAAATTAATAATAAAGAAATACATCAGGAATCTCATTAAGGATCATCGACATTTAGTTCTGATCAATCTTACAAATGAGTTGAACATAACATTTTTTTATCAAAAATCTTAAAACATTAAATTATAAATTTTCTCATTTATATAATAAAATATTTAATTGGACTAAACTTATGTACAGTGCTTTTGACACAGTTCTTACTGTGCTAGATACATGGAGGTGGTTATTATTATTAAGAAAATGATTTTCTTTTATTTTTTTTAATAAAAAATATGAGTAACTAACTTTTTGTGAGAGTCACAGTAAAAACAACACCTAAAGAAAAGTATATAAGTTTTGTTCTATTTAATTTTCTCTTTTCTAAACAATATGATACATATATCACTTACACTTGCTGCAGATTTGATGCTGTGAAATTATCACGCAGTTTCACGCTGTACTACATTCAAACCGTCCGATCACGATCCAACGAATCAGATATAATGTTATTATTTTTTACTATATTTGATCTAAACCGTTTGATCAAAAATTAATGATGAAGATGCAATACAGCGTGATAATTTCACAGCACCAAATCAAAATCCAACTACTCTTGCATAAATAAATAATCTAAAAATTAATAAAACACAAGAAACCAAAGTGTTCTGTTTCCACAATCCATGTAGGATCGATCGTGGAACCCTCCTCTCCATATTTCTCTCTCTACCTCTTTTTGCAGACACATTATCACTATATAACAACATCATTAGCTGACAAGTTTATCTTCATTCTTAGTCCTTTTTTTTTTCTTTCAAAAAAATCGTGGGTTTGGAACAAAACCCAAGAAATGGATTATGTTCTTGTAGTAGTAGTACTACATGCTCTGTTCTTAACTCTGTTTCTATTTTCCAACCAAACAAAAGCAGAGAATTTTAACTCTTTCAACAATGAGACAAATTTTGAGGTCAGTAAAACCGTAGGAACATGTAACTTGTTCCGTGGCAAATGGGTGTACGATGCTTCATACCCTCTCTATGATCCTTCAACATGTCCTTTCATAGATCCACAATTCAATTGTCAAAAACATGGTCGTAAAGATAAACTTTACATGAAATATAGGTGGAAGCCATTTTCTTGTAACTTGCAAAGGTACAATTTTTGTTAACATTTTGTGTTTTTTTATGATGTTGTTTGTGGTTTTAGCTAAATGGGTTTATGAATTTTTTTTTTTTTTTTTTTTTTTTGCAGGTTTAATGGTTTGAACTTTCTTAAGGGACATAAAGGGAAAAAGATTATGTTTGTTGGTGACTCTTTGAGCTTAAATCAGTTTAATTCATTGGCTTGTATGATTCATGCTGCTGTACCAAATTCTAGGACCACATTTAAACAAAGAGATGCTCTTCAATCACTCACATTTGAGGTTGGTTCTTTTCTTTCACTTTTGTGCCTTTTTTTTTTCCCTTCATTGTTTTGAAACCATTAAGGGTAGCAAAATAGTTAAGGGAATTTTTTTTAATGATATTAATCTTATCTAAAATAATATATATTCAAAATAATGTAGACGGTCAACAAGAAGCGTCATTAAATATTTTTTTGTATAATTTGAAAAATTTAAGTTTGAAACTGACTGAAATAATTTTAGTCAAATTTTGTTTATCATGTTTGATTCTGAATTACCGGCAACTCTTCTTTTAAAAATGGTAGAAATTTTGAAAAAAGAAAATAGTGTAGGAAAAGATTGATTTTAATGATAATGATGATGATGTTAGACTAATTAAGTCATGTCATTTTCTCTTTAGTTTTTTCAAACTTTTGAGGCATTTCCAAAATTGAACTTGAGAGCTAACTACTATTAAATCTGATCCGTTTGAGTATTATGCATATTTCTGTGTCAAAGTGAAGTTTGAGGCAATAAAGGATGAATGTGATTGGTTGGAGGAGAAATTTTAGTATAGGCACAAATCCAAATAATTTTATCTTAGGCACACTCACAATAAAGGTAAAAAATTAAAGAGAAAACAATTAAAGTAATGTTGATTGATGTGACAATTTTATTTTTCTTTTAATTTTATACATTTATGTGTGTGCCTAAATTGTGCCTATAGTCTTTCTGCTTAGGTAAGAATACCTCTGGTTGGAGTTGGAGGCTTTCCTTTCTGTTGGAGACATTTTCTATTGATAATTTAATAGAGATATTAAATGTTTTGTCTTCATAATATACTCCTCCTTAGAATACTTTTGTTGCTATTTTCTGCCAAATTGAAACGTGCACATAATTTCATTTTCTCATTTAGATCAAGAAAGAGAAAACACTATAGTATTAGTAGTGTACTTTTTTATTTATGAAATTTTATCATCAATTATTAGAACAGACGTGGAGTTTCATTTGCCACACAAATTCATTTTTACTTATGGTGAAAAGGGAAAGCCTATTTTTCCTTCTTAAAAACTTGCTTACATCAAACTACGGTATTTTTCAACAGCTAATTTTCTTATCTTGGCTCCAAATTGCAACATCTTGGTTGTTAAACATCAAGTTTTTAAATTAATATATATATATATATATATATATATATATATATATAATGATGATGAAGAGAAGCACTACCGACATTGCTTAACAAAACCGTTTTTCTCCATGGTCCTGTTTCAGAAAATGTAATGAATGGATAATTTGCTATTTATCATTTTTTTTTTCCCACCGTCACCTACCACAAAATCAAAACCTTGATTATGTGCTTCATTATGTTTGTTTATAATATAAGTTTCCAACATTTGAAATAAAGATTATTAAGCGTCAAATGAATATACTTGTCCATTCAAATTAAGGGCGACATATTTTAGGTCGATTTCTCTTTGTATGAACAGTTATTTGTGAAAAAATAATAATACAAGTTTCCATAATGTTATTTTTTATTTTATTTTTTTGGTAATAATGCTATTTATATTATGAGTGCAGCTTTGCTCCATTTCTTATGGCTCCTTTTATTCCTTTTCTCTTCATAGATTAAAGACACGTGGCAGTAATAGATCCGATGGCTAGGATTTAAAGGCTGTAATTAAATAATAAAAAATTAAAAATAGAACAAAACAGAAGAGACACAACCCGTGTTACTGTTTCTTTCCATCTTCTTCACCACCTACCGTCGCAGCCACCCACCAATCTTCGCTGCCCCTATCCGCCCGTCACAACGGCGGCATCATTCCTTCATCCTTCTCCACACATGTACATCACCTCATCGCCTTGCCATCTCGCCGATCCTCACTATCTCGCCACCGCTGTTGTTTCCACAAACAAAACAATCTGAATAACATATCATTTAAATACAAGCCACTGAAATTGAATAAACCAGATTCATACTAGTAATAAGTATTGCTCCTCTAATTTCATTATCCTCATCTATTCATCAAATAAATTTTAGTAATAAACACAACAACTAAAGATGAAAGACGAGACGGCAAGGTTGTGCTAATGGTGTGTGGAGAAGAAGGAGAATGAACGCCGCCGTGACGGAAAGAGGCGGCGGCGGCGGCAAGAGGGATGAGTGGCAGCGATGAGGTTAGATGAAAGGTTTTCTGTTTTGTATCAGAGAGAAACAAAGATGAAGTTGATCCACTGTGTGTTTCTTTCTAACATTTTAATCTCATCCGTTAGTTTTATTTTTTCCACATGTCATCCATCTAAGCAATGAACAGGCATAAAAGGAGCCTTTGCAAATGGAGCATAGCTGCACTCTTATATAATATGACCTGTATAATTGGAGCTTGAGTTCCCTCCATTTATTATCCCTCCATTTATTCTTCATTTGGAGAGAGGTAGACACATTAAAAATTAGTGGGACCTATTAAAAGTGAGCCCCACTAATTTGTGGACCCCACTAATTTTTTCTTGTGTCTATCTCTCTCCAAATGGAGAATAAATGGATAGATAATAAATGGAGGGAACCTGAACTCGTATAATTGTTGATACAAATTGCAATAGTTACATTCAACATTAAGCTTTCGGTCATATTATATAAATAACTTATGAAAAATAAATTAATAGATAAAACAATTTAAGGTAAAGATGGTGTGAAAATGAACAAACAAATCAATTTATTTGTTTTATTTTTTTGTAATATTATAGTAATTAAACTCACATTTTAAATATGAAAAAGTGTTGAAGTTATGGTTTAAACCCAAGAAATCTATTCAATTAACCAAATGTTAATTTTTTTTTAGGACTATGGGCTTGAGATATTTCTATACCGCACAGCATACTTGGTGGACCTTGACCATGATAAAGCTGGAAGAGTTTTGAAGCTTGACTCAATCACAAATGGTGAAGCTTGGAGAGGAATGGATATGCTGATCTTCAACACGTGGCATTGGTGGACCCACACTGGAAGCTCACAACCGTATGATCATTCTTTCACATCATTATTCAATCTCCAATATTCCAATGATTAATTAATGATGCTAATTGTTTTAAAAAAAAAAATATTAATGATGCTAATTATACTTTTTGCCACTTGTGAAATTTATGATAGGTGGGATTATATTCAGGAGAATAATAGATTGTATAAAGACATGAATCGTTTTGTTGCATTCTACAAAGGACTAACAACTTGGGCTAGATGGGTTGAAATGAATGTTAATCCATCACAAACCAAAGTCTTTTTCCTAGGAATTTCTCCTGTCCATTATGTGTAAGTTACTAATCAATTTATTTTAAGCATTAATCTATAAATTATAATCATCATATCATTAAAAGTAACCGAATATTTTGATGCACATATTATTTAGATATGTACTGGTACAATGCTAAGGTGAATAATTCTAATAGACCTAAATTTAATAAATATTATTTGTTAACCTATCAGAAGTATCTATGATAGGGGATTAATATTAAGTATTAAATAATTAAATAATCTAGACATTAGTAATAGTGGTATTTAGTATTTATATTGTAATCGGTCTTTATTGTTATTTGGTTTTTTATTGGGCTTTATGTCCTTTGGGCTCACTTAGGTTAGGGTCCATTATGGTTATTATATATATATATATGGTACATTGGTCACTTTTAGAGGGAATGAATGAAATGAATGTTTATTTTATAAATATTAAAGACCAATTACAATATAAATACTAAATACCACTATAATGTTTAGATTATTTAATTATTTAATACTTAATATTAAAATCCCCTATCAATCCATCTCACCGGTGTATTTATCAATATATATACAAATAACATGTGTACTGATGCTAAAATTATTTTTTACTTTATTCATGACTATATCTAAAGTTGTACATATGTTGATTTGTGATTTGTTGACGGTGTAATTTTTTTAAAAATGAAACTCTAATATATATATATATATATATATATATATATATATATATAATTAATGTGGTTTGTGTTATTAGGGGGAGAGAGTGGAACCAACCAACAAAGTCATGCATGAGTGAGAAAGTACCATATTTTGGATTGAAGTACCCTGGAGGGACACCAATGGCATGGATGGTGGTGAACAAGGTATTGAGAAGGATGAGTAAGCCAGTACATTTCTTAGATGTTACAACTTTGTCACAGTACAGAAAAGATGCACATCCAGAAGGTTATAGTGGTGTTATGGCAACAGATTGTAGTCACTGGTGTCTTCCAGGACTTCCTGATACTTGGAATGAACTTCTCTCTGCAGCACTTTCTCATTGACGGGACAAGACAACTTAATTTGTTTATAAGGTTCAATTTTAATTTAGAGGAAATTAAATCCATTAATGTCTTCAACTTTAGGAAATATTTTATGATTTAAGAGGTTTCTTGCTTCTTGTAATTGGGCAATAAAAAGGGTTTGATGGTTCAATATCAAAAATTGTAAATGTCCATTGTTTAGGCACAAATTTGCCTTAAATTGTACCAAATATGTCTTTGAATTTTGAATAGTGTTTGGCCAGTTTGGGAAACATGGGATGCCTCATTTTCTTTTGAAAAGTTGATTTCTTTTTTAAAATTTTTAGTAATAGTTAATGTTGGACTAAGTTAGAATTCTTTCCGTTTTTTTATTCTTTTCATTGTTTTTAGTTTTCACCATTTGTATCCGTTCTATTGGACCGTCTAATCTGGTTCGGAGTCAGTTATGATATCAAGTCAAGTGGTTTCAACTTTCAATTCCCTCTTGATCGCAGTTGCGGAGAATCGAATTGTAGTCCTCCTTACCAAATTTTGAGCCAATCAACATTGGACCAAGTAACGATAGATTTATTTTTTTCATTTTCCTTCATTACTCTATAATTTTAAAAATATAATTGTAAACATATGACATTTAATAAGTTTATTACTCTATAAGTTTAAATATCTTTTATACCATATGAAGTAGAAATGTTTGTCTTTTTAGCACCAGAGTACCCGACGCTGCGGATGAATAATGATATTGTGTCTCCTATGTTTATGGAACTAACAATTATGCAATGTAACAATATCTTTACATCAAAAGTAAATTATAGAAAATGAAGAGGATCCTAACACTAACTTGATGGGAAAGATTTTATATCTCTTATTTGGTTTTAGTAGATGGATCTGGATTCTTTGTAGTCAAAAAATCGTACAGTGATGCAGTTGACAAGTTCAAAGCCGTCCGACTTTAATCGGATGATTTAGATTTCAATCTCAAATTTTATATTATATAAAATTGTGAAAGTTATTTTAAAGATCTGAATGAACATAATCTAATCTTATCAAACAGTATAAACATAATGATGCACTATATCAATTGGTGACTGCATTTAATCGGTTTCCACCTATAGTAGTGAAATTACCTTCTCTAAAGCCTTTGCATAAAAAATGTAAGAAGAGAATCTCATGTAATGTTGGCAACTTTAGCAGCTATTAATTAAGCTTCATTTTGTCAAAAAAATAAATAAATTAAGCTTCATTCATTCGAGTTGAATGCACATGCAAATTTAAGGCCAATAGTGCCCAAATAATCAACTTTAGCAGCTATTAATTAAGCTTCATTTTGTCAATAAAATGGGATAAGCCTATCTATTGTTTTAACACATTTATTCATTAGAGTAAATTATATCATTAAGAGTTGGCAATTAAACAACATAGTGTGGCTAATTCTCTTAATTAAATTATGGGTGTTGTTATTTTTTTTATATTTTTTTGTCTTAGTTGAAGTGGTAATCCACTGGAAATTAAACTCACATAATTGTGAGATCCCGGGTTCGAACCGGGTCACGACGTCCAGCCTAACAATTTCGACAAATTTTAACAGTTAAACTAGGACTTATGTGACGGGTGTTGTTAACATGTGCCAAAAGAAAAAGCATTCTCTTAATAATTGTGTAATTAATTTATGAAAAGCTTAAAAATTGAATTAGATGCACTGATTACAATAAAACATTTCTATTTTTAAATCATTAACATGTGCCCTTAGCAAGCTACCGTGTTTGATCTAGTGATGAGAGAGTTAGATAGTATGGACGGGGTCTTAGATTCGATCCTCATTGACAACATTGTAAACAAAAAAAACATCTGCCCTTTGCTTTTCCCTTAAATTATTTAGTTCAACATTTTATATAGAAAAATATTTGTTAGAAGAGATCAATCTCTTAAATAGATTTCATCATATACTAAGAGAAATTAATTCTACAATTACGTGCACCCTTGATTTACCAAAATAAAAAGTTGAGAAAAATTTCAAAAGAGAAAATAAAAAGTTTGGAACTAAAAGTAAGTGTGAGTTGAAACTCACATTGTTTAAGAAAGTGAAGGCTTAACAACATATAATTAAGATGACTATAAACTCAATACATTAAATTTTGGGTAAACAGATACAAAAGATCACTAATGCAGCCTATATACACCCTAAAGCAAAAATTTAATTTGTGTATCAAAGGTTAAGGTTAATATAATTTTTACTTTGAAACAAATAAAGTGATCATATTGAAATAATATTTTAAAATGGAAAATATGTTAAGAACCAAATTAAAACCTTTAAAATTAAAGGATAGAACTAAAAAAAAATGATAATATAAGAGATAATTTGCTTTAACGAGGGGAGGCCATTTCGTGTGCAAGTGCAACATTTACAAAATTGAGGTAGGAACCACAGAATGTGGTTTTACTATAAATTAAATGTGCAAAATGAGTTTTTGTTTTTGTTGCCCTTCAAAAGCTTAGTCACTTTTGCAGTTTGCAGTCGAGACTCTAATGAAATAGACCAGATAATATATACATTAGTCATTCTATGAACTAGATAAATAAATTTTTTCTTATAATAAGGAGTAGAGCGAGTAACAATGAGAGCAAATTGGCGACTTCCACCATAATTTTATTTTGCGATTTCGTGTGACATAACATCAATGTAAATAAAACCCTCGCAAAATGGCTAAAACCAACCAGAGTTTCAATACTTATCAGTCAAATAGAAGTTTAGGTTTTCAATTATTCTATCGGAAGTTCGACCAACCGATCCGACATTAGACAAGAGACAAAAGAAATACACTACCCCGTCCTAAATTATAAGTAAAAATGAGTTAAAAGAAGTTGATTTAATTTGTTCAATATGATAATAATAAGACCAAATGATGAGCAATAAACAAGGCCAATATGGTGTGTTCGAGAGTATTGTATCACAAAACATTCATTCCTGTGAGCTTTGACGTGTCTTAAACCTGACAAGCTAGAACATGGTCCTGTTTGGATTATGAAGCTGAGTCACTGAGTTAATTTGCAGATTATTCCTACAGTGTTACACCACATGTCCTTCTCCATGCAAACCTCATCCTCTTCAGAACTCAGACTTCACACCGACATGTCCCTATCTTGTTCCTTTAAAACCACACTACACACCACCTTCATTCTTCAGTCAACATACAGATTAAGCACTAGCAACAAGTAGAAAGACAATAAAAACAAAGACAATGGCATCTGAACAAATGCATATAGGAGGAGTATACAGTGAAACGTTTTTGAAGATTAGAGAAGTTCATATCCACAAGAAAAAAGATCAGTCACAGTCTCCTCCAAGGAAGGGTAGAAAAGAAGCTGATAAAGGATTGAGGGATAGAGAAGAGAAAGAAACAAGAGAGAAAATGGAGGCAAAGCATGGAAGAGCAGTGGAACACACTAGAGAGACTAATTCAAAACTAAGAGAGAAAGAACAAGATGGAAGATCAACAGAGAATTCCAAGTGCAGAGCTCAGAAGACAATGGATGATGATGCAATTGCAAATAGCCAAGAAAGAGTAAAACAAGAAGCAAGGAACAAAGAGAAGGAATCAGAAGCCAAAAGAGTTGCACAAAATAAGGTTTTTATTTCTATATCTATATCAATGCCTCATCTATATATCTATCTCTTTTATATAAATACATTCATTCATTTAAAGTTCTATGTTTATTTTTATAACCATCCTTATAAACTTTGTAATATCTCTTTTGTTGTAAACTTTGTAACTTGAATAAGAAATTTGACAATTGCAATTAGGAATCTAAGGAGGTGCCATCAGAAAAAACCACCACCACCAAAAGCTTTGAAGAAAGACAAGGAATAGAGAAATCTGGTGCTGTTTGTTCACTTCCACAAATGGCTGATGACAGCAACACCCTGAAAAGCTTTCATGGAGTTCGAGATAAAGACAAAGAAGGTGTGTTTGGGGAAACTAAAATCCAGCATGCAGAAAAAATGAACAAAACTGATGAAAAATTACAAAGTCAAGAGGGAGGAAAAAGTAAAAAAGTGTATGCTAGTTATGCAGATGCTGTGAAAGTGAATACTTCTACAAAGAGTGTGCAAGAACTAGAGATAAAGGAAAACATAGCTGAAAAAGACTTTGAGGGAGAAAAAGAACAACCTCAAGTGAGTGTTGTGCAGATGGTGAAGGAGCCATTGGTTAAGGAAGATTTTGAGGGAGAGAAAGAACAACCTCAAATGAGTGTTATGCAGATGATGAAAGAGCCATTGGATAAGGCTGCTGAAGGTGGGATTAATGTGTTGGGAGCTGTAGGTGAAACTGTGGCTGAGATTGGAGAAAACATGATGAAACCAGCTGAGAAAGTGAGAGAAAAGAATGTAGAGGGAAAAGGGGGTGGAGTGTTGAGTGCCATAGGTGAAACAGTAGCAGAAATAGCACAGACAGCAAAGGTGATTGCTGTAGGAGAAGGGGATACAGAGTCAAAGCAAAGGATTGAGTCAGAGGCTGTTTAAGTAAATAGTGTGTTATAAAAATAAGCTGTTTTTTGCAAAATCTGGCTTGCAGCATTTATATTTTAGCTGAAAGTTCTATGTTTTATAAAGTTGTAAATAAATAAGAATTTCATTATGTGATTATACTTGTTAAATAATATTAAGCCCCTAAATAAATTTTTATATATTATTAGAAGTTTGTAAAGCTAGTTTATGAAAAAATAGCTTATAAAAATACAGTTTTTATTAGTGAGAACTTATAAATTAACATAAAATTTTATTTATTTGTATAAACAGTTTTGCATAAGCTCAAAAATAATTTAATCCAAACAGACCTTAAGAGTATATATATACTGGTCTTTGTGGTGAGTGTTATTTTTATTTTTTATATATACATAATGAAAATAAAATCAGACTTCTTCTATTTTGCATATCCTGTTATAAAAGGTTTTTTATTTTTAAAAAGCCAAAATAAATGTATTAAGAAAATCTTACCACAAGACTTGCCAATAAAACAAGTTGCTAAGTACATAAATCAAGTATTTTGATACTTATCAAAACACAAGTCAAGCCAAATGACCCACCAAACTGAAAAAAAAAACCATAACCAAACTTATTTAAACCAACTCAAGAGACAAAACACCCCTAATTACCAAGAGCACTTAGAATGAGATTCTTCATATCTCTTCTACTTTAACCAAGGGTATATCTATAACTTGAGCATCTCCTAACGTTAAGAAGAGTTTGCCATCCATTTAGATCCTATAAAACTCGAGGGATTAACTTTACATTTACATGCAGAAGATGCTTGGTTTACGGGAATAAAACATCCCTGACTTATGCATCTCTTAACGTTAAAACTCTTAAGAAGAGTTTGCCGCCCATTTAGATCCTACAAAACTCGAGGGATTAACTTTTGCTACCCATTTAGATCTTACAAAACTCGAGGGATTAACTTTTTCCGCCCATTTAGATCCTACAAAACTCGAGGGATTAACTTTTGCCGCCCATTTAGATCGTACAAAACTCGAGGGATTAACTTTACATTTACGTGCAGAAGATGCATGGTTTACGGGAATAAAACACCACTAATTGAACTCATAATTGAAACTCTTCACCTTATATTTAAATCAACCCTAAGATAATAATCGAATCTAATCCAGAACACAAGACGAATATTTCACCAAGGATTGTTTCTGGTGTAATTTTTTTTAGCAGCATGGCCTATTGACTTAGGCTAGTGCCCCTTTTTTAGAGTAAATGAAGAAGTAGTAATGAACAATTGAGTATTGTGACAGCTCAGTTGTGGTGGTTGGGGCATCACACCCACATGGTTGACACTTGATTGTGGACAATGACTTAAACAAAATGTTGCCAATTTTGACAATCAATCACATTCAATAGGAAAAACAATGAATAAGGACATGTGATATATGTAATGTGATTTGTAATTCAACCTTACTCCAAATTTTATGAGCAACCAAACCAAGATCAACATTGTATAAGAATGATCATAATACTGCTTTTAGTCTATTAAGCACAAACACCGGATACCACACAAACACTAATATGTCTACACAAATTATTATAATTTGAAAAAATGACATAATTCTGAGGAGTGTTCGTGATTTATAAGTTCTAGTTCAGACATATAATCTAGTGTAGTGAATTTTGTACATAAAAAACCACACATCAAGTTTAAAAATCTGAACTCACTCACAATGAAAAAAACAATTAAAAAAAAAATATAAGGGTTTCAGCAGGGGATCTTAGAAGTGAACCATTCCATGACATGAAGTGGAGCTTTGACCAATTCAAGGGCAAGTTCGACTATTATTGTTAAGCATAAACAGCAGGGGCATATACATGAAAGCAACAATCTGCAAAGAGTTTTGATGATGAATTAGATGAGATTGAAATCCTGAACAAACAAGAAATCAAAGTAAAGTAGATTAAGTTAATTACCCGATAATCCAGATGAATATAGCAACGATTGAGATGAGGAGACAGAGAAAAGCAAAAGGAAGACCCAATAGAAAACCCAAAGGCCTACACTCACCTTCTGAATTGCACATCTTTTTCTTTCTCTTTCACTTCACTTTGTTGGTTCCTATCAATTTTTATTGCTAATGCTTAAACCAAACTAAACTACTACTACTGCCACGTCACTATTATATACTAACTCTATTGGATTAGGCGGCAATCCAACCCTCCATTAATCGGGATTGTTAATTTATAACCAGAACAGAATATAGATAAGTTATACTGTTTTAAAATTATTTAAATATGTTTTAAAAAATTAATAAATCTAATTGTGTTGGATAAAAATTTAAATTTAATTTTTTTTATTAGAGTATCTTGACTGAATAATATCTTTAACTTTTTAATTGTTCATATTTGGGATATTGCATCAAGTACGTCAGATTGACGTAGTTCTTTGCCTTATTGGAGAAGATAGTGGCCAAGGGCGGATGCAAGTATAATGCATTGGGGGCTCAAGCCCTCACTAAAAATATTGATCCCTGGTTGGGAGGAGTCCCACTGTGTGAGAGGTTTGGACGCTTGTTTGACTTAACAGAGAATAAATCCAGCACGGTGGCTGAGATGTTCTCACTAGGGTGGGAGGTTGGCGGAGAGGCGTGGGTGTGGAGGAGGCAGTTATGGGTGTGGGAGGAGGAGATGTTGAGGGAGTGTCAGACTTTACTTCTTCCATTCGTTGTACAGGTGCAGACCCCCTGATGTATGGCGGTGGCAGCCAGACCCTGATACGGGCTACTCTGTTCGAGGTGCATATCAGCTCCTGACCTCAAAGGATTCACTTACACTTAGGGATGCTGAAGATCTCGTGTGGCACAAACAGGTTCCTCTGAAGGTCTCCATCTTTGCTTGGCGCCTCCTGCGCGATCGACTGCCTACGAAGACAAACTTGGTTGCTCGTGGTATCATTTCTCCTGAGGCCCACTTTTGCGTGGCAGGATGCGGCGACATTGAATCGGCTCAACACTTATTCCTCTCTTGCGGCACCTTTGGTTCTCTGTGGGCTTTAGTTCGTTCTTGGATCGGCTTTTCGGCGGTGGACACCCATACTATTCGAGACCATTTCGTCCAGTTCACATACTCAGCTGGGGGTTTTTGAGCTCGTCGGTCTTTTATGCAGCTTATTTGACTTGCCTGCGTTTGGGTCATATGGAATGAACGAAATCATCGTTTGTTCAACAATGCAGCAAGCCCCATGACGCTTCTGTTGGACAACATCAAGATGTTCTCTTATCGGTGGCTGAAGACGACGACTGTGACTCTTGCTACGAATTATCATAGCTGGTGGTCGAACTCATTGCTTTGTTTGGGTATTGACTGATGTTCTTTGCTTTGTACTTTGACACTTTTCTCTTGTATTGATGCTTTTGTGACCAGACTGTAGTTCTTCTTGGCACTCCTTGTGCTGAAGTGACTTTTGTTTCATCAGTTAAATATATTATCTCTTTTGGCTTGTTCAAAAAAAAATAAATTACAATAATAATAGTATTAATATAATGTTTAAACTTTCATGAGTCATGATTAGGTCTATTATCTACTCAATAAATTTAGAGTTAACTCTATATTTGGTTCTTTACATTTACTTTAAGTTTTAATTTGGTCTATTTGCATTTAAATAATATCAATTTGGTCCCTTACGTTTTCATCATTCGCATTAGTTAGTTATTTTCGTCAATTTTGTCACATGTGGCAGACGGTTTACATATGTGGACACACATGTACAATTGATACGGTGATAGTGACAAAACTAACAGAAAGAACTAATAAATGTAAATGGTGGAAACATTAGGAATTAAATTGCTATTTTTTAAACGTAAGAGATCAAATTGTAATTTATATGAACTTTTATGTATTTTAATTTTTTTTGTCATTATATTTGTGTATTTAGTAAAAATTTGTAACACATTTCTTTAGTTAAAATATATGTACTGATAGTGGCTCCAACCAACTAGTGGCGTAGCCAGCAAACCCAAGTTGGCGGGTTCAACTTTTTAAATTTTAATTAATAATTATAATTTATATAAAAATAATATATATTCAAATTATTATATTGTATTTAACTTATATTGTATTGAAAAATGATATACATACTTTATAATTGTCCTTTATAAGTTGTTATCAACCAGAAATTATTTAAAAATTTGTAGTATTACACAATTTATTTATAAGTAATATTGTTGTGCAAATTTATCCTCAAAAAATAGAGTTGTTTTATTTTTTATCATAAGTAAATGACGATATAGCGATAAAGAAATAAATATTTTTTCTATCATAAAATAAATGTCGCAGTTGATCCATCCACACAAATCACTATATAATTTTTAGCGTGGAGAAGAGGAGGTAATTTACTAGTAGTTGAAAAAGAGTATTAAAGTGAAAAAAATAAGTTAATATTTATTACTGTAATAATGTCACTAGATTCCTATCTAAACCATTTTAATTTTTTATGTTAAAAATTCGGTTCCTAGGAAAAAGGGTTTCGGTAATAAAAAATTCGGTCGTAAGATAAATAAAGTTTGAACAAGAATTGTTTCCACTAAGAATCAAACTCAGATTCTCTCAATTAACTAAATTTATGGAGAGCTAATTAACCACTTGAATTTAATATTTTGGTTTAACATTTTTATTTTAAATTATATGTAACTAGAAGTACATTTTTGTTTGTACTTTACGGTCTCCTGGTCTGCACAACTAGCTAAAGTATGCAAGTGTTCATTGGAGAATGGTTTGTACTCCTCTAATCTTGTATATAAGAAAATTTTCAAAAAAACTCTTTTTTTAAAAAAGTAGTTAAAATACATTAATCGAGAAGAAAAAACACATTATACCTTCTTGGAAAATGTAAAATATTGCATTTATTGGTTGAAATTGGAATAATGTCATAAAACTTAATAATTGAAGTAGACTTTTACTTATATTTAAGACTATAAATTTTTTTGTTTTGTTTCTTATATATGAGACCGGAGGAAGTATGTGTCAAGCTTTCATACAAAAAGTGACGTTGGTAACAAAATTTCACAGCTTTAACAAGAGAGAGTGTTCAAGCCATATGTTTTAGGGGATTCAAGAGTATAAAATATAAAAAATTGATGTAGTTTGAAAGATTGAGGGGGTTCACTTGAATCCCCTTGGCATAACGTGGTTCTGCCACTGCAACCAATAACAGCATATATGCCCTCAACATGTAATCTTTATCCTTATACATCTAAAGAATGGTGTCTTCTTTGTCAATATGCACTAGTTTCATAACCTTGAGGTGCTTTGTAATCAAATCCTTGAAATAAACGAACTAGACATGTGCACCTTTTGTCCTCTTCACCTCCGACTTAGCTTCATTGGCTGTCGACCCAAGCAACTCTATCATCATGTCAACACCAATGGGCAACGGTCTTGGTCGAGATCCCTTTATGATCCAATAGACATCCCTAAATGGGGAGATGAAGAAGACAATATGCACGTTATCCAACGTCACTGTCGTCTCCCTACAAGGCATGTGGAAGCTGCTAGGGTCCGCATGACATCTATCTATAAAAGTGGACTGTCCCATTCATAGGAGAAATAGATTTCGATAAAATCTAAAATTCAATCATAATGTAAGTAAAACCTATCAATTGTTAGTCAAATTAGAGATCTTACTTGGAAACTATTAATCAATAATTTAATTTGAGTTTAATTTAAAATTGAGATTTTATTTTTAATTTAAAAATTTAATTGTTACAAATATTAATCAAAGAAATGATAAAAATACAATTAATGTCATTAAATTTAAATTTTAAATAAATCTTACACTAACTATTCTTCTTCATTATATTCTCGTGTATTAAATATGACTTTAATAATCATGCGTCTTAATCAATAAAAACACCACCTAAACAAGTAAACGAATATATTCTCCTTCAATTTTCATGTAATGATTATGATTTTTACAACCATGCATATCAAGTAAAAATGAATATTATAAATATTAGAAATACACCGTGTATATTTTAAATAACTGTTTAAGATTGATTAAAATTGGGTGTGATTGATTTGGATTTCAAAAAAAAACTATTCATTTCTTAAAATAAAAATTGAGTTAATTTTGCCGATGTTTACAAAAAATTGAAGCTAATTATTGTTTGTTTAGAATCGTAGAAATCTTATTTGTTTAATTTAAAGTTCCTAAACTTTTGTTGTTTTTAGAAATCTACTAGGATCAACTTCCATTTTTAGGTACGTTATAAAAAAAACTTTCATTTAAAGATTAAAAACGATTTTTTAACAAAATAATTTTCTAAAACAACTTGATAAAAAGACATTTATTTATTAACAATGAATTGGTTTAAGTGATAAGTGTTTTGGTTTCCTTAAGTATATGAAAATTTCGTACCAAAATAATTTTTTGTTAACAAAATAAATTTTAAGATTAAACAAACACTATTAAAATGATAAAAATGTATTTCTTTTTAACTATTATCTATTATATATCTATTAAATAACTAATTTTTCAAATAATCACATAATGTTTCATAGTATTTCTTTATTTTATGGACAAATTATAAATATTTATATTTTTCTTTTAGTTTTTTTTTTTGTTAATTTTAATGATATTTATGAAAATAAAACATATTTATGTGAAATTGGTATTTAAACATATTATTAAAAACATACACTTTTTTATATATACTATTCATAAAAGATCACAATCTCTCTAACAAATTAAACATATTATTATAAAAAAATGTGTCATTATGATTACAAAGTACACACATACGACTTTGACATTGCAAGAATACCGTATACACGAGGGCCATGCCATTCAAGCACCGTTCCTCCGGCCGGCCGCATTTATTCTTGCATGTTTCTCTTCTCTATTTTGGTAGATTGTCAAACAAAACAAGAAGAAACAAATAAAAAAAAATCAATTATTAGTCAATTTATTTAAAAGGATATCAAAAAATTAGTCAATTTATTTGAAAGGAGATCAAAAAATATATTAAAAGTAATTAACTTACTTTGTGGTCGATCGATAATGCTACCGGTTCTTTGCCACGACAAAGAACGGCTCTAGAATCGCCACAATTCACAACTACAGTACAATGTGAGCATATAAGAGCAACAACAACAATGGATCAAATACCATCTGGTATGCTATTTTTAGCATCAACTTTTCAAAAGCAATTAATGAATGCTTTTTTATTAATCGTCATCATTGATATCATACTTGATATCCTCAATCAATGACAAATGTAAGCGCTCTCAGTAACAATTTTCACATAAAAGGGAAAAAGAAACAAAGATTTGTACAGTAGTGTAACAATATACCATATTAAAAATTTACCACATATCCATTATGGCCATCGTATACACCAAAAAAATGGTGCCCTGGCAATAGATGGTAAATACATGAGGCAACATCTTATGTAGTAGAGCTTTTAAAGTAACGCGGTTTCTTGATGTTGTTGATTTTTAGTTCAAATTTGGAAAATTTAGAAACAAATAGTTATAATTTGGATTTCTAACTATTTGATGTAAATTTGAATCTAAAAGTTTAGAAATCACTATGAAACAAATTTAGAAAAAATAACAATAGTCTCTTATCTGACGAACAATGATAAATTTATTATTTGGGAGTCCTCCATAAATACTTAAAAAGCATTTTGCATGCTAATGCATAATTAAGGGTGTTTTACCCTTTGTACAAAAAAAAAAAGCTTAAATGCAGTTTCACCCCTCATATTTTGACCAAATCGGAATTTTACCCCCCTATTTTAAAATTCGGAATTTTAACCCCTCTATTTTATATTTCTTTGGATTTTGGCCACCCTCATCTTTTTGTCTGCAAGGAAAGGGTCATCTTTTTGTTCAGCTGCAACAAAAACAAGAGCTGCTACACCACATATGGCTCTCTCAGTGTCATTGTTGTCTTTACCATTTTTTTTATCATACAAATCATACTCAGGTTCAATATTGCACTTGTACATTCTGCCCACGACACATCGAATGAATGATTGAATTGAAGTGGCTGTATTGGCTAAATGCACTTGTGTAAGGTTGCAAACCCTGAACATCTACTAAAGCTAAGCTGGAGCATTTGGAGCTACCAAAGTAAATGTTATCAAATCCACATGAAGACAGTGACATCCACATCCCTTGTTGTGGATGAAATGATTTATTGCAACTCTGCCATTGTTCATGAGAATTGAAAACTTGTCATGTTCTATTACGGGTATGTGAGGCCATGGCATTTGCTTAATATCCTCTTTCACATTAATTGTCACATTCACCAAATGGCAAATATTCATTTTGGGATGTATTCATTTACTAGTCAAATATTATAGAGGGGCAAAATCCAAAGAAATATAAAATAGAGGGGTTAAAATTCCGAATTTTAAAATAGGGGAGGTAAAATTCCGATTCAATCAAAATAGTGGGGGTGAAACTGCATTTAAGCACAAAAAAAAAGAGTGTTTTACCCTTGTAGCTAGTTTCTGAAAATTTCTCTTTTGCCCCCCCATGTTTCTTCTAACCCCCCCGAAATTCCAAATTTGCCCTCATAAAACTTTTCGGAAAACGTTTTCCAAATATTTACAATTTTCGGAATCTATTTTCCGAACTCAAGTTATGCATGAAAATCTACGAAATAGGCACAAGGATAAAACACAGTTCGGAAAATATTTTCCATATGCAATTCGGAAAACGTTTTCCGAAATTTATGTTTTTTCGGATAACGTTTTCCAAAGCTGGAGATATTTATAGAAACCTTACCTACTGTATTGTCACTTATTCATCCTCACTCAACCTTAACCCTTATGAGATGTGTTGCGTTTTTTGGTGATTTCGGGATCTACAATCAACATTGAAGCATTGGCAAAGGGTTTCAACGCCTATTTCAGGATCTTCAAAGAAGGGTTTTGGTCGGATTGAAGAATAAGGATTTTAGCGCCTGACAAGAAGAAGAGTTTTCTGTGAAAAGAAGAAGAACAAAGATTTTGTGTGATTGAATAAGAAGAAGAAACAAGGGTTTTTGTTTCTAACGTGCGTGTTTTTGTTTCTAATAAGCGTGTTTCTGATTTTGAGAAGATGAAACATTCAAGTTTATTTTGGAAAATAGATTCCGAAAATTGTGAATATTTGGAAAACGTTTTCCGAAAAATTTTATGAGGGCAAATTTGGATTTTTGGGGGGGGGGGGGGGGTTAGAAGAAACATGGGGGGCAAAAGAGAAATTTTCCTAGTTTCTTCTCTCTCTTTTTTTCTTTCTTTGCCAATGTACCAAAAAATAACTAAAGCGCCATTTGTATATACTTGTTTTTTTATTTTTTAAATAAAATTTAGGGCAAATCAATGATAAGATGATCAATTAACACGGATACTGTGAGTTTGTTCGCAGATTTATCCCTTTTGTTTTTAGCGATTTTGAATTTGTATTGCATCAATGTACTCCAACAATTTGAATGAATGAATATCTTTTGTTTTGAGTCAAAAAAAAAAAAAAGTCTAAGAAAGAAAGACAAATTCATAACCATAGAACAATTTTAAAAGGATTTACTCATTTACGTTACGTTACCAATATCTTAAATATTGTTAGTAGTTTTCTAGTCTTGGGCCTTAGTTACTAATAAAAAATTACTTACAAACTCGTCGTATACACATTTGGCGATATGACTTGGATAACCAACCAAAACCGATGTGTCTGAAGGCCCGCCCGGAAACTCGCTTGGCAATGGCTTCCCCTCGTAGGGATCTACCCAAGTCGGCCGCCGAATTTGACCATAACCGCCGAATTTGGAAAATATTTACCGAAGTTTTACGATACAGAAACAGCTGTTTCAACCTTTATTTTTCTAAAAATTCAATACAAAAAAAAAACTTCGATTTCTATTTATTGATTGTACTTACCGAAGTTTTTTTTCAGGGGCATAAATAAAAATCCCGGATGAAAAAAAAAGGTGGGGTGGGAAAAAATATCGTCCTCTTTTAATAGCCCATAGTCAAACTAACCCTGCATGTTTTCTTCTAATTGCCCAAAGTCACACTAAGATATAAAATAAATATAAATAATACCATATTAACATAAATAAATTTACTATTTCAAATATTTTATTATTGGCAATGTATCATTGACTTCATAACTTTTCCACTCAAATGCTTAACCTGAAAATAGACTAAAACAAAAACTATGCCAAATATTACATTCATAGAGAAAAATATCTAATTGATTCAATAAATTAAAAATCACAATGGATTTAAAATGACTTTAAATTAAACAATAAATTAATAATATTATGTTAAAACTTAATTAAAAATTCCTTAAAAATAGCGACCGGTGAGGATCTCATCACAGAGACCAATTATGATAAAGTTACCTAGGAAATTAGTTAGCATAACCCTTAAAATTTAAATTGGTTCAAATTTGAAAAACTTTTTAACCAAAAACTTATTTTTATAATGGTTCATACATATTAAATTGGTTAATATTGCTATCCATTTTTAATTAGTTTCAAAACTAAATTGAAATTGGTTTGGACGGAAACAAAATTTATTAAAATAAAATAGTTTTTTTTATACCAAACTGAGCCGTAAATTGGTCTATTTTAAATTGGTTTTTAACCACATCCCATACTATATTTTATTTTTATTCACATTTTGAGCATTAAATTGGTTTTTGAAGGTAATTTGGAGTTCTGCCTCAACCCTGTTTGAAAGGGTTTGGAAGGATGCAACAACAACCTCTATGGGAGGTTGATTTTTAGGAAAGGCAATAAGCCAGCCACTGCTAGAGAGCTCCATGACACTTTAAGCTCTCTGGAAATTCAACGAAAATTGAAATTGAAAGTTGATATCACTTGGAAAGGGTTGCTTTGAATTTGTTTTCTCAACTCTTGATGATGATATGGCTTTCTGTTAAGAAGTCTCACATTAGTTGTAAGATGACTTGAGTATGTGTTTATAAGTAAGGGGTAATCTTCACCTTACAAGCCGGTTTTGTACGGATGAGTTAGTATCAGAGCCTCACCTTACCAAATCTAAGTTGGTATACGAGTCTCTCCATGATCCGTTGGCCCGCCTGCTAACGGGTTTCCGATCAGGCCATACAAAATTTATATCCACGCACCAAGCTCAGTACCAGTATGTGTTTATAAGCAAGAGACAATCCTCACCTTACAAACCGGTTTTGTAAGGATGAGTTAGGCCTAAATCTAAGACTTTCGTTTGGTTTGTCGGCTCACGGAATCTCGAATGTAGGATTCTTTGTATGTCCAAATGGGTTTTTGATTTTTGTCTAGGTTATAAAAAACAATCAAATGCGCGGATTTGGATTCGCTTAACTGATCTTCCTCAAGAATATTGGTGCCTTAAAACTTTATTTGAGATTGGTTGAGCTATTGGAAAGGCTATTTCTTTAGATGAACCTACTAGAAATAGAGTGTTTAGTCATTTTGCAAGACTCCTTTTAGATGTTGATTTATCGAAACCTATTCATGATTATATCCTAGTCGAGAGGGAAGGGTTTTCTTTTCATGTTGGAGTTATGTATTAAAAACTCCCTGATTTTTTTAACTCCCTTATTTCTTTTCATATAGGAGGCAAAAAACTTTATCCCTCAAATCAAGAAAATATTGATAAGAATCGTGATGAAGCATTTGATACAAACTCAATTGACCTTTTATCAGGAGAAGCACGAGGATGATTCACTTCCTTTAGGGGCTCTAGGTAAGTCTATAGTGGTGGCGGATTCTAATTTGTCAAACCTCATATATAGATATATAATCAATGTTATTAATTTGATCTCTCCCTTATATATAGATATATAATCAATGTTAGCCCAGGAATTATAGATATAGATACAATCGGATAAATCATACAAAACAATGAGACTAGATTCTCTCCCATAAAAGAAGAGTCGAGTTAAAATTGAAGGTATGAATTGAAACTGCCCTCCCTCCCTTAAAAGTGTCATTCATAGTGGTACAGCGTGCAATTCAATTCCAATATGTAGAGGAGCTGGCACCACCACTACCCTATAACCAAGGTTAAGTCAGTTCTTGGTAGCAACAGTAGCTTAAACTGTTGAAGTTTCTTTTTAATTGTCACAATATTTAATTGGGAAATCAAGGCAAGCTGAACATTCACTAATTACATTATATTTTTAAGGTTCAACCATCGAGATTGAGATACCATGATGCTTTAATTTGTGACCTTTGTCCTTTGGATTGCCTCAAGACTCCTAAAACTCACTGAATAGAGCTTCCTGTCCCCATGCTAGCTACTATATAAGGCTAAGTGACTTAATGGATACTTGGTCATTCTAGCATCTTATACTATGAGGGTTTTCATTTGGATCTCCTTCTGGTTTTAATTTGGCTGTTCTGTTTAGTGTGTGTTAATCAATTTTTTTTTTATTTTTCCAGATATTTTTGTTGCAAGTGGAGATCAAACTCGATATTTCAAAGTTTACAACACTTATACAAACCACACACCAATCATTCGCACTAGACATAATAATGATATCTCTTTTTTTAAATTAATACAATATTAGTTATGAGTCATGGTAAATAATTCATCTGAAGTATTTGTTAAGCATACAAAAAAATTGTAGACAAAATTAATGTTAAAAAAAATTACTTTTTACATTTTTAAGGTATTGAATAATTAAATTTCAAAATAATTTTTTTTTATTAATATGTTTAACTAATGCCTTAAGAACATTATTTACTATTTTTCATTAGTTATTACTATTTATTAATAAAATCATCATATTAACAAAAATCAAATCTATATTCTTATGAGATTTTAGCTGAATAATTATCAAATAAAGCAATATACAATGACTGCACTAATATATCTCCCCCAAAAAATCTATAGTTAATAATTTCACCATGTTAAAATCAATCCCAAGATATGACCACCAAAACAATAATCGCAAGGCGTTATTATTATTTTGTAAATTTATTAAAATACTATATGGATTTTAAAAATATTTGATATTAAAATTTATCTTACATCTCCATATATGTTAGAGCAGCCTAATTAAGGTCAGGGTTAAGGGAAAATATGCATTATTTGGCGAAAGGGACATCATGTTGAGAAATTAAATTTTTCAATTTATTTTGAATTTTTTTTCCAAATGAATGTTATATTTATTGAATCAATTTTTTTTTTCAATTGTACTCTTTAATCAATGCTACATATGCTATTCTTAAAACATTATATTTCATTTTTAATAGTGGGAAATACAACAATTATTAATAAAATTAATTTAGTAAAAATGTTGTGTCTGACAATATTATTGCATTTTTTTAATCTATACATAAATCTTTAAATTGGGCCCACATCTATGTAAACCATTAACCAATTTTAATTAATAAAAAATGAAGCATATAATTTACACTTAATATGTTGGTGGCGTAGATTCTCAACTCTATATTTAATGTGTGTGAATTTTGTTGATGGACTTTTTTTTATTGCTTTTTACTAATTCGCTGTAATCAGAATCTTTAACCCTCAATATATATGCCTCTAATTAAAGTTCCCACATGCTTCTTCTCTTTGAGTCAACTATGATACTAATCAAAGAGTCGGCGCAACTCTTATCTAGTGTTCTACTAAGTTAGAACTATCTTCCAAATGAATAAATTTGAGAAATCAAACTCGAAGTCTTTTGAAGAACAATCATATTGTCAACTCTTTCACCATTACGTTGATTGTCGCTAACCTCTTGAACATTAGAAAAAGTAATTAAAATGAAAGATATGACCTAATTTACAACATTACAAAACTCATTCATTCATTCAACAACCAAGAGGAGGTTAGTTCTATAATAAAATAAACTATACTCCTACAACGCGACGAATCAATATTCAAAATATAATATAAAAAAAAGTTCACATTTATAGTTGATTGATCTCAAATATAAAAGAAATGATATGAGGCTGGCCGTATGGGAAAAACTTGCTCAAAATTCAGAAGGAAAAAAAGCATATAGCAAAACAATAACAATAAATAATTAAACATCATTCTAAAGCATTCTTGTCAAAAAAAAAACTCACACATGTAAGCAACATATCCTCGTGTATAGAACACATGGTTTTTGTGAGGGATTTATTACAAAACATGACCTAAAATCCAAAAAAAAAAAAAAGAAAGAGAGGATACTATAAGGTAGAAAAATGAAAATCAACGATGGACCTGATTATTATGTACATGGTTTGGTCCACCTGGTGAGAGTCTATCACCTCCTCCAACCTTATCTTCAAGAGCAACTCGAGAATGTCTTCGATCAAACATTAAATCATGCATTAGACGTTGGCTATTTATATGTCCACCTTCAAGTCTTCTAGCATGATGAGGAGTACTCATGATGAAAATGGTGGAGAATATCATCAACATGATTAGGCCATGTTTGGAAATTCGCACTTTATATGTAGTCTCCATGCAATTGCAATTGCTATATCAATTAGTATAAAGCTTAATTTGGTCGATTTGAGTGTAAGGACTTGAAAGTTGAGCTGGTTTTATTTCGAACTTAATCAAGCTGACTAGATACTAGAATAGGAGTATTATATTATTGTTTAGAATTTTTTAATTGAAATCTTGAAGTGCCTCTTATATATACTCTCTTCAATAAGTTGCTAATAAAAATGATAGATTGATATCATACTTTTCTAATAAGTAGTTGGAATTTCAGATTAGTCGGTCCTTGAGCTGGATATCGAGTTTTCAAAAAAAAAAAAATTTATCCGTTACAAATTAAAAGCAAAAGTGAGTCAAAAAAAGTTGATATATTTGGTTCAAAATTAAGACCAAATACATTCACTTTTGTTGATCACTTTTTGCTTATATTTTGTAACGGAGGAAGTATGTAGTTGGAATCCTCTATTGTAGAGAAAATTCTCTCAATTGTAGAGGTATGTGGCCAACCACATTTGACATGTGTCAATCACTTTTGACAATTTTGACTATATGAGAGATTGTTTTTTTGCTGTCGACAGATTCGCTATGTAGAATGCGATCGTTGTTCGCAGAGTAGCATGCAAACACTTTTTTTCCAAGTTTTTGTATTTTTACACACTCGCTCCTGCGTTGTGAGGGATTAGAATTGAAAGGCCAATTTGAGGTGCGTGAGAGAGTACTTGGCGGTGTGAAAAAGAAGAATTCATACAAAAATTGAATCACGAATCCTAAATTCTTTGTCAAAGACAATGGAAAGATCAAACTTTCTTGGTAGGGCTACTATTATGTTGTGGCTCAGTGGATAATTTATCTATAAAAAAATGTAATAAAAAATGTATCAAATGGTAGAAATGAGTTAGTTGCAAGTAGAGCTGTAAAAAATTGACCGACCCATTAGCCGAAAATTTTGGATGGGTCAAGTCTAAAAAATGGTAGTCCAAATACAATCGGACCTTTTTGGCCTAGCCTATGCGGAAATCGGGCTAGCCATTGGGCTGGGTCAGTCTCAAAATAAATTATGTGATTTTTTAAAAATAATATCAATAAAAACATAAAAAGTTACCAGCTAACTGAAAAAACTATTAATAAAAATATATTTAAATATATATAAACCTAATAAAAAGGGATACATTTGAAAACCAAAATAATAGAAAAGCAAACCAATAAGGAGGATATATTTATTTAAAACTTTTACAAATTTTAAGTTTATAAATTATTAATTTGATTCAATTTGTTTTTACAGGACTCAAATTAGAGTTTAATTGATATTTAGTGTTGATGCAAAAATTAGTACATTTGTAGTGAATTATATCTCAATAAAATTGATAATTTTAAGTAAATAATACATCAAAGCGACAAAAAAAAAAATACTAGTAAATAACAAAAAAATTAAAATGAAAATGAGTCGGGCTATTATCTAGCCCACTAACTCAGATTAGGTCGGATCAACCTATTTGACAACTCTAGTTGCAAGTAAGGTGTAACACTTTGTTGTATGTGAAACTAGGTATCTCGTAGAACAAGAGGGTATTCTTTGTATGGAAAACATTAATTAGTGGATATGTGTGTGTGGTGACGGTGGGGAGGATTAATTAAAAAGTGAAGGTTGAGAAAAACAAGATATAATATTTGTCTAGAGACTTGATTTTTAATGATAAAATATTTGTATGTTTCAGGCAAAGAGGGTGTTACTGACTCCTAATACAAACATGCAACCTCTCATTTTGTATGTTTCAAGAGACAATAGAATTAGAAAGTGGGAAGTGAGAATATTGTGTGGTTAGTATATGGGGTGGTAATAATCTTGAGGGGGGTGTAAGTAGTCATTACGATTTTCTGATGTCTTTTGTGCATTTGGAAGAAGGTCCTTTTGGCATTGATGGATGGAAAAAATTTGTTATCAAGGATGTTTTTGGCTTTGCAGATTTGCAAACTGAGAAACAAACTAGTGAGATCAAACACTTGGCTTCAGATGGGGAATGTTGTGGATTCATTTTCGAGGAAGAGTGTTTGAGCTGAATTTTGGAAACAAGGGCTAAGGAGTATTAGGCAAATGCTAACTAGTGGTCCAGGGGTACTAATTAAGATAACAAAAGTAGAAAAATGTGCATTCTATAACCAGAGGGTTTAAAAAAAATGTCACATTTTACACATTATATCAACTCAAATTAGACAAATTTCTTGAAATTAGAAGTATACAAGATTTATCAAATTAAGTTTCGACGATAATACATTATTTCGAGTACTTGGAGACAATTGGCTTTAGAAGGCAATACATATTGTGAAAACTAAAATATCTATACAAAAAATACGTATTATGATGGCTTTTAGCCCTCAAACTGTTCTTGCAGTCGTGACAATCAGAACATTTCAGCATCTTAGATCCTTCAACTATTTTTGAAAGTCGGTGGACAACATGAAATTTTTTTATTGCTTCGTTATAAAAATCCATCGGAACAAGTTCCAAACACGCTAGATTGATAGCTATGGTTCGGATGACTTGTAGCCCTTGGAAGCTTTTCTGAACGAAACAAAACTAGTTGACTCTGGTGGCAAGGCTTGAAGCGGTTAAAAGTTTTTGGAGTGGTAATTCATGGTGGTCATTTTAACTGCAAAACAGGTAATGACGCTCAAGCCATTATGAGATCAATGTGGAGTGAAAGTAGAAAGTGATTGACCTCTACAAAACCCGACGAAGAATGCATGAAACCGTTAAGATCAATCTAACAATCCAGAATCTATGGAGGAACGAATTTGTCGTTCTAAGAGTACAGAGTGTTCGGTGTCCTGCATGCATTGATGACCTTAAACACACTGTGAAGTGGCACTGATTTAGACTGAATATATGGTAGCTGGACAATTTGTATTGGACCTTAATTAAGTTTGAAAAAGAAATTTATAAAAACGTCATTTGTAACGACTTTTGTCATTTCTAGTTGCCATAGAGGGCAATGAAATGGCTATAGGTTATAGGGTAGAAAGGGTATCATGTGACGAACTCATTTATTTTGAATTCAATTTAGTAGCTTATTTCATATTCTATAATTTTAAATATAAATAAAAAATTATTTTAAATTCATTAAATAGTAAATGCATAATATTATACACTAAAAATTATTTAATAAATCTAAAAAATAATTTTATTTATATTTAAAATTGGAGGGAGTTTAAGTTTGTAAGATCAAAATAGTTAGTTTGGTAGTGTTTATTCTTTCATATAAGCTTATAACATTTTTTATTAGTTTATTAATATTTTTTATATTTTATTTTAAATAATGTTTGAGTTTATAATGTACCATTTTTTATAAAAAAAATTGCTCTCATTATTTTGCTTGAAACATATTTTAATTATTTATCTGATATATTAAAAAAATTGTTAAAAAAATAAAACCAACAGTTATAATGTTAACACTGCACACATACTAGCAATATGTATTTAACTATATAAATTATATAATTTTTTGAATATATTTTTCTGTAATACAACATATATATATATATATATATATATATATATATATATATATATATATATGTTTTATAAATAACAACGTATACATTGTTAAGTATATTTTTTTACAAATATTATATGTGTGTTTATTGTTACTTGTTACCTGTAATGCTACAAATATAAATTTTATAAAGTACTAAAACTTAAATGTAAAATAAGAAAAAATTAATTAATAAAAATTATTTTAATGATGTTAAATAAAATATGTATTAGATGAATAAAATATAAATTTTAAATTATTAAATTTTAAATATTTATATACTAATTGATTTAAATTTGTCTCGATGATATTTTTGTCATTATTTATTCATATTAATATTACTTGAAGAAATTTAATTATTAATCAAAAAATGTATTTTTATATAATTTCACATTTATTATTTAATTCAAACACTAAATTTGCAAACATATTAATTGGCCTATTCGCTATGATATTCACTTTCAACTAGCTCGCACGTTATCAATTACTCCATCCGTAACACTTTATAAGCAAAAATACATTTTTTAGATTCATTGTATATTTAATGGATTTAGTCTATATTATAAATCAGAGATATTAAATATACAATGAATCTAAAAAGTGCAATTTTGCTTATAAAATGTTAATTTAAAACCTTGATGATGCCTTGAAATTTGTAATGGTTTCATTTTGGCAAAAATAAATTTATCATATATATAATCAAAGAAAGCTATATAGAATTTTAACTAGAAAAAGAAAGCTATATATGTTATCAACATAAACAAAAGAAATAGAAATTATATTATATGAGTAAAATGTAGTACAAGAAAAACAAAACCGTTGCACTTGGCCTCTTCACTCAAACACTTCCTACAAAGAAACTTACAAAAGAAAGATGAAAGAACATTGAAAAATAAACAAATAGAACATAAGTGGTTGGTTGTCCCGTAAGCTTAACTCAATTGGTAGGACATTGCATTATATATGCAGGAGACTGGTGTTCGAACCCCGGTGATCCCACTTATCCACCTTAAGGGTGAAATTTCGAGTCACTAGGCTACTTAAAAAGAAAAAAAAGAAAAATAACAGAACTGGTTATAGTCACACTGCACACAAAATTAATAGAAACGATAATCACCTAACAAGTAGGTTGTTATTTGAAAAAAAAATACTATATAATTAAATACACTACTTAGGGAGAAGAAATTAAATACCACTACACTACTCAACCATGCTTAGTTTGATAAGGTTACACACCATTGTAGAAAGCTATATAAGTTCATCATCCATAACAAACTCCATCCCAAAATAAATAAATTATAAGCTACTTGCTTGGTGGTGATTTTCCATTATGCTGAGGATCAGGTCCTGCTGGTGAAAGTCTATCTCCTGAGATATCTCTAATTTGTTTATGATTTGATATGTGAATACCTAATTTATGTAGAAGAGTTTTGCTGTCAACATTTCTGTGAACCAACGGATGATCATGGAGACGACGAGCGTGCGAAGTCACGAAAAACGTACATAACATGATTATAAGTACAGATACATGCACTTGATTGGTTGTATACCGGTCCATATGTGTGATTTTAATGTTTGAAATGAAGAAATTGTTTATGCTTTAGCTGACTTAGAAGATCAATGTAGTGGTATAATTTGAAAGATGATGACTCCTACTATTTATATGTGAGCAACATTAGAATATGTTTATGGTTAGGCTAGATAGAGTGTACCACACAAGTGTTATTTTATATATTTGAATAACATTTATAAGAGAAAGCACATGATTTCTAATATTGATTAATGAGCTTGTAGATTTGGCCAAAAAGAGTGGGAAAGGTTACATGATTTTTAAACTAGATTTTGAAGATCACAGTCACAACTCAATTAATAGAAAATTTCTTAATATATGATGGTAGGGTCATTTTTAACTAGAAATGGAGGTCTTGGGGTCAAAGCCATATATATGCAGTCCTTTAACACAATGTTTCAATTTTATTTTTTTTCTACACTACGTACCCTTTATAACTTGGAGATATTTACCCAACAACCAATATGAAAACAAGATACATGTATGTGAAGTAAAAATTTGGTTGTTAATTATGTGTATCAAATGCAAATATATTTATGTGTCTTATTCTCATTGATTGTTGGATAAATACACCCAAATTATATGAGGTAGTGTAAACCTCACCTTAATTGTACTATTTCATGAAGTGGATGTTGGTGTTGTTCTCATAATTATTTTGGGTTACAAACCAATTGTTTTTTACATATGAATTGATGTTGATGATTATTTAGATACACTAATATAATACTTTCTCTTTTCCTCCTCAAGTGCTTATTATAAGAGAATTCATTTTTAGTTTACTGAGTAACTAGTATATTTGATAGATTAGATAGAATAATAATAATTCAATAAACTTTTGAATTTTCTCTTTATAATATAAACCAAAAGTGAATAATATGCGATCTATAAAACACGGACACCTCTCAAATTAGTTGTATTTCATGTCGGACATGTGTTGGTGACGAACATTAACATGACACCGACACTTATGATTACACGTAATTGTGTTATTTTCTTATTTTGAACATGTGTCCGTGTCTGTCTGTGCTTCATAGCTTGCAATGCTCCCTTTGCCGTCAAGACATTTAATCACAAGCTAGTTTTCCATTAAGGAATCGAGATCACAAAGTGCCTGACAAAATAAAAGAATACTTGGCATGGTGGGCCATCTTGTGTCCTCTACATTATATAAAGAGTTTTATTTTTGACACCCTACTAATTTTTAGTGCGCCTTATACGTTTTTCAATTATCTTTTCAATATTTAAGAAACGAATATTGTAAGAATGAGTAATTTTTTGAAAAAAAGAAACCCTACATGAAAACATCCTACATGAAACTTCTGTCTGATATTTAAGTAGCAGATGTTTTAAAAATACGAAATTTGAGAAAACACTCTACATGAAAATTCTCATTTTTATAGCATCCTCTACTTAAGTAGAAAATGTTATAAAAATGAAAATTTTGAAGAAAAAAACACCCCGCCACTAGGGGCGGTGCTCTATGTTAGTGAGGGGGTGCACCTGCACCCCCTGGAATTTTAAATTTTGTACTAATATATTTATGTTTTTTGCATTTTGCACCCCTGATTTTTTTTGTTTTGCATCTCTTATTCAAAAATTCAAAATATTTTTTATTGTTCTCATTCTTCTCTTCCAACTTCTCTCTAAAATTAAATTCTTTCAAATAAAACATCAAACCAAATACATACAATAGTGATAAATCCTCCAACATACTTAAAACAACATTAAGGTAATCAATAAAAAAATCTATGGTTTAGCGTTTTAAAAGTTTGGATTTTTTCTATAACTTCAATAGGGGAGGGATCAAATTACACCGGTATAACATTTGAGTAATATTACACTGCTCAATAACACTTTAACGAATTCAAATTTTACAAAATCCATCGTTGGATTGAAATTTTATATCGTATAGATTATTTATGTTGAGTTTTACAAAAATCTAAAATCGTTTGACATGTTTTTGAGACACATAAAGATTAACAGTATTCAATAAAACCGCATAAACCGTTAATCTTGATGTGTCACAATAACATGTTAAACGATTTTAGATTTTTGTAAAACTCGACATATATAATCTATACGATATAAACTTTCAATCCAACGGTGGATTTTGTAAAATTTGAATTCGTTAAAGCGTTATTAAGCAGTGTAACATTACTCAAATGTTACATCGGTGTAATTTGACCCCTCCCCATATAAATAAATAATTAGTTAGTTAGTTATTAAGCGAATTAAAAATATGAAACTGCATAGCGAATATAATTATTAAAATATTAAATAAAATTTTGCACCCCCTGAACCAGGGTCCGAGCACCGCCACTGCCCACCACCCTAACATGAAATCTTTTAAATTTTAAACGTAGAATCCACTACTTAAATAGTAGACCAACATATTTTGGTAATTTTATAAAATGTGCGAGAAATAAGATAGAACGACAAAAATAAAACTCCACAAAATATGTCTATATGACCCAACATGGTTCAACTTCAAATCTTTTTTGTATAACAAACTCTTTTGGTTGATAAATTCTTGTACGACAAACTCTACTAGATGTTGAAAGGTCTCTTAATCTATCTTTCTTGACTACAGTTGCCATTGAGCAGCTAAAACTTTACAATAAAAAGCGACGGGCCTTCTCTTGTTGTCATTTTTGTGTGAATGTTATACGATAAAGAATAATTTGACCAATATTGCCTTTAGAAAATTATTATAATATTAACTCTTAGGCCTCCTTCAGAAGGTCGAATATCCCCTCCAAAACTTAAGGGTCATAATATCAGGATATGAAATGAATAATAAATTCTATCAAAAATAAAATTTACTAGGAAACCCATTTTATTATGCTGAGGGCGGCATCCATATTTTAGGTTTGGAGAAGTCATAGATATACTTTTTCTTGTTTAACCTAATAACATTTGTTTCGGACTAGGCCAAGATTCAATCTAAACTAACTGATGTTTCGTTAGAAACATCATGTTGCTGCACCTAGCTGTAAATAAAGGTGTATTCAGTATGCAACATTTTCTATATCTCACTAGTTCACTTTATTTCAATATTGATTTGAGCGTTTGTCAACGTTGCAAATAAAGATGCATAGTAGGTTGTAGCGCTTTCGTCCACAGCTACTATGGGCCCCACTGAAATCCTACATTGGGTCACCATTTTATAGTGTGGTTAGCCCCATGTAAAGCTATTGTCCTTTTTCTTTTTGCAAGTTTTTTTTTTAATGAACTTATAATGTGGAATAAAATTTCATATATTTTTATGGGGAAAAAATTAATCCATGTGCTGAGGATATGTTAATTATATTTAGACCAATATAAACTAACAGGAGCAAATCATAATGCATGAAAAGATGTGCATATATATGGCCTTTGAGAATGTAAAATGCACATGTTGGCAAGGGGTGTTAGAAGGGTTTGGATTTGGATTTTCTGCTGTTACAGCGTCCTGCTGTAATAGATCAGGACCGTCCAATCAACAATCAATGGTTGAAATTGTTTTATCTTAATTTTAGTATATTTAATTTAAACCGTTCTATCTGTAATCAACGGCTGATATTTATTACTGCGGCAAACTATACACTCCTGCTACTGAAGGAAATCCATGTCCGTGTTAGAGGTGTTTAGCATGAGTGAAAATGAGCAGAGATTTCGAATCTGCTAAATATTTGTCACAAATATATTTTAGTACAACCACATTGGTGAATAGTGCAAAACACATTTTGAGATAAATGAAATTGGTTGGCTGGTTTGCACAAGCACGATTCACCACTTCACAGGACAGAAACAAAATATGAAGTAAAAAAAAAAAAAGGACAGAAACAAAATATTTTATTCTTCTTTGTTTCCTGTGACGCCGTTCTACCTTGGTTTTAGCAATGTCCATTTTTTGTAAGGAATAAAAAAGAAAACAGAGGAGGGAACAAAAAAAGCAATAGGAAACTATGCACACATGTGTCTAAATACAATGTATGTTAAATTCTGTTCATTCTGGTTTCACCTTTCATTTTCACTCCTATTGGAATCATAAGAAAGCTCATATTGTGTGAATTTATGCTGGTCCAATAGATTTGTTGATATATTGAAGTTTTGATTACTTCACTTGAACAACAAAATATCAAAATAATTTCTCTTTCCAGATATCTTGGAGTGACATTTCAATAAAAACTAATAAAGAGTAATGTTTCTTCAACATGGTCACACAAAAGACAGAAATGACTTTGAGAAAGATATATGACCAGTTAACATATTGGAAGCAATAAAACGATTTACTTATTTTACTGCATAGATGTTAAAATTTATATGCTTGTTTATATTTCTCAATTTATATAAAATGATTTCTTAATTAACTAATCAGTTGGACATTGGAAGGCCTATAAGGAGGCAGATTCATGTCAGGCATGTGTATTCCCCCCCTCCCCCCCTTCATATGGAGTTCTTTGAAATAGGATATTTTCTAAATGATTGGTTAAGACTATGTATTTGCGACGGGTTCATAGTTTTCGGTTTTCAAGGTATTTTATGCTTTAAAGTTAGAAATTGGAGCTTCTCACTCAACTCAAGATCACGCCGTAAATTTTACTAAATATAAACACACATTAAGAGATTTTTGTTACATTATTGTGTTTTAATATGCCGTACAGTTTCAATTTGAAGAATAATTTTACACTCAAATCCCATCCTCTCAAGAAATTTTTAAGTTGATAGCTAGGTATAAGGGTGCTTAATGACTTCTCAAAATTTGCAATTAAGAAAAATAAATTTAGTTTTTCTGTGATAGGAAAGTACTGCTCAAGCTGAAAGGAAAATTTTATCAGACAACTGTAAGACCAACGATGTTGTATGGGACAATGTGTTGCGCTACAAATAATCAACACGAAAATAAAGTAAAGCATAACAGAGATGAGGATGTTGTGTTGGATGTGTAGTAAGACTGGATGTAATAAGATTAGAAATGAGAACATTAGAGAGAGAGTTGGAGTAGTATCTATAGTTAAATTACTCGCAAGTTTGTCCTGAGAAACCTAAATTTTATAGGCAAATTAGTTTCGAATATGAGAATGAAATCAACATGTCATTTGGTAGTTTCTATCGGCAAAAGCCAATAGAGAGACTATTTTATTTTTTTGAAGAAGCTAAATTAGTCCACCCAAATTGACACCAGAGAGAATCGAACCTGAGACCTTAAGAAGGAGCACACTCCCAAGTCCCAAGTGAATACCACCATACCAACCCAAGTGGGTTCAATTGAGACACTATTTTGATTAACACTTTACGGTTATAGGGACATATTTGCCAATTCACAAAATCAGAGGCTATTTTTACGGATGCGCACAATTTTGAGCATCAACTTGCTATTTCCTATACAAGAGAATATGAATAAAGAAAGGAGATGATGCAAAACAAAAGAGTAACAGAGGTCAAGGATTCACTATAAACACTGTACTGGAGGGGTCAAAAAGAAAGCACAAGTACCTGGTTCAAAAATGAGTGAGTGTACTAAACATGAAATTTGAAAATTTCAGAAAAGAGGTCAAGGATTCACTATAAACACTGTTATAGCCTAGTTTAAAATTTAAAACTAAAAAGAGTAACAGAGATTGATCTTATCCACGTCAAAAGATTAATCTTAAAAGCTAAAGCAGATTAGTATGTGAATGTTCTGCCGTTGTTATTTGTTGAGAACGAATAAAAATGGGGTGGAGTGAGACAGTGCATCTTTTCTGTGCAAGCAAGAGTTTTCATGTAAAGCACTTTGATTTTTTAGCCCATTCATTTCTTTATTAAAATCAATTTGCACCAGAAATAGGGAAGGAAATTAAATGGAAGAAATAGTACCTATAACGCACAAAGTTCCACTACTAGCTCAAGAACCAGCCTTATCAAATATAATGTTCAAACTTTTTAACCTTTTTCCCACTTGACTTCCCACTCTTACCTACAAATTGATAAAGAAGTAAAACCATCAATGCAATAAAATAATGGAAGGGTTATTATCTCATTATTTTAACCACCGTCCAAACTTACCATGTTTTTCTACATTTCCAAGTGGTAATGAGTACACTTTATAACAGTTAGAATATTATGATTCTTAGGTTATCTCTACCCTAACAACTCAACTTCATGGTTTACTTTTTGTCATGGCCTAAGGCTTTGTTTGCAAGTTTGGAGGTAAGAGGAGGACTTTGGAGGAAAGAAAATAGAGGAAACAAAATAGAGAAATCTTTCACGTTTTTTAAGAGTAGTTTTATATAGAATGATAACTAAATGCTTATGATTAATATATTTTTAATTTTAAGAATATTATAATAACATAAAGTGAATTTGACAAATTCATATAAACCCCCAAAACCTTCCAAAAATCTCCCTCCAATACAATTTTTGAGTTCCACCAAATTACGAGGATTTAGTATTATGAAGAAAAATGAACCCTTCAAAGTCCCCATTTCCCAAACTCCTCTATCCTTCCACTTGTTACTTCCCTTTTTTCAAAACCCTCTCCTTCAAACTTGAAGACAAAGCCTAATTAGTTATTAGTCTCAAATGATCAATGAGTTTCAATAAAGATCAAATTGATAACAAAACACCCGAGTTCAACTTCAGGCTGAAATAGTTATTGGTTAGACCTTACTCGCCCCTGGTCGAACTCCAAATTATCAGGGTCCTATTCTGTGGAAATTGGGTGTTTTTTCTTACAAGCGAAACAAACCAGAGGGTTGAAGACAATAAAGAAGTGGGGGATAACAGTTCCACATTACTCATTTTCACTCTTTACAATTTCAACACCCCATCTCTCAAACCCAACAATTTCAAAATAATTCTAAATAGAATCCACTAATGAACACACATCCTTGCATTCCATCACAAGTGACATTACTCCACATCTTCTAGTCCACAAATACATTGGTGGAGTGTTTTACATATTTGGCTTTTAGCATTTAAGTCTGGGAGTTTATGATCTAAAAAGTCAAAACATTATAACTCTTTTGAAACTCTAGGTCTAAATCTAATTGGTCATTCACCACATCTTGCTTATAAACTCTTTTAGTCTCAAAATTTTATCATTTGATATGGAACTTCTCACCTTATTTATAAATGCTTTTAGTCTCACTCTTTTATCTGATGTGGGACTAGATAATAGTTTTTCTCTTCATCTAGGCTTCTCCTCGACAGGGTCGGCCCATGTGACTACCTATACCCTCTCTTTTTGAGAATTACTTTTGCCTACTCCATTTCTCACGCGTCCTACAAAATTACCAAAATACCCCTGTCCGCTACTTAAGTAGCATGTGTTATAAAAATGAGAAATTTTCATGTAGGGTGTTTTTTACTCACATTTCGTATTTTTATAACGTCCGCTACTTAAGTAGTAGACAAAAATTTCATGTAAGGTGTTTTCATGTAGGGTGTTTTTTCCAAAAATTATTCATTCTGACACCATCCGCTACTTAAGTAGTGGAAGGGTAAAATGGGAAAGACGTAGGGTGGCAAAAGTAAAAGTTTATCTTTTTTTTAGTTGTTGAGTTTTAAGGTCCAATTCAAATTTTAGTTTCTTTTGAATTTTTTTTATTGGTACGGGCCAGTAGACCATGTTAAGTAATAAGTACTGATACCATATTGTATTTTTTAGCACAGGCTCAATTTGATGAGTGTTTTACATATTGAACTTTTAGTATATATACTTGAGAGTTTATGATCCAAAAGGTCTAAATCTTATTGGTCTTTCACTTCACCATGCTTATCCTCACTATTTTACTTTATGCAATGTGGGACTTCTCTTTCCAACATTATATATGGTGCTTGCTTGATAAGCACGTCGCATCAACCATATTCCCAGTTAAGCATCGGTTCTTAATAAGCTAAAACCCTCCACAAGTAACTGGTTAGATCTGGTCATGTAGCAGTACTACAAGTCTTACTTGTTAGTAGTATTATTGCATTACACTTGTGTATATTTGCATGGCAATTGTATATATTTCTACAACACTTCTTGGGTAGTGATTATAATAATAGTATAAAACCTCTCAGTAGTTCAACTATTCACTTATCCTTTTTTCATAATCCCTACATTTCAACGAAAATAACCTGGTTTATAGAATATAATTTGTTTGGTTGGGATGCAATAAAAATAAAGAGGCAAAAGTTGATAAGTATGTTTCGCTAGATGATTAGGTTTACTTTCTTTTTCCTCCACTAGTCCATCCATTTACAGTCCTATCAAGTACAGAATTAATTTGTTTATGATCTGAAGCAAATCAACTGAGCATGATTAAAGATATGTGATAAAATCAACTCTTCGTCAAAAGTTAACAATGACAGGAAGGACAGAAAAAATAGATAATTAAAACTTAAAAGCATTACCTATGATAGATATATGCGGCGATCATCCATTTCGTGCCTTAGTGCTGTCAACACATGGAGAAAGGAACATTTGATGACAATTGGTCTTTTTAACTGGCAGCATAATTTATCTGATGCAAAGAATATGCTTGTTCCATGTGGGCCATATAGTTTCCTCACAAAAAAGACTTCACCACAGGGCGATCGAGTTTCTAACTATATGAGACACTTATTATGTGAGAACATCAATTAGTCAGGGAAATATCAGTAGAAAAAAGCCAATCGAGTTGCTAACTATATGAGACAATTATTATGTGAGAACATCAATTAGTCAGGGAAATATCAGTAGAAAAATCAATGATTACAAGTAATAAAAATGGAAACAAGATTTAGCATTGTTTGACCTTTGGCCCTCAGCTTCCACAAACATTAGATGTTCAAGCAATGTAAGAAAATTCCTCTCTTAACAAAGAATGAACACATTTTATATGTAATGGTATTTATCAAACATATTAGATTTTTAAAATCAAACTGACATAACACTAACCTAATAATACAAGAAGCATGTTGTGATGGTTTCCTTGTTGATTCCCTCAAATAGACTAATTACATGCAAGTTATAGAAATCAATGTCTTTCTCTATTAAAACTTTTGTAAAATCAATCACACAGTGCATCCAAGATGTTTTCCATATGTGGTTCAGCATTCTATACCCGGCAAAGCTTTGATAAAATAGATTAAGAAATTTCAGACCCTTACTTGGATCCCACATCATAGATGGAAGAGCTTTATAGCATTAGGTTATCCTTTAGTTGGCTAACGATGCATCAGGTTAGATTCTAGAGTTGAAGAATGGTGGAAAACCAAACTATAACAAATGTGATCTACCATGCAATGGTAATGATCAAGTTCCAATTGAATTCTATAACAAGAAGTTCCAATGGAAAATTTGCGCCCCTTCGCATAAGAAGAAACTGTTGCTTTGAGAGCAATTGCAGAATCTCTTGCATAACCATTCAGCCCAAAGGCAGAAAACAAGGCTGTCCATATAATAATGTTTCTGTTGTAATATCTTCAAAAAGGATTCACTGCAACACACATAATACACTCATTAATGTGTATTTATCAGGATGGACATGTGCAAAATGCATATGCTTGAAATGCTCCAAAACTTTGTTACAATTATTGGTCCAAGCACCAACTGTACAACTGAAATGACAGTGTTCAAAGATACAAACATCAGATTTTTCTAGCACTGTAAGCAACTTCATTGCTATAGATTCCGGCAATCATGTTACATGGCATTACAAGAACAGGATTTTTAAATATTTTAACAAACGAAATTAATATTCTCAAGTGCAAGCCATAACAATAGAGCTCAACACATATTCATAATTGTCATACGCCATTCTTATAGCCAAACCAAGGAGCTTATGTAGGTCTGATGCTAATTATGATGGTTTAAGAATAGACGTAAAGGGAACCTCATTATGACACAACCCAATTGTGGCATTTGGAATAGAATTTTACCGATGCAGTACTCTCAATAACATCAGATTCAAAACCAATTTTGATTACCTTAGCATGAATAACTTCTCTACATATTTAGTTTCTCAAACTAAATCATAACTTAATATACATTGATTAGAGAATTAAAGACAGTAGCGTGACAATCAAACCCACATTTACTCGCGAAAGCATGTATCTAGCTATTCACTATAATCAAAATCCTCTTTAGAGTGTTGTAAGAAACGACACCTCTGTGGAGCAATATGTCGAACACATTGTGTGCATGAACACAAGAGGAGATAGTGTTGTTGAGGGTGGATGAAGTGTATGTATGTGGCTTTAGAATGGACCATTTATCAGGGCAAGTGCGTGGAGAATTACCTCTAACTAGTAGCAAATAAGATCAAGTTTAATACCAAAAAAAAAGATCAAGTTTAGTAAATAGAAGGAATGAAATGAAATGAAAAGAAATGAAGTTTCAACAATGTGAGAAGTGTTTCCATATGCGAGCGAAAATTAAAACTAGAGAAATTTTCTGATGTACGCCACAATTAGGTGTTACTGAATGCTGGCTGATAGGTCGAAGTTGAAGGAGGCAATACAGAAAGTTATACATACCAGAATGCCATACATATAAAATCTCAAAAATAGAAAAGTTCATAAAATTGATGACATATTCATAGCTAATAATAATCAAAGTTCATTGTTACCAATAATTAAACCCAAAACAAAATAAATAAGTTTGAGAACAAAAAGACTAAACTGTTAACTTCAATATAGCGGCTACTATGTGCATTTTTACTATAAACTTCATTATAGCGGATACTATTTTACTTCTACTAAAAAATGCAATGCAGCTGTGTTTCAAGCACTACGCATGGCAGTTATAACGGTTGTTATTGACTACAAAGATTTAATTGCCAATATCAATTGACTAACCTTTGTAATTATAATTTATAAGAGAGAACTGAAATAAAATTGATAATCATTCAATGGTATAATCAAATCAAAACCGATCATATGAAAATAATCACACAATAAATTGTAAACCGTACACGAATTAACACAAATACAAACAAGTAAATCATAAAAGAGGAAGGAACTTACTTTCAACAAGTTGATACCAAGCTTTGAACATACCCTTTGGCATTGTGCCACAAAATTCTATTAATACTACTATACTAGTGGTACTCCTTTCTCTATTATTTCTCCAATCATAGACAATTGCTTCGGTTGCAAGTATTCCATTCTCAGCAAGACACAATGGAATCAATTGGAGAAAATAACCTATATGAAGATTTACATCATAACTGATTTTAAGAATTGAGATCAAGACTCTTCAACTCCAAATTCCTTCATTTGCCATATTACAAAAACACCAAAAACACAATGAGTGTTCTTCACAACTGGGGTTTTGTGTGGATAGGTTCTTAAGGTGCATTTTGATGAAGATGGGATCGGTTAATAGGGTTTTCCAGGACTTGCAGGCGCACTTCATCCACATAGAGATTTCACTGGAAAGAAGGATATAACTTCTATAACAACATCTTCATGGAGGATTGCCGGCGATTTCGCCATTTGGGAGGAGGAGGAGGGATATTCACCACAATGGTGTAGCGGGAAAACCCTTGTAGGGGTCTTCAGGATTCATAAACTGCACTGAACTGAACCATGTAAATTAGGGGTGTAAGCTGATCAGAAAAATTCAATTGAACCGACAATCCAAACCAATCCAAAAAAACAACCGATTTTTATGGTTAGGATAAAAAACCGAACCAAATCAATTGAAATCCGATGTGGTTTGGTTCGGTTCTGATGAAAACCGAACCAAACCAATATATATATATATATATATATATATATATATTGTTAAGTTAATATTTTTTTTATAGGCAGAATTGGTCCAACTTGAACTACTTTTAAAAAAATTAGAGTCACACAACAAACCTTAATTTAGAAACACACTCTCATAAAGGCTTTCTCATTTAACAGCCGCAAACAACGTTGTGTTTGAGTAGTGATTGGAGTATTATACCACATAAGAATAATGACGAGAAAGTGAAGTTAAATAGCATATCGTCTGCAAATAAACACATAATTTCTCTTACCATCGATTGTTAGACATCGATACAAAATATGAATTACATCGTTGTAACTTGTCATTACATTGATAATGCAAGTGTTAATAATGTTGCATTCACATATCTAATTAGAGGAATGAGTGATATCGAGAAAAAAATAATAGCATTAAATACATCGAGAAAAAATCGATTAGAGTATCCGAACCAAACCGATTAGTTTGGTTCGGATTCATTTTTGAAAAATACCAAAAACTGAACCAAACCGAACCAATTGAGAGTTTATTGGTTCGGATATTAGATTCACCAAAAACCGATCCAAATCGGTCCAATTACACCCCCTACTTTCAAGTTTCAACAAATAAAAAGATTATTTTTGTAAAAAATTTAATTAAAATATTAAAAAAGATTTAATCTAAGAGAAATAGATAAACTCTTACGGTCGACTAGTGAGTGAAAAACTCCTTTATAACAAAGCTCAACAGAGTAAGACCAAACTAGTTAATCAAATTTGTGTGGAAAACCCCTTTATTCATATTGACAAGGTGCTAGTAAGTGGAAAATCCCTTTATAATAATTAAAACATTTCTAAAAATATTAACATATCAATGACATATGTGGAGTACATATGTGACTACATTTCATGACTTACATTTACTTACATTTGTTGTCAATCCCATGCCCTTTATTTGTTTCTTCTTGGAGCTACCTCCTTGATGGTGGAGGTATGTTTTCGATCGGTCAAGACCAATTATTTATATGGGGTAGTTCAGCAAGGGTGAATTTGGCTTCACATTTTGAAAGCTTCATATCTTCGGTTAAAAATAGGTGATGGAAAAGATCACATTTACTTCTTGGAAATGGTTGTTGGGCATGATAGACTTTTTTTTTAATCGGGTAACGATTTTTAATTGGATTGGTTTAGATTTAAACATCCCTAGTGATTAGGGGTGCTCAAATCCAAACCAATCCAAATAAAAACTGCAAACCGATCCAAAAAAAACCGAAAACCGCAAAAAACCGAATATTTTTGGATGTGTTTGGATGTTCTTTTTGTAAAAACCGCTGGATCGGATCGGATTTTGGATTGATTTTTCAAAATCGATCCAAACCGAACCAAACCGCATTTATATTTTTTAATACTTATTTAACTTTTTATTAGTATGATATATTGCATTAATATATTAATTATAGATTTTTATTTTCTCAATAATACTTATTAATTCAATTTAATGTATTTCTTTTTGCTATTTCATAGATTTCAAATATAATTGATAATTTTCATTGCAAAATATTAATTTTTAACATATTATATATTGTGTTTTACATCAAATATATTATTTTACCATGTCATTATAATATTAATATTTAATTAAAAAAATTTAATTTGTAATTTGGATATCCAAAAACCGATCCAAATTAAACCGCACAAAATTGGATCGGATTTGATCGGATTTTTTTTATTTAGTCATCCAAAACCGAACTAAACCGCAAGTAATATTAACTTTGGATCGGATGAATTTTTGCCTCAAAACCGATCTAAACCGAACCGCAAGCACCCCTACTAGTGATAAGTACATTTTAATTTACTGCACTATAGTATTAAATGTGAGAAACTAAAAAGTCTAAAAGTCTAATTAATTAAATATGTTGATAATTGGACTTAGGCCCTTTTGTATCCAAAAAAAATAAAAATATGTTGATATTAAACCAAGTCGCTTGAGCTCCAGTGATAAGGAGCTCCTTTTAAGGATGTACCTGAGAATACTGAGTTCAATTTTCAGAGAGAACAACGTTTGGCCAGTGCACATACCTTTATGCACGAGCCGATTAGTCGTCCACTTTTGATAAGTCAGAAACTGATGTGAAAGTAAAAAAAATAAAATTGATATTATATTTTCGTTAAGGACATCACATTTTATATACTCTCCGCCTCAAATTATAAGAGAAAAAACAAAAATCATACTTACTAAGAAAAACAAAAATATAAGAGTATGTGTTTTTGTATTTACACCTAACTACTCTATGTTATTGCTGCTTTGCACATCCTAATACTTTAATTTGCACCACTGGCCAAAAAATTATCGCGCGTCATTAAATACTACTAATACAACTCTCCTCTTTTTCGTTGCCCTCTAAATTAAAATTCACTAACCCACAAAAGACAAAAATGTAGTCTAAGAAAATAGAACTTGAGTTAATCGTAAGAATAAAAATCTAGGGTCAGTGTTCCGTAAGTTTAGCTCAATTGGTTGAATATTGTATTTTATATATATATATTTTAAGGGTGGAATTTCTAACCACTAGATTACTCGAAAAAAAAACTCTAGGGCCGGTAAGTCAAGCTTGAAAATATATACATTGTGATTCTTTAATAGTAATTGTATTTTTTCTTCTCTCCAAATATTATCACTGTGATTAATAATATTGATAATGTCCCTCCTTCAATTTTCAAGTGATTATGATTAAAATATTTTTATAACAATTATACTTTTAAAATTTTATCACATTGCTCAAGCAAAATAAAAAAAAAATAACACATGCACACATATACTTTAATCTTTACGTCGGTAAGGTAAGACCTAACCCAACTGATAAAACAAGTTTAAATTGTTAGGCCGAATTCCATGACCGGGGTTTGAAACTCGTTTTTTTCACTTGTGTGTGTAAATTTATGATAACTTTGTCATTTCGTTTATATAAAAAAATTTGCACCCCTTGGTGCAGGTTCCTGGATCCGCCCCTGGAAATGTGTATATATAATTTTCATTAGCTATTGCTTATTGATAAAAATGAAGAAAAAGAAAACTAAATGCAATTTGCTTTTAATTTTATGAGAATATGTAGCAATAATTTTTGGAAAAGAAAAATTTGGTTATTTTCTCTTATAGTTTGTGACAAAGAAATTGAGTTTTTTCCCATATAATTTAGGACGGAGGAGTATGTAAAGATTGAATTTTGAATTTCAAAACGTATATTTTCAGTCACTCTCAGCTGCTTAGCGAAAAAAGAATTTTTATATTACAAAAGGCTAAATTAGGTCTAACTCATTAGAATGGATCCTCTCAATTTCTTTTTCTTCAATTTTTTAAATTTTTATATCTCAACTATCAATCAATTTTTCTTCATTTCTTTTAGATTTATAATCCAATGGTCTATTATCCACGTTATTTCCTAAAAAAAATTTCAATTAAGAGAATCATTTCTCCTAACTCAGTTATTTGTGTAAATTTTAAGTAATTTCTGTTACTTATATGCAGAATAAAAAGAATATTCAGAAATTTTCAAAAAAAATATAACAATATTCAGAAATGGATGCTAACATGTCCACTAGTTTTGACTAGAAATTGAACTAATTAAAAAGATGAACGGAAATTAATTAAGTGGTAAAATACGAAAGCAGCTAGGAATAGGTTAGTTAGAGACTATTCGAAAGGGTCCTATGGTGCGCCTTGGTCTACATAAGGCTAACTCAGTTTGACTCGCTCTGTAAATAGTTTAGGCTCGTCCTTTAAAAATCTACTCCTTCACTTCTATATATAAATAAAATTTGATTTTATAGTTTCATTTAAAAAGTAACGTATCTAGTCTACATTGTTGATTAGATATGTTATCTTTTCGATGAATATAAAAAATCAAATTTTGCTTATATAGAGAACCAGAAAGAATATTTTTTTTTTTGTTAAGTAACCTAGTGATTAGAAATTTCACTTTTAAGTTGGATAAGTGGAATGACCGGAGTTTAAATTCTGGCCCCCCGCATATATAATGTGATGTCCAACCAATTGAGCTAAGCTCACGGGACCCCACATAAGAGAATATTTGTTTAAATAAAATGAATTAATTGATTTGACACCAAATCTTATTCCTTATTTTGATTCAATCAAAGGCTTACATAACATGTTTTCGCAATAGCTCTTATGAGTTTACTGCTGAACTCACAAAGTGGCAACAATTGACTTTATCAATAGAGAAGGGAGAAGCACGGACATTATTGCAAGCCATGAAGGAAGTGAGGCATAAAAGTTTCGATCGAGTTCAATTCGAAAGTGATTCTCAAGTGTTGGTTGAAGCCATTCGCACAAAACGGCAAGGCAATTCAGAGTTTCTCTCAATCGTTAATGAAATTATTCTTATTACGTTACCATGTGCGAACTTTGAAGTTAAGTTTATTATGAAACAAGTGAATTCGGTTGCTCATACTTTAGTTAGGGCGGCCAATTTTTGGTCTAGTTTCCATAGATTTGAGTTTATTCCTTGTATATTGCATCTTTGGTCATTAATGAAATGCATTAAGTTTGTCTGGTTAAAAGAAATAAAATCAAAGGCTTACATTATTAGTTCACTTAAATCTGTTACATTGACACCAAAATGGCAAGTATCGAAACAAGACAAAGAATGAAGATCGTTTATTTTTATTAAAAATACTAATTAGCTCTTTTAGGACATTGCGATGTATGTAATTTTTTTAGTTTAATTTGTATATAGATTTTTATACGTAGATTCAATCAAGTCATATTATGTAAATATTCATAAAAATATTTATAAACAAAAACTTGTAAAAGTTTTACAAGTTGAGGACATTAACAATTGATCTCTAATTTCCTATATCTCTTTATTTATAAATATCTACATGATTCATGAATATGTAATATGTATGTATATGTATGAACAAAAGGTAGGTGTTAAACTGTAAACATCTAAATGCAAGAGGGATTGATCATACTCTACCACGTTTTGCAGAAGCATCCACATTCTTTAATAATAATAATCCATATATAAGCCAAGCCAAGGTAACTTTTTCCCCCACACCCATGTGATTGATAGATAGATATTAAATCATAGTTCAATGTATTTTTTGGTAGCTTTTGTTTTTACTCTCCTAACTTATTACTAGCCAATAATAGTGCAATGAATTAGTTACAATATTTTGAAATTCTTCATGTAGTACACACGTAGAAGATATCACAAATCTACTATGTCCCTTTTACTCTGTGTATAACTGTAGAAGAATAACAGAAAAGTCACATGAAGAAGCATTGAGTAGTACTAATTATGTTTTGTTTTTATGTATATGTATTCATGTGTTTTTGTGAGTGTTGGTGTTATTGGATATATATAAGGAGAATCTGAAAGATTGCAATGGCAGGTGTTGGCTTTTTGGGACCAACAGTAGCAGTTGTAGAATTGTCACTGTTCAACAGCTGCATCTCAAAGGAACAAGCCAAAGACAAGAACCAAAGGAAAGTGTGTGTGTTTTCCTAATGAAAATCAATAAGAAAACAAACCCTTACAAGAACAATATTTAGCGCCCATTTGAATTTGGCTTATTTTTTCACTTGTGAAAATAGCTTATGTAAATAACTAATCTTTTATGTTAATTTATAAATTTTCAGTAGCAAAAATTGTGTTTTTATAATTTGTTTTTTTGTAAACTACCTTGAAAAACTTATAATAATACATTAAATTTTATTTATTTGTATAAGCTGTTTCACATAAGCTCAAAAATAAGTCAACTGAAACAGATCCTTAATCATAGAATTACTAATAAAAAGCTAAAAAATATAGGTATAATTTCTTTATATCCAATCACAATTCAACATATAGACTTTATATCCAAAAAATAATTTAAACATACATTTTAAACTTAACTAAACAATATAATCTTGCATAACATATTATAATCGTTAAAAAGCATAAACAATATCTATAAAACAACACGTAAGTTTTGTCCTAAAATGAAAGAGGATAAGAATTTCAAAGAACTAGCGTATGCAGGGACGGATCTATTCATAGACCAAGTGTGGCCATGGCCACACCAAAGTTTTCAAATTTTTTTATACATATATTTATATATAATTAACTATGTTATGTCTATGTGAGCTTAACTCAGTTGGTTGGGACATCACATATATTATGTAGGAGCTGAGGTTCGAACCCCAGACATTCAACTTATTTATCTTTAAAGTGAAATTTCTAGTCACTAGGCTAATAGACAAAAAAAAAGTTAAATATGCTTCTTTTTTTTAAAGAAGTTAAATATGCTTTTGATCTCTATAAAATAATGACATTTTAAATTTAATCTTTACTTAATTTTTTAATCCCTAAAAAATTATCATGCACTCATTTTTTATCTCTACTGTTAATAAAACTTGTATTTTTGAACGATTATTTCGTAGGTATATTTACAAAACAACTAGAAAAAAAAAACACAAAATATTTGATTTTTGGGTCATAATTTTCATTACTTTTATGTTGAATTGTTGTCATTTTAAAAAATCATATCTAAATACATATCATGTCAAAAAATGATAAATAAAAAAGAAGTACAATTATTTAGTGCTGTAAATGTCGACTTGCATAAGTTTAGTGTTAAATAAAAATGGTGAAGAGAATACTAAATTTTAATATTCCCTCTGTCTCTAATTTTTTATTTTTTTGGCTTTTTATTTTTGTCACAAAATTTTAGGTCTCTTAGAAAATCAAAGTACAATTAATGGTATTATTCTTTGTTCCCCTATAAAAACTAAAAACATCTATTAAATGATTTTTTTAATAAAAAGTAAGAGTAAAAAAAAACATAAAATTTTAATATTTATTATTTATTAATCTATATGCTCTAAAATAATCAAAGATCTGAAACAGATAAAGTATATGTTTCATGTTTGAATTCAATATTGTCATTTAAATATTTTTATACTAATAAATTTTGGCCACACCCAAAAAGAAATCTTAGATCCGTCCCTGAGCGTATGATTCACTTGAACACTATTAGACATTTATATTAAACATAACTATTTTTATAAAACACAATGACTCTCTTTATAAACTCTTTTCTGATCTTATCTCCATTGTATTTTTCTCAATAAAGAGACACACACAAACCCTCATTATCAATATCCTCATCAATAAGCCAAAACCAACCCTACAAAATAGAACCAACTTTTCATAGAAAACATAGATGAGGAGAGAAATAGGGATGAGGAGCACAACCGGAGGAGAGATAGTTCAAGTAGAAGGAGGGCACATAGTTCGATCCACCGGTAAAAAAGATCGACATAGCAAGGTTTACACGTCAAAAGGACCTCGTGATCGTAGGGTTCGTCTCTCAGCACACACAGCCATCGAATTCTACGATGTTCAAGATCGCCTTGGCTACGATAGACCGAGTAAAGCAGTGGACTGGCTCATCAAGAAAGCAAAGTCTTCCATCGACAAACTCGCCAAGCTTCCTCCGTGGCATCCGATTGGCGAAAATCAAACACTAAAACCTCAAGAAGAAGAGCAGAATGCAGCTGCAAACACAACTAGTATGGTTATTGGAGAATCTAATGGTTACAATTCATCTTTCATTTCACCACATGATGTTGAAACTGATCCTATACCTTTCATTCCTACTACCTCTTCAACTTCTTCATCCATGAATTTCCAAAACTACCCTTCTGAAAACCTTGGCCTCTCTCTTCATACCTTTCAAAATCACAATGGTTTCATTCCTTGGCAATCACAACAAGCATGTGAAAATGAAAACCATGAAACTTCAAATATTGCAAACCAAAACCAAGCACTTTTTGTGAACCAATATCAAAGAATTGTGAATTGGAATAATGAAACAACCAATGAATATATAAAAAAAGTTGGATTCATGGTAAACTCAAATCCATTTCTAAGTCAAGGTTCAGAATACTCTCCAAATGAGACACTTGAGTCGAATTTTTCGCATTCGGTTAGAACATGGAATGAAATTCCTATGACTGTTTCTTCTTCAGAGATTCATCACAGGTCTCAACAAATTCATCAAGCTTCAATCTTTGGAAACAGATTTGGTTCTAATGGATTAGCAGGGTTCTGCATTGCTGATACAGTTCAAGGTGGTGAAGAGGGTCATGGAGTTTCTTCTTCTAACAACAATTGAGCAATGTTTTCTGTAATATTTCTATCAGGTATTATTATTCCACGGATAATATTAGGATAAAGTTGTAATCTCTCTTTCTTTTTTTTCTTTAGCTTTATGGAACAAATTAATAAATGTGACTTTGTGATTTTTTTTTTTTTGTGGTAACTCACCTTCTTGTATGTGAAAAATATGTTCTTTCAATTTTACTTTTTTGTTTGTTGTTATTTTTAAATTTTTAAATTATAAATATGATTCTATTGAACCATTCCTGCAATGGCCGGCACAAAGGCCAAACAACTCAAGCAACAACTTTAGGTCTTAAAATTTTAGATAAAAAAAAGTCCTCAAAACAATTTAATGTAGTTATAAATATATAATATGATAAATTAAATTTTTAGTATTTTTCAGTTAAATTAGTAAGTTGAACACCGGAAGTGTTTTTTTTTTTTGTCTTAGAAGAAGTGGTAATACACTGAAATTAAACTCACATAACTGTGAGATCCCGGGTTCGAATCCGAGTCATGACGTCCGGCCTAGCAATTTCGACATTTGCCAGTTGAGTTAGGACTTCTAGACAACCGAAAGTGTTTTTTAATCAAGTTTAATTCAATTTAGTTATAAATATATAATATGATAATTCAATTTAGATTTTCTATTCATTTTTCTTATAATAAGTAAAATAAATATTTTACAAGATCTCACAACATAATTTTCTTTATGCCTCTAATTATCTTGGGTCAACACCTGATTCCTTGTTATGTTCATGTACTATGAGATGTTCATGTACTATGAGAGTGGATTCTCTCAAGTTGAAAAATAAATTGAGGAAATAATGTAGGGTATGGATCATTGGTTTACAAATGTAAGACAATATTTAAATATAAAAGAAATGGAAAAAAGTTGATTGATGGTTGCAAATGCAATTCCTAAATCATAGTCCTCAGTGTTTCGTGAGTATTGAGAATAATTATGTTTATTTAATAAATAAAATCTAATATGATTTTCATTCAAAAAAAAATCTAATATGATTTACTCCAATGAAAGTTTTCATTTTAATAGAACAGAATAAGGGTTTTCATTTTACAATCCAATGAAAGTTTTGTCCTTTAATAAAATTTAGCCGATTCAAAAAATAATAATATTAGATTTGATCGATTGACGTACATCAATATCATGTTTTAAATTGTGATGTGTATTTATAATTACGGTCATTGCTAATGCGGTAGCTTCTGCAACCGCATCGTACCATAGTTGCAGTGTAATTTTCATTCATATGTATGGCCGCATCGTAACCGCATCAAAAGGTGAATTAGACGATTTTGGCCATATTTGTTCAAATTTTCTTACAAAAAAATAAAATTTATGAATCTCAAATTTTAATTTACGTCAAATCTAATGAAAGATTTAACTTTTGGCAACATGAACTTCCGATAACATTGATAAGCTATACGTAGAATAGATATTAGCTTAAATTCGTTTTTGCTTTTTGGTACAAAAGAGGGTCGAGGGCTCTTACAGCTTAAATTTGTCTTTAATTCTAGTTGTTAAGTGCTAAGTACGTCAAAATTCCAGTCTAATTTTAAATTTGTTTCAATTTCTATATATAATTATAATATTTTCCTATGGATATTTGTGTTTATTTGTACATGTAATGTGACTACAATAATACACTTGCAGTTTACAAATTCTAGCTTAATTTGTTGAAATGCTGAAATTACAAGATTAGAATGTTAAGATCGAGATTCGAACCTTCCATATTACACGTGAATTTTCAATAGTTTATTATTTCATCCGTATAAAAAAAAGTAATACATGTAATTTACATGTACATGTAATAAAAAAAATAATCATATACATGTACATGTAATTTATAAGATTTATTGTAAAAAAAAAGATTTAAAATGTTGCGTTACCGAAAGTCATGGCCTCAAGGCTAATGTAGCATATAGTAGAGTGTACTATATAGGAAAATGAAAGGTAGTAATAGAAGTTTTATGGTAGTGACTTGCATTGCATAAAATTTTCAAAGGGCAGGTCAAATAGAACATAGGGCGGCTGATATGAAACAAGTTACTGCAAAACTTACCTATGCATTACGTAATTACTCCTACTACTAGCATTTAAGTCTTTTTTTTTTTTTTGACAAGTTACTTGAAATCACTTCTAGTTATCACAATTTTTTTTGGTTATTATAAAATTGGTATGAAATTTCCATCACCGTTACTAATGACTAATAACATGTGAAATATATAAGGTAGATTATTTCAGTCTCAGCTTTCAAACTAAATTTTCTCTATACATATAAGTCAAAAATAAAAACTCTAACCATATAGTTAAGAAAGGACCCGGAACCCTTATCACTTAAATTAATTTATTGGTTGTTTGTTATAGCAACTTAATTGTCAACGGTCTAGTAGTTATCCTACAAATTCTGAAATGGCACATTGATTATGATGCAAGTCTTTGAGACCGTGACTGATAATATTAGGGGGTGACTATATATATGGTTATGAAAAATCAAACTAGAAGAAAACAAGAAGGGTTTGGTTAGTGATTGTGAAGTTCTGGTTGTTACTTGTTAGGGATTAGGGAACAAAATAGTCTTTAAAAGGATATTTGGAGGTTGACCCCAAAATAAATAAAAAAAAATAAAAAAATTGATGGTTTGAGTTTTATTGGGTCCCAATTATAAGAAAAAGTCACTCATGTTAAATTAAATGTATCTATTTAATTATTCAGTATAGGTCATATTACATTTGGAATAAAATGACAAAAAAAATAACATTTAAGAGTTTTTTTTTTCCTTTTCTTGTATTAGACAAAATGTAATTGGTGAATTCCTTGATACATATTTATTTAAATATGTACCGATACACTTGTTGAAGTGAACAATTGTGATAAGATTACAAATAGTGTTTTATTAATTTTTTAAAATTAAACATTATTTATGGATCTATTACCTTGACAATATATCGATACATGTTCAAATAAGATATGTACAAAAGTGTTCATAAATATAATATTGTAAGATAAATTCTTCAATACACATTTTGTTCAAATATATATATCGGTACATCAAAATGGACAATTATAATTGATTCATAATATCACCTTCCTTCTGGTTCTTTTTAATCACCAAAGTCCAAATAATTCACCACATGGGTACTTTGGTGACTTTCACACGTTTTTCAAACACCACAACACAGCTAAAAAGAAGATGATGTTGCACCAAAAAAATTTTGCATTCTTCATATTGCAAACATCTCACACACTTAATTTAAAGGACTAAATGAGTTTTTTTTTTTTTAATTGTCTAGTGACTCGATTCACACATTGTATTAGGGATGTCAATGGATATCCATGGACGCGGATAGTGTGATATCCGTGTCCGCTTCATTAGACAAATATGATATCCGTGTCCGCTCCATATCCGTGCGGATATCCGCTAAGCGGGTAATCCGCGGATATTGAAGTATCCGCGGATATTAACGGATATCCATGGATGATATTTTTTTATTAAAAAAAAAACTAATTATTGAAAAAAATTTAATTTTTTTAAAGACAAAATATTAACACATAATATTCATAAATTTTGCTCTCTATTTTTAATGAAAACACACAATCTACAAACAAAAATCACCTCACAAAATTGCAAAAGAGCCAAACAAAAGTATAATTTATATAAAATAGCCAAACTGCAAAAGATAAAATATAAAAATACAATTTTTTTATATAAAAATTCTAGAATTTATATATAAATAGAGATATTTAAGTAATTTTACTAATTATTTAGCGGGTATGGATATTCGCGGGCGCGGATAGTATTAAATCCGCATCCGTATCCATTAAATGCGGATAATTGAAATATCCATTTATTTTATCCATGGATATCCATTAAGTTATCCGCTCCGTATCCGTGGCAGATTTTATCCGCAGATATCCGCGGGTATGGATATTTTTGCCATCCCTACATTGTATACACACACATAAACACTTCTTAGTTTGTACCGGAAAAAAAAAAGTTCTTAGAGCATTTCTATTGGTCATTTTATAAGAAATCTACTTTGAGTTTCATACATTATTAATAAGTGGTTCCTCCAATATTTTGTCATACTCATACTACGCATAAACATTTTGCTCCAATAATACGAAACTATGCAACATCTAAGCAACTCATACGACTATACAAAATTATTTAAATCAACCCACTTAAATAAACTAACAATAAATAATGATACATTATAGTGGCTTAAATAAAATACTCGAACCATTTCTTTGTTACCTGCCCTTCCACATCCTAATTTCTCCAATGAGGGGAAAAAAAACGAATCATCATTCTATAAAACTCACTTTTTACATTTAATGAAATTGTTATTTTTACATCCATTTAAATTTCAAACATTTTAGATTACAAACTCTATTCAAAACACCAAGACAGTCGAAATTGGAAATCATTTAACTAAGAACCCAAAAAGAATTTAATTCAAGTCATGATCATGGAATTCGAATGTTTGGAGTAGTAAATTTCAATGAAAACAAATTGGCATGTCCATTAAGATTTAGTTAGAAATAGTCTACGATGCATAGGATACGGTACCGGTATCTAGTGCCGGTATCGGTACGTGGTGCGACATTTAAAAAAAAACTAAGATACAGATATGTCTATATAATTTTTCTTAATATAGTTATATAATTAAAATAATAGAATTATATTGTTAAAATAAATAATTAAATATAAAAAAAATAATAAACTTTAAAAGTAGTTTATTGTTTTTTTGACAAGGACAAAACTTATTTATATGCAGTTTTTCATGTTCCTCTCACAAAAATGTAGTTTTTTATTTCTTTTTAATTTAAAAAATTGAAAGAAAAAAAACTGTTTTAAATAAAAATAACTACCTCCTTGTATCTAGCACAGTAAAAATTGTGTATATGGCACACTATTTTGGTCCTTTTGACAAAACTATTCTACATAAATGATAGCCATAGGAATGCATAATAAATTTAAAACATAGAAATTAAAATGACAACTAATTTTATTTACCAAATTTTTTTAATCTATTTTCTATTGGATTTTTAACTTTAATTTATGGGCTGGATCAACCATAAGCCCACTAACAGAATGTGACGAAAAGAGCGAAGATTTCTCTTCCCACCCCCTGCGTCTCTTTTTCACCCCCCAAAAATCCAATTTTACCCCCCAAAAGTTCGGTTTTCATTTACCGAACTTTTTTTAAGGGTATACGCATGTGTTTTCAACCGTTTAAAAGTTCGGTTCGCATTTACCGAACTTTTTTTAAGGGTATAAATGGAAACTCAGGGGGTGAAAAAGAAAAGCAGGGGGTGGGAAGAGAAATCTTCGAAAAGAGCAAGCATGTGACTTTTGAAGAACCAATAATCAATTAAGAGATTATAATTCAAAACATTTGAACCATAGGTTATTCAAATTCTCTGCAAATCACTACTTGAATAAAGTAGACCCAAGAAAATTGTTTAGCAACAGGGTGCTGATCTGTCACAGCTCACAAAATCATATCACATCACATGTCTACACAAGCAAAGTTTGAGTATCAATTAGATCAAGTATAAAAGAAACTCATGTGACATACTAACATTGAATGAGTGCATTGTGGAAAGGCATAATGAAACTGAATAAGAAATAGACTTGTTTAGATTGAGTTATTTGAGTGTCTACTAGCATAAGCATTGGTGAGATTGTTTGCAAAAGTTCATGGAAACAACTACAAAAGCTGTTTTCCGGCTTATTTTCATAAGCTCTTTGAGATAACTTATGAAACCAGCTTATTATAACATATATGAAAACAGATTGACTTTATTTTATCTTTTGTAATATAGGAATAGCTTATACATAAACACTTATATGACGAGTTTATGCTATAAGCGTTTAACTTATTTGTTTAAAGCTTCTTTTCTTTGAAGATGCAATGACTCAAGCTAAATTTTCAAAGGTTCACAAAAATTGTAACCAAGCACAAATCTCCTTCTAATTAATACTTTATAATTTCAAACAGGCCAGCAAAGGTACAAATTTGAAAACAGCCCGACCGAGGAGAAACAATATATTCATCATTTCTGTTTTACGTTGGTAATAACACACAATTTGATATTCCTAAGATGTCTAACCTGTGCAGCGCATACAAAAACGAGGAAAGCTTTTTCTCTTGCCATTCCTTCATCGAATCAGTGCCTAATTTATACTCTTTTTATGCAGAAACTGAAACCATGAGCAGCAAATGAGTGATCCCCAAAAGCCAAAACCACCATCCCCAAGAAGCTTTACTGCATCCACTCACATTTTCACTTGGTCCAAATCCAATTGGTGATGGTGATGATCCGGTAAAACTTCCATTGCTCACTGCCAAACTGCATCAACAAAAATGAGGCCTCGGTCAAATCTTCACAATCAACAATCTCCAAACACTATAATCTGAACCTTGAAGTTTCAACATATTAATATTTCAGCTTGATTCCCAACAAGTTTGGCAGATTTAGAAAGAAAAAAAGTACTTTGTTCCATGATCATGTTTTGTTGTTCAATGACAGACACATTATTTTGTAGCTTTTGCAGGGAAAGAAAGTTATGTTTCATATATGTTAATATACATCTATATCATAGATCAATTCACTCAAACAAAACACCTTCAAAATCAATTTTACAACAATAAGATAATCTAAAATCAATTAAGCTGTGTTTGGTTATACCGATGCAAACATTGATTTCAATTAAAAGTAAATTTAACAAAATGGGTTCAATAATTCAATTCGATGGTAAAATTAACATTTGGAGGCTTGCAACAAATCATAGCTTCAAGTTAGAAAACTCTAGAGGCAAATTCAATTCTAATAAAAAAATACCAAACAAACCAAGACATTGAGCTCATGTGGTTCAAGTGGTTAATGAGCTCCCTAAGATGAGTCGTTCAGGAGAACCTGAGTTCGATTCCTGGTGGGAACCATTCTTGGCCAGACTTTACTGCGAACTCTAGAAAGGTTTTAACGTAAAGGTTTTCGCGATTTCGGTCGGTACAGGTGTTACGACACTAAATGCAGTCGTCGCGGTGTGAATTAATCACAATTTGTTCTTTAATATAAAAAACGGTCATAACGGTAACGGTATCGGCACCTGCCAAAACTATTTTGTCGCGGCTGTTTTCGCGGTCGTGAACCTTTATTTAAAACCTTACTCCCCATTTTCCTCCCCTCAGAACAAGAGGGTTAATACCCAAAAAAAACTACCAAACATACCAAAATAATTTTTTAAGTGTTTAGAATCACTTTTAGAAGGCTCTCCCAAAAGTGAATCCAAACATGCAATCAGAAAAGTCGAATTCTAAAACACTTACCCAGATGGAAACTTGCAATTACCAAAACCTGAAAATCAAAATCAAAATCCAGAAAAAGAGTGAGAACTTCTACACAATAAAAAAATCTTCCAAAAACCCTGAAAGAATAAATTTTTATTCACCCACAACAGTTACATTGCATGCATTTGAAATATCCCCAAATTGAAAACAAAGTCAGATGAAACAAGAGAGAGAGATGACTAACTAGGGTTTAAGGAAGTAACAGCAGCATTGTTACTAAAATTGCAGCTATCATCAGTCAAACCATGTTTAAGAAAATAATCATTGAAAGCATACGACGCCGTATTCTGAACACTAGTAACATCGTAGCAAGGTCCTCCATTTTGGATTGGGCCGCAATCTGCTCCACCAGCTCCACAGGCCCAATCCAGTGCCGTCTGTAAAGCGGCATCTTCCGCGTTGTTTTTCGCCACGCACCATAGCTCTTGTTTTGTAACGCCTCCGCCGTTAGAGCCGAGGGAAAATGGAGAAAGGAGTAGAAGGAGAAGGAGAGGAAGGTGAAAGGAAAAAACGAAGGTTTGTGTTGTGGGCATGGTGGAAATGTGAGCGTTACTTAGCTAGCAGTGAGTGTGTGTGTGAGATTTGAAAATGAAGAGACACGGAAAAAGAGAGTTTGAAAGTGTGAATGAATGGAATTGAAACAGTGACTGTTACAATTACAAACACATTCTGATCTGTGTTGGACCCTTGTATTGTCTTCTTCGGTTCTTCTTTTTTCCTCTTATTGTTTTTATTTTGTGGAAATCTTGCTTTTTTTTTTAATATCAAAACCTTCTTTTCTTGTGGAGCTACTGAGCTTAGGGATGTCAACGGGACAGAGAATGTCTAGAGCCTGTTTCCCCGTTCCCTGCTCCGCTCTTCAAATTTTTTTTTTATCTTTGCCGCGGAGGAAAATTCCCCTCTATTCTCATCTTCATGGATCTCCATAGTATATAAAAATTTAACAAAATTGCTATACATTTTAATCAAAAGCATGATACTAATATCGTATTTTTTCTTCCTTTTTTTTTAAAAAAAATAAATACATATTTTGTATCTTTCATTTTTCTTAAAATAAAAGTGCATTTTGCATCAAACAACAAAAAAATGCATAAGTACTTTCTAATATTTCTTTTTGTAAAAAATAAATAAATATCTAATTAAACTTGTTGTCACTATTCATAATCATAACTTTTATAACGTATTAATTATTATTTTTTTATAAAAAAACATATAAAGCTATATAATTCTATATTATATATATAATTTAAATAATATGGTCGGGGTCGGGAAATCCACGGTGGCGGGGGGACCTTCCCCATTCCCCACCCTGAATTATCTACGGGGGAATTTCTCCCTCCATCCCTGTCCCCGCGGGAAAAAATATCCGCGACTTTGGATCTCCGTACAGATTATCCCCACGGATAATTTTTTATCAGATACAAATTGACATTCATAACTGAGCTAGTCTTCTTTGGACTGGGCTCAAAGCTAGTCCAGTGTTGAGCATGGTCCAATCATCCAGTGCATTGGGGACAGTCCAATAAGACCAAGTCCACCTAGATGGTGCCAATACAGGCATTTACCACGTGCTCCTTTCCCTGTCGAGGACACGTGGCAATTAGAGTTTATCCACTTCCCAAAACGTGGAACGGCTTCCAAAATGATAGCCATAGAGGAGGCTTATCTCCACTTCCACGTGGGAATCATGGCAGTCACTTTTAATAGGCTGCCCTACGAGATCCATTAAGGGGACCTTTAACCCGGCGCTGCGGGACAACTATAAAACCCTCCTCTACATGAGGGTCGGATATTATATCCATTTCCACTACCAATTGAGCTAGTAGCAAGACACACACAATTAGATTGGACATGTACTTATCCCCAGGTACATGAGTTCGATTCCCACAAAAGGCAAAAACTTCACTAGAGATGGGGGTGGAGAAGATCGTGATGTACAGCGCCGGGATGACCTACTATATACGTAGAAAAGGGTCCGAGCTATTACATTAAGCATCAAAGTGCCTGCAGCTATAAACCCACCTTTGTGGATTGCTCAACTCCGAACGCTCTTGTTGGCTATCAACTTACTCAGATCTCCAAGTAAGATCACTTTTCTTTTATTTTTTTATAAATATGTTTTTAACGAGAAATTTTGTACTCCCTCCGTTCCTTTTTTATTTTTTTTAGAATGGTAACACCAAATTAACAAAGTGTATTTTTGCACCTTATCTTCCCATTTTACATTTATTTTAATATTCCTATTTTTTTACATACATTTTTTCTTTCCAACAAATTATAGTATATTATGTAAAAAAAATAGGAACAAAACAATAAAAATATTATATGAAGAAATTTAGTTAAAAAAAATAGATACAATAAAAGGATTATATAAAATGTAGTCAATAAAAAAAATTAGGAAGGAGGGTATAATAGACAAAATATAACCTTAAATTATCAAAATGATAAGTAATTTGAAACAATTTTTTATAAAACGACAAATAAAAAGGAACGAAGTGAGTAGTACTTTTGATAATTTCGAATGTATTGATACAATTATGTTATTAAATTAATAGTTAAATGAATATTTTTATAAAATAAATAATTTTTTCTATCATTAAAAAAATTATAATAACTAAATATTATTTATTAAAACTGGAAAAAATATAAAATTTGATATATTTGAATTTTTATTCCTCATAATAGTCAAAATTGAATTTTTTAACGAAAAAATGTTAAACAATTAATGTAATGCTTACAAACAATGAAATTCTATTTTTTCTTATAATATTATTATATCTAAAATACAATAATCAGTTAATAATTTTTTAATTAATAAAAAATCACTTATTTATCAATTGAACGCGAGACCTTTTACACCTTAACATTTTTAACCTTGTAATTTATATTACAATTTTAAATAATAATAATAGTCCTTATTTTGAATTTTTTTTACAAAAGATAGATATTTTTAGTCCTCAAATTAGTCCTATAAAATGCATAAAACTAAAAGTGAAAATAAAAATTTATGAGAATAAACTTAAAAATTCATAATTTTATAGAGAATAAAAATATATTTAACCCTTTGTTTTGGTAAAAGTAAAAAATGATATATAACAAAATACCATTCGGACTAAAATAGATAAAGAGTAAAAAATATTTAAAATTGAAAATATACTAAAACGATACAAACCAAATTACTTTATTAATCCAAACAATCAAAACACACTAAATAAGTAAATACTAAATTTCTAAACTTTCTCTCTTGCAAGAAAAGGTTCACAATCTACTTTTTTTTTCAACAAAATACGTATATTCTCCTCAAAATAATTAAATTTACTTTTACGCTAAAAAAATATAATTAAATTTATCTAAAACATTTAAATCTTTTAAAAAAAATAAATTCTTATGCATAATATTGCAAATCAAACTCCAAACTAAATAGTTAAGTAATTCAATTATATTACAAATCGGATCTTCATACATAAAAGATAAATAAATATATAAAATAATGAAAAATACATAAAAAGATAACTCTCTCTCCACTTGGTTTCAAAAAACACTCTTTTCCGTCTCTCTTACAAGATCGAGCGCCATGACCAACCCAATCACCGATACTCCAAACGAAACCCTAAACCCTAACTCTTCCCAACAATGTACGGAACAAGAACAAGAACAAGCACCACCCATTGATTCTCAATCCTCTCAATCCCCTCATAATTCCCAAATCCAAAACGATCCCGATTCTACAAACCCTAATCAAGATCAAGATACTCTCATGGAGGATCCGATTCAGCCCCAAATTGTCGAAGACGCAGAGCCCGAACCTCCTTCCCCTGCAACCAACACCGTTCGCCGTGGTGGTAAGCGGAAGAAATTTCAGAAGCGAACCGCTGCCCAGAAAAAGAAGTTCATGGAGAAATATCAGGTTTTGATCGAAACCCTAAAACCTATTCCTTTTGTGCCTGCTAAAGTTCTTGACTTTGAGAGTCATCAGAGCCTTTTAGAGCGTCTGGGGCTTTGGAATTTTGTTCACATTGAGTTTGATTCTGTTGTTCGTACCGATCTCATTGCTCAGCTTATTGCTAGCTATAACCATACTTCGCGGTGTAGTTATGTTAATGATGTTAGGGTAATGGTGAACCGTGCTGAACTTGGTCGTGCTCTTAAGCTTCCGAAGAAGAATTCGGTTGCTGCTGCTCCTATCATTGATGTTGATGAAGTTGGTGCGGGGGATATTGCTTTCCTTAAGGAATTGGTGTCGAATTGGATGCTTTTTCACGATGATACGTTTATTATGACGAAGGATATTGTGCAGCTATTTAGTTTGATCGACGAGGGAAATTTTGAGAAGGTTGATTGGGCGGGACTGATGTGGAGCATGTTGGACAAGGAATTGAAGTCCCCTAATCTGATAGAATGTTACTATGCTTCACATTTGCAACATTTGATTAAGTCACAGCACAAGGAGCTGCTGGAGGAAACACCGGCGAAGGAGGTGGTGGGTGAAGGAGAAGAGGGTGTGACAAAGGATGATGAGGAAGGCGTGACAAAGGATGAGGAGGAAGAGGGCGAGACAAAAGATGAGGAGGAAGCGGAAGACGGAGTGGTGGTGAAGGATGAGGTGGATGGCAGTGGTGATGTTAAAATGGGTGGGGTTGAAGAGAGTCAGGTTCATGAGTTGGAGGAACACAATGTTGAATTGAGTTTGGGGCAAGATAATGTCGAGACTTTACCAGTGGAAAAAGAGCAGGCTGAAGGGGAACAAATGATGGATTTTGAGCAGTCTAAGGAAGAAGAACCGGAGATATGGCTTTTCGGTCAGAACTGTGTGGGGGAACCCTCTTTGAGACCATGTCAAAAAAGTGACATGAAGGGTTTGGATTATGGCCAAGTGAAGGAGGATGACGGAGAAGACGAAGAAGATCGTGAACAAGAGGAGGATGAAGATGCTGAAGAAGATGAGCATGAGGGTGGGTTCCATTTGTCACCGAAGTATCATTTGGAGGGAATGCCTTCTGCGAATGGGAGTCCAATTCAATCAATGGATGCAATGCATATGCCTTTTGGTTCTGGGATTGATCTTCGTGATAACCCGGTAGGAGATTTCCTCTCTGCTAGGGATGATCCTCAGATGATTGCTGGCTCCTCACTTTTTGGTAATGGTCACAAGAGAGACATTGGCCTGGATAATCATAACTCTCATCACTCCTTAAATGGCATTAACAAACGGCAGAGAAGTGATAGCCCATGGAGTTCTAAGCCACTTGACTTTGAAGGTTGCATGGAACAGATGGAACATTGGATGGGGAAAGCTAGGGAGATGTATGCATCGAAAGATCAGGCTGTTGAAGAATCTACAATGAATCAACAAATCTTGCTTGAGGAGCTACATAAGAGGGATGAAATGGTTAGCCATTTGCATAAAGCAAAGATTGAAGAGACTCAGAAAAGACAGATGGAGGTATATCGGCTTGAGAAGGAACTTTATATGATGCAAAACCTTGTGGAAGGCTACCGAAAAGCCTTGAAAGAAACACAAAAGGCTTTTGCTGACTATAGAGCACGTTGTCCACAAGCTGATGAGCCACTTTATAAGGATGTTCCTGACTCTGGAGGCCTTGTTTTGAGTGTGATGGATCTGGAAAAGGAACGCCTGAAGAAGGAAGAAGAGGAAAGGGTAAAATTGAGAGAGTTTTTAAGAGATTTTGAAAAGAACCTTAAAGATATTGAAGAGGAGTGGATGGGACAGATGGGTATCCTGAAAGAACATTTAAGTAGAGTTGAATCCCTGGGTGACAAGTTGCAGGCTCTTGATGACAAAGTAAAAAAATTGAAGGAAGGCGATGCAAAATCCAAGATTTCTGATCCTCTTGAAACCGCTCCACTTAGCGAAGCAGAAGCTGCTTAGTAAGGTTTAGCTTTTCCATTAGCATGCAATTACAATCGATCCACTATAAGTTCAAGGCCCCAGTTTGTATATGTTTTAATGTACAGGGCTTATATTAAAAACCGAGACTTATAAGTAAGGTAATTCTACTAGAATTGTGTGAGACCTAGTCACAATTTGTGGTTATTTACTTCCCTGTTTTGCATTTCTATGTCATTCTTATTTATCCTTAAGGTTTATGTAAAAAAAAAAATTTATCCTTAGGGTCCAACTAAAATTCTGTTGTTTGCTATAGAAAAAGTCGGTCCTGGTTCTACTTGGTATGTTACTTTTTCTTGACCATCTTATTGGAAGATTGTTATGATAGAAATATTGACTTGGATATTATTTGGAACTTATGCCTGATTGACTATTGTTACGGTGATTTAATTTGGTGCACACCAGTTTTATATGATAATTGTTACTTGTTACTATAATCCTACTTAGCCACATCTTACAATGCTATGCTGCTTTATGGTCTTAGTCTTGTGTACAGCTATAGATTCCTGTAGTAGAGTTTCTGGCTGCATGCTGTTTTGCTGGTTTCCATTTTTTTTTTGACTATTTAGTTTCTAATTTTCTATTAAGTGATCATAATTGTTTTAAGTAAACATCAGCATGATTTAAGTTAAAAAATGTTACTTCTTGTCCGATTTTTATCATTTTGGTAGTTTAAACCTGTTATCAGTTGAAGTTGGTTATGTTTGTTAAGTTTCTTAGAAAACTCTTTGTCTAGGCTATTGACCTTTCTAATCAACTATTACTTCTTTGCCAACTAACAAAAAATCTGATATATAATAGGCCTCTTGGAAAATTCAAGTGTTAACTTCAATATTCATTAGTTGTGGAATACTTTTCCGTTCTTATTTCTACTTCCTTAAATTACAAGCATAAACTTTATTTTTTCTTGAATTTAGCAAGATTATATCATCTGCAATTAGTGAATTTTTTTGCTCCTTGTGTATCAAAAAACCCAAGACCCTGTTTTTAACCAGAATTATCAATAATGTGCAATAGCACTGCACCTGCTGTGGAAAAATGTGGAGCAGTTTTTCATTATATCTGTTGCTGCTACTTTAAACGAGGGGTTAAAAGTTGAGTTGTTGGGCAAACTTTTCTGATTGTTTTGTGATTTCACCCCTTTCTCTTTCATCCGAACAACTTTTTGTTTAGGTTTTTAAACGTTGTTTAAAGCTTTACTCACACAGCATTCAATGCAAAGCTTCTACTCCTTTTATCTTCTAGTCTTGTGAAGTAGAAGAAAGATCTGCGACTTCCTCTATTTCTGCCTGGTTCCTTGTCCTTCTGTTGCTTCATTATGTTCTACACTTCTACTTACTGACTCCTGTATTTTGTCTGTGTTCTGTTGTGATCGTTTTACCCTTCAAGTTTTGTGAAGCCAAGGCGTCATCCACTTGGTGTTAAACTGATTTATTCCTTGACTTCTGTTATTAGCACGTGTCTTTAGCTGACTATAAAAAGAAGCGCTTGCATCTTTAGCTAGAGGTTTTGTTTGGGAGTTACGCAGGAAGGGAGAAGACTTTGTAGGGAAGGGGGGGGGGGGGGAGGGAAACATAGAGAAGTCTCACTTTATTTTTGTGAGAGAGTGAGATAAAAATACTTATTAAAATTTATTTCAAAACCATCCCCCAATTCATTTTTTGGGCTCCCAACATTTGAGTATTTGACTACTTTCTTTATCCTCAAAGTCCTCCATTTCCCTCTAAATTCCCAAACAAAGCTTAAAACTTTGATTTCTTGTTATTAATTTAGAATGTGTTTTTTAAGACCTTGTATGTAGGATTGGTACCTATTGTCTATAACTGATACAAGTTATATTACAGTCTTTAGTATTTAGCAACGGTTTTGGTTTGTATCCTCCACGGTTTTAGGAAGTGATAACCTGGTTATGAGGCAAGGGTCATGTATGTGGGAGGAATGTCCGGAGCATTTGTTAGTGTATAAGTGTATACATTGCTACTTAGATGTCTGCATTTTCTTTGATGCATGTAAAAATCTTGTGCATGAGTTTTGCTCCTCACATACAAGTTGATGCGAGAGTTTGTGATGAGGATAAACTACTGGCAGCGGCAGTGGAATCTTTTCCCTGCAAGAATTTTACAAGTTGGTTATTGGATAAGCATACTGTTGATTTCCATTATACTTGTTACTTGCATGTATTCTGAAGTCAAGGTTGGCAAAGACTAAGAGCATGTATATTGTACAAACAAAACTTAAGAATAGATTAAATTAGAAATAGCTCAAAACTGAATAGTTCATCTTTATAGGGAAGACTGGAAGAGATAACCTAGCTGTTGCCTGTATTGCGGCGGGTACAGTATAGTCTCTGATTGTGTGCTAAACGTCTTGTGTATTTGTTGACAAATATTGCTGTCTAGATGAATGTGTTTTCTTTAATACTGCATGTTAGAATTATGTTCATGAAACTTACTGCTGCTCATTGACATCTTGATGTGGAAGTTTGTGATGAGAATAAACTGGTTAAAAAACTCCTGTTATATTTTTTCTAGTTAGATATGAACAAGAAGCTAATCGATATCGACTATCACTTACCTTGTACTTTTTAATCCAATGTCTGAAATCTGGATGTTAAATGTAACTAGAGTTTTGACTGTATTTGTCATTGTCTAGCAAGTGTGTACCTGTAGTTGTAGAATGAACCCTAGCATCCTTTTTTTAGTGCAATTACCTAGTCATTTACTTGCCCTCCATACTAATTTTTCGTTTTCCTTTTTATTCCTTTTGCAATGGAACAAACTTATTGTTTACTGATTTGCTTCCTATTTGATATAGTTATAGCTTAATTACAGTTTTTTTTTTACCAAAGTTTAATTACAGTTTTTTTTGACACATTTTTTAATTACAGTTTTAGTTCCCTTTAGTTTTACATACTCTTAGAAATTGGTCACTATTTTAAAATTATTAAGTTTTGGTCTCTTCGTCAAATTTTTGTATTTAAAAAACAACATTTAATATATTTTAAATGATGTGATTTATAACCGGAATATATTGAATGATTAATAGTCATAAAATTAAAAGAAAATTCCTTAAAAACTTCAATTTCAACTTCAAAAATTATTCATTTTTGTAATTTAATTAATGATATCCGGATGAATTTACATCATTAAGTTGTATGTCATGTCATTTAAAATATGACAATCATCTCATATATATATATATATATATATAAGTACAAAAAAATTTAACGAGGGACATAAACTAAATAATTTTTAAATGGAGGGATCATTTATGTGAGTGAGTTAAAATAAGGACAAAAAATTTAATTAAGTTTATATTTAATGAACAGTAAGCAAGTTTTTTATGTTTTTAGTTTCATAAGATTCATAACAAACAAATTTATTCCATCCTATTTCAAATTAATGACTCAGGGATTAAGGTTGCTCGTAGTTTAGTTAAGAACGTCATTTCTAGTACTAATCAACAAGTTTATAATTATGTTTTTTTTTGTATTCATTCTTATTTAATAAATGGTCTTGCTCACTAGTATTTGTGGAACACTCTTTAAGATACCATATTAAGAAATTATTTTTTAGAAAAGTTAAATTGTTCAATTTTCAATACACAAACTTTTATAAAAACTAGTACAGTACCATTTAAGAGTCTTAAAAAATGCCCCGGAAATACTCGTTATCATTTTTCATAAATATGCCTTGAGCTTGTTTGATTTTTTATTAAAAAAAAAAAACCTCAAGGATTGGGATGGTTGTGAGTAAAATTGACCACTCAGCCTTTCTCTGCTGCATCTATACACTGCATAAGTTGAGTATACACGTTCTTCTCCACATGCATAGGGACCATTTTTTTTAGAATTATGACACCAATGATTCAATGTCATATGCTACTATCAGTCGACAACTACTTTCAGAAATTTGTATAAATATCTCCAATATCCTAACATCATTGATTCATTGTCTCATTCTAGTTGGTTGCATCTATAACACTATTAATTCATAGGAAAAACATAATCAATCCATAACACACAAAATGTTGCAACATTTTAGTTCTACACTTTCATCACATACATTGAGAATTGATTAAAATATTTACACTTAGATTAATTTTTCCAATTAATAAGTCTAATATAGATGATGGAAAGCTACAATAATAGTAAAAAAGAAGTACAACAAACCAAACAAAACCTAGAAGAGGCAATACTTCACTGACATGCACCTTCCTTTCATCCATCCCAACAAAACTCCACTAGTTTTTGTTTTCCAACTTGAATTGAAAAACACCATAATTAAAAAAAAAAAATGAAAAGAATCAAACACAACAAAAAAAAGAAAAATGAAAGAATCTCCAACATTACTACATTACATAAACCCCATCTAGTTAAAGCAGACACCAACAAAACCAAGTAAGTACTACTGTTTATTTCTTCTCTTTGATATTGATGTCACTGAGTGGTGCACATGTGTTTCACTGAATTCCAATCATGCATCTTTGAGTGGTCCCTTCTTTAAAGTAAACACATCACGTGACAGCCACTGTTTTTTGATAGCAAAAGCTTACCACTAATATTCTTCCTTCATTCATCAATTGCCTAATATTTCTCGCTATTTAGTATTACGATGGATATATCAAAATCACAATAATTTACTATGATTTTTCAAAAGTTACACTATGTAGTTTATGTAAAATTACGGCGAATTATTGTGATTCTAACATACCTGCCGTAATACTAAACATATGCATACCATATGATCTCACTACCCAATTCATACCATTCATTACATTACACTTTTTGGCTTTTTTTTAGTGTATTTCAGATACATGTACTTTTTGTTTATATTTTGTCACGGCGATTACGGGGATATTTCTAAAAATAATCCTCTTTCTAGAAAAATTCTGCTAATTTCTTCAATAAATATAAAATAGAAAGAATGACAGAATTATTGGATCATGTGAACTATATAGCTAAGCTAGCTATTTGATCATGATCAAGTATTCTCAAACATTGATAAGATGTTCATTTTCAATGTGAGTATCATTATCACAACGTGGTTTAGATGATGGAGATGGTGATGATACAACTGTAGCATTATTATTATTATTCTTGATGTTGTTTTGTTGGTGATAAACTTGCCTCAGCCTCTCTATCTCCCTCTTCAATGCTTCTTGATGAGCTGCATTATTAATTACATCATAGTAGTATTAAATATTAGTAATAATCTATTACTACTAACATTATTTTTTTAAGTACTAGTAGTACTATAGTACAATAGTAATCTGAATAATATAGTAACTAACTAGTTGTTGCAGACACAGCACATGATGATCTCAGACACATAGCATTTTAATATGTGTGCAACTGCATGCAAATGCTTTTACTAAAATCAATATCAATCTGTACTATTCTCTAATAATTGCTATGTTTTCAACTCTTCTAAAGTAGTACTAGTATATTGAACCATGTGCCGTACGATTCTAAGTTCCACCAAAAATAAGCTTAATTCCCTTGGTACCCTTTGTTTTTGTTCCATATTTTTTATAGTTTTTATTTTTAATTTTCCTCCACAAAGAATACTTAAATAATTTGGAGGAGTTGCAATTGCAACCGGAAGCTTAGTGGTACAATTGAAAAGTACATCAAAGCCTAAGTTTAGTTTCAAGTTTAAAGGATAGTCACAAATCCGTGCAGTTATGCAATCGGCATGTTGAAAATTGTCTGATCGTGATCAGATAGTTGAGATTTCATTCTCAGATTTTATATTAAATAGAAAATTAAAATCTGTTTTAAAATCTAAATCATCTGATTTTTATTGGACAACTCAGAAATGATGACTGAAGTTAACTGCATCAATCACTAACGGTATCTAATCCATTTCCCATGTTTGAAGTCTCAAAATTGACTCCGAAGATGTAAAATTAATTTTGACAAAAGTTTGGTTGCTCTAAGAATTTAATTCTAAGTTGAAACTATGATTTATAGTTTTTAAGTCTAAATGTGTTGAACGCGATTTATTGTTCAATTCACTTTTGTATAAAATGTATATTCAAACATAAACCAATTTACATTCAACACATTTTAAATTTTAACTAAAATTAATTTTACAAAATCATTTGAATCAAAATAAATAACATGCACTGAATTATACTTTGTTTCTATAATTCTATCTAATTTTTCTTGCAACATGACATACTATAATAGCATAAAACCACAGTCCACAGATTAATAACTACTCATACATATATGCATGCATGGTTTTTTCCCTTAAAGTTATAAGAATCATACTAAATTTAAAAACTCTAAAGAATGATTTAATCAGAAAACTTGTACTAGAATCATGACAGTAAAAAGTGAAATGAGAATAAGTACCATCTTTGAAGATTTTGTCTTGGGCAAGTGCTGCGATTCTTTGCTTGAGAGCACTGTTATCAACATTTAGAAGTAACCTCTGATGATCCAAATATGCAACTCTTGGTGACAATACTGATACTTCAGCCTTCATTCATTCATTCATCAACACATTAATTCATTATATAATATGGTTTGTATATAAAACTAAGATAACTATATCATGTTCTAATTAATGTAACTTTGTTAAAGTCACCTGTAATGAAGACACACTTCGTTCAAGTTCTGATATGTATTGCAACTTCCTCACTCTTGATCTTTGTGCAGATTGTCTATTTGCCAAGATTCTGATACATATACAAAACAATATAATTATAATCACATTAATAAAATGTAATATATATTTCTTACATAATATATCAGCACCACTTATAAGTTATATTTCAATGGCAGCAAATTAATTCTCATAAATTAAACCAGATCTAACACCAGAAAATTTGAATAAATATTAATACTCCATCCGTTTCAAAAATGGGCCAGTAAAAATTAATATATCTGATCTAAATTTTACATCAAATACATCTGTTTTTGGTGACCAGATTTTACTTATATTTTGAGACGAAGGAAGTAGAAGTTTTTTGAAAGATATATTATGAAGAATATGTTCTCTCTAGTATAATGCACAAATTAATATTGAATTGTCTCACTCACAATAATATTACAAATTAGCAATAAAATAAATCATGTAATATTAATACACATACATATATATAGTGAATTTGTGTGACATGATCAATGTTTGAATGTACCTTTTTACCCTCTTGGGGTCAGTAATTTTCTGACTTGAAAAAGTTGTTCTATTTGCATTGTTGTCATCATCATTATCATCATCATCATTGACAATTCGTGCAATTTCTTGTTTGCCTTCACTAATTTCATCTTCATCCAATTCATGCTTCAATGGTTGCTGCTTTTCCTCCTCTTCTCTCTCTTCTTTGTCATCATTGATGCTGTTATGATCAGAAGGAGTTGAAGGGTTGGAGTTAGAAGACAATGCACCTGTTGCTGGTGGCGGCGGCATCATATTTTTCGCCGAAACCTCATCAACACCAAACATAGACATCAATTGTTCATCATCAAATCTTTCAAAATCATTGTCACCATCTCTACGGCGACAATGTTCCATCATTGATGTCTCTATGAAAGTCACCGAGTCGCTCGCGGACCGTCTGTGGACTCCTCGTCTGGCAGACGAGAAGTCCAGAAACTCGTCCACCCATGAAGGATTTTGTTGATTGTTTTGAAAGTTTGAAGCATTTGGTGACAATAAGGTTTTAAGTGTAGGTAATTTTTGGTGTGGAGAAAATTCAGGCCAAGTTGGTGTCATGTTTGGAATTGGAACTTTTGGTGGCAATTGAGCCATTTTTGAGAGATAAGAAATGATTAATTAAGCTCTATAACCAAACACAAAATAACTAGCTAGCTAGATTAGATACAATGGACTTGCCTCAAGAAATGAAATGTGTTATACTATACTATACTATTATTTATATATAAGCATATGCAATATTGCAAATTGTGTGCATTATTGTGTCATATGACTCATGAGTGGGAGAAGAAATGAATTAATGTGTGTGTTTGTGTCAAGTAGACAAAGAAAATGAAGAAACATGTAAGAGAGGTTTTTTATAAATACATGTATGTATGTGAAGGAGCCAGAGGGAATGTTAGAAAGGCACAAGAAGAACAACAATGTGAGTTCAATTCAATATATTAGTACATAATAATCATCAATTTTTATTTATTTTTTTTAGTTGTAAGATTTATGTCCAATAATAATATTGTTTTGGGGTTTAAAATCCCAATAAATAACAAATTTGTGGGGGGTATCTATCTGCATCTATGTGTTTGTGTAGTAGGGTCACATGGAGAAAGGAATTGGACAGCTATGGAACAGCTGTTGTTTGTTTTGGGTCTCCTCAACTCAACTGTATTACTGGAAAGTCACCAATGCTTTGTTTATTTATTTATTTATGAGATTAGTTTTTGTTGGCCCCACCACTATCCATATGAGGAGTTTGAAGATTATCTATATCGAGCTTAAAACAACATATATACGCGTGAGTTGGATATCAAATCTTACGAAATAGTCAGTTCAATTTTTGTAATTTTTCATATAAAATTTGAACTAAATCAAACCAATAAAAAATGTTAGTATGGTTTGATTCAATCAGGTTGAAATTTGTCAAAGAAAAATCGAGTATTATTAAAATTTTAAATCAAGCACAATAAATTAATTATACACTTTATAACTTAGGTTATATATATATTTTATGTATTAAACATGAATGATTTGCTAGTCTAATGGATTAATTACTTTTAACAAGCAACTTTCAAGACTTGGGATTAAAGTGTTGGGTGCAAAGTGTAAAAATCAGGGGATTTAATATGTGTAAAAATAGTATTATTAGTTCAAAATATTAAGACCTAGGGGTTGCCGCTGCACCCCCTCAATTGAATGTGGCACCGCCCTTGGTAGTTCTTGTGAGCATAGTTTATGTTGATAGAAAAATTGGATATAATATGTAGGAATTGAAATTAATTCGATTTGGATACTTTTACTTATTTATCTTAAAGGATAAAGTTCTAACCATTAAATCCCTTGACTAAAAATTCTATATGGTGTAAAGTTTTTTATTTGTACATTTAAGTAAATCACACTCCGCTAAATAGATATTTGTAAAGTAATTTAATTACTTGTAACAAAAGAAAGAGAAGGTATATTAATAATACTAATAAAAATGTGGTATATATTGTGTATTTTTTGGTCAAGTTCTTAGTCTACCAAAGTTCAAATTCGTGCTCTATATATCATATGCAATATTTTTACCAATTAAGTTATACTATCGAATAAACTTCTAAAAAATACATCTGATCATGAGAGAGAAAGTAGTGAGAGAAGGTGAGGGGAAACATTCCTCCTCACGTGTGGGAGGAGTTAGGTTGACGGAGTTTGAAGATTGGAAGGGAGATGGCTTTGTTCGTCGTCTAAACCAAGAAGCTATCTCCTTTTTTGTTACTAATTTCCCTACTGATGTCTTGGTTGTGGACTTGTGGAAGATTTTTGCTAGGTTTGGAAGGGTGGGAGAGGTGTACGTGCCTAACAAGGTGGACAAATGGGGACGTTGTTTTGCTTTTGTGAAGTACTTTGAGGTGGAGAACATCGACAAACTCGAGAACAAACTTGGTGATGCTTGGTGCGGAACGTACAAACTCCGTATTAATCGATCACGTTTTGGAAGGCAACCTCTGCAGAATGCTCGTGCGCACCCCTCAACTAGCAAAGGTGGCGGTGTATCTAAGGATACTTCTTCAGGAGTAGGAGGTTTGTATAAGGAGGCTTTGGTTGGAGGTGTAGGGCAGGGAGGGAAGGGAGGTAAAGGTAAGGGAGGTGTAGTGGCGAAGAAGGGACTTCAGACAACGATGGTTAGCTTGCGTCCAGAACCTCTGGTTTTGGAACCTGATATGGAGTTTATATGCTCGCTGGAACATAGTGTTGTGGGAAGAATCATCAAAGGCAAAAATGTGAAACAGATCCAGTTCAATCTCTGCATGGAAGGTTACAGGAATATTAGAGTGGCATCTATGGGAGAAGGGAGGGCTATAGTTTTCAGCGAGTCGGGAGCGGATGTAGGCTTGGCTCTGAATAACAAAACTTGGTGGGAAGGTTTGATGGAAGATTTACAGCCTTGGTCACCTCTTATGGTTACAACCAAAAGAGAACTTTGGGTGAGAATATATGGAGTACCATTGCAACTTTGGAATGATAGGGTTTTCAGCTCTATTCTGAAGCCCTGTGGTGAAGTCATTGGCCTTGATGAAGAAACTAGAGGAAGGGCTCGGTTTGAAGTAGCAAGGGTGAAAATTTCAGCACCTCTCCTTGGCGTTATTGATTTTTCTCAAGAAATCATATCTCAAGGAATGAAGTTTGTCATTCGTGTGGTGGAGGAAAGAGGAGGCCCGCTGGAGTTCATTCACGATTCTAGGGAGAAGGACCAGTTACGGTGGAGTGGAGTGGTTTCGTCTTGTGATTCCGGTGAGAGGGGTGTCCGGGGATCAGAGGCGGTTATGGTGGAGGAATGTGACTTTGCAGACTCTGAGTGTGACGGGTCAATAAACGGTCAGCACAAGGAGAGAGAGGAGTCGCAGGGAGAACAGAAGAGGTTTGTGGACAAGAGGAATATGGAGGTAGTATCTCAGGATTCTTTTTGCAAGACAGTTGTAGAAGAGTCTATTCCTAGTAAAGTCTTAGTAGAAAAGACAAAAGGTGTAGGAATGTTGGGAGGAGAGACAATTGGCGAAGTCGAGATACGAGGTTTGTCAAGCCCTAATAAGGTTGACAGTGATAGGGGAGAAAAGGGGGGGACAGGTGCTGACTGGGTGGAGCAGGAGTTGACTAATTTGAATGGTGATATTATTCCTAATGGGCCATTTCCATTGGGCTCGGGTTTACGGGCAGAGGTGGTTTTGGAGCGGATAGATGTTGGGCCGGTTATGGTGGAGGATCGGGTTGACCCAGTTTGTCAAGTGGAGCATGGGGAGGGTATTTCTGTAATTGAGAAATTGGATGGGTTAGTGGAAGTGGCACGTGAGAAACAACGTGTCCATCATTCCAATTCATTCACTCAGGAGGAAAGTAACTTGTCAGCTTCGTCGAACTACTCGCAATCTCAATCCCTGGTAGAGAAGAATGGTTGCCAGAAATCGAGTCGAACAAGAAAGCCTATGAGCCGACTTCCTTTTCCAAGTCTGGTTGGTCCCAAGTGTCTTAGATTGGTGGAAGTGGTTAACAGTGTGGGAGCTAGCTGCAGGAGGAAGAAAATTGCGAGGGAGGAAGGTAGAATTCAGGACACTCAACAACAATCTCAAGCGGATCATTCAATCAGAGAAGGGGAGGAGGATGAAATCTGTAGTGAGAACAGGGCAGATTCACAACAGAATCTGATAGATGACATTGCTTTGCAGAGAGAAAATAGGGGGATTTCTGGAGTTAATTTAATTATGGGGAACGACTCTTTGGAAGATGTAGGAGGGTTCATTCAGAACAGAAAAGGTACAGAAGCCAAAAGGTTAGAGGCAGAGGAAATTCTAGAGATCCAAGAGGCTTTGGGGCTTACTCATACAGAGGGTAAGGAGATGACTGTGAAGAAGCTGGAGGAATTAGAAGATAGAGACAGAGAAAAGATGGCCAGAGATGAGGAGGGACATGGTTTTCAATGATTGTGTGCTCTATCAACATAAGGGGGCTCGGGGGAGGGATGAAGAGAAGAATGATTAGGGGTTTGGTGTTGAAAGAAAAGATAGACTTTATTGCAATTCAAGAGACAAAGTTAGAACAAATTTCAAACTCACTTTGTTATAGCTTGTGGGGCAATGAGGATTGCAGCTGGGCCTATCTTTCGTCGGAGGGCAGCAGTGGCGGTATTCTTTCAATTTGGCGTAAGTCCACTTCTTCGCTTATTTTTACGTTCATTGGAGAAGGATTTGTAGGTGTTTGTCTTGAGTGGGGAGTTCAAAAGAAGATTTGTTTCGTGGTGAACATTTACTCCAAATGTGATTTGCCCGGGAAAAGAAGACTGTGGAACTCGTTACTTATGTCGAAAGGGGGGTTCGGTGGGGGTGCTTGGTGTGTCATAGGAGATTTCAATGCCGTGCTTCATAGGGATGAAAGGAGGGGGATTAATGAAAGCCCTCTTTTCTCTAATTCATCGGAGGCCACAGAGTTCCAAGCCTTTGTTAATTCTATGGAGCTTGAGGATTTGCCGGTGTTAGGTAGGAGATTTTCTTGGTTCCATCTGAATGGTAGGTCGATGAGCCGCATTGATAGGGTGTTGTTGTCGGATGATTGGATTTCCTCGTGGGGACAGCATACTCTTTGGATTTTACCTAGGGACGTTTCGGATCATTGCCCAATTGTTTTGAGATATAATAGCGTAGATTGGGGTCCGAAGCCTTTCCGTTTCAAAAATCATTGGCTTCTTCATAGTGATTTTAAGGCGTTGGTGGAGGGGTGGTGGAGGTCTCAATCTTTATCAGGATGGATGGGGTTTATTTTAAAAGAAAAGCTTAAAGGTCTTAAAGGGGTGATAAAGAGTTGGAACAAGAATGTTTATGGGGCTGTTGATAATAGAATCAGATTGTTGGTGGAAGATATTAACGATGCATATGTGAAAGGGGAGTTAGTGGCTTTATCGGAGACGGAGGTGAGTAAACGCAAACAGAATTTTGTGGACCTTTGGCACCTTCTTCGTAGTAAAGAGTCGATGCTTGTTCAAAGGTCTAGGGCGAATTGGTTGAAGGAGGGAGATGAAAATACAAGTTATTTTCATAGGTGTGTTAAAGCTAGAGGAAGTGGTAATTCAATTCGAGCTATTCAGGTGGGTGGAGAGTGGATAGATTCGCCCGGGTTGATTCGTCAAGCAACGGTTGATTTTTTTAAAGGTCAATTCTGTCATGTTACGTGGAACCGACCTTTATTAGATGGCGTTAATTTCCTTTGTTTGTCGGCTGAACAGAATGCTTGTCTTACTCTTCCTTTTACTTTGGAGGAAATTGAAGAAGTTGTGGTAAATTGTGATGGAAACAAAAGCCCCGGTCCGGATGGGTACAATTTTAATTTTGTCAAATCTTTTTGGAGTTTGTTGAAACATGAGGTACGCATTCTCTTTGATCAATTTCATGGAATTGGTTGTCTTCCAAGGAGTTTTATGTCTTATTTTGTAGCTTTGATTCCGAAAGTTAGCTCTCCTCTTGCTTTGGGTGACTTTAGACCCATTTCTCTTTTGGGGTGTCTCTATAAATTAGTAGCGAAGGTGTTGGCGAAGAGACTTGCAAAGGTGATGGAGCCGCTAGTGGCTTCAACCCAATCGGCGTTTCTAAAAGGGAGATATCTTGTGGATGGGGTGATGGTGGTGAACGAAGTGGTTGATATGGCTAAGAAATCCGGAAAAGATTGTCTCATTCTTAAAGTTGACTTTGAGAAGGCGTACGATTCGGTAGATTGGAATTTCTTGGACTATATGTTAGGGAGGTTCGGTTTTGATGAAAAATGGAGGAGTTGGATCCGTACTTGTGTTTTTTCGGGGAGCATGTCGATTTTGGTAAATGGGACCCCAACCGAAGAAATCAATATTAAGTGTGGTCTCAAGCAAGGAGATCCTCTTGCACCTTTTCTTTTCCTTTTGGTGGCGGAGGGTCTTGGGGGTTTGATGAGGAGAGCCGTTGAGCTTAATCGCTTTAATGGTTTTAGGGTGGGAAGGGGGGGAGTGGTGATATCGCATCTCCAATATGCCGATGACACCCTTTGTATCGGGGAGGCGACGGTAGAAAACCTTTGGGCTTTGAAGGCTATTTTGAGGGGTTTCGAAATGGTATCCGGTCTTAAGGTGAATTTTTGGAAGAGTAGTATTATGGGGTTGAATGTGTCTCAAGACTTTATGCGGTTAGCCTCGGTGTTTCTAAATTGTAGAGTTGGTAGTATCCCTTTTAAGTACCTAGGCCTCCCGGTGGGAGCAAATGTTCGTAGAGAAGCGACTTGGGAGCCTTTGATTAATTCTCTCCGCAATCGGTTGGAAGGTTGGACAAATCGGTTTCTTAGTCTTGGTGGCCGAATTACTTTGCTTAATTCCGTTTTGAACGCGATTCCTATTTTTTACCTTTCTTACCTTAAAATTCCGATTAAGGTTTGGAAGAAAATTCGCCGGATCCAACGGGATTTTCTTTGGGGTGCTAGAGGAGGTAGAAAGAAAGTGAATTGGATTAAATGGGATGTGGTTTGTCAACCTAAGCGTTTTGGTGGATTAGGAGTGAGAGACCTTAGAGCGGTGAATATAAGTTTGTTGGCCAAGTGGAGATGGAGGCTTCTCACGGATGATCATGTTTTATGGAAGGAAGTTCTTAGAGGCAAGTACGGGGATTCGGTGATTGGAAGGGTGGAGTTGGGCGAGGAGTGTATCCCTTGGTTTGCTTCATTGTGGTGGAAAGATATTTGCTCAATTGGAGTGAATATGGAGCAAGAGTGGTTTTCTCAACAAGTAACTAAGAAGGTGGGTAATGGTGAACAAACAAGTTTTTGGAAGGATTTATGGATTTCTATGGTTCCGTTGTGTGAAAAGTTTCCGCGGCTTTACTCCATTTCAACCCAAAAAGACGCATCGGTAGCAAGTTTACGGAATATGAATGATATTGGATGGACTTTTGTTTGGAGGCGTCGCTTGTTCGTTTGGGAAACAGCACTGTTGGAGGAGTTAATTTCCCTGTTGCATTCGGTTGCCTTGACGACAGAAGCAGATTGTTGGGGCTGGAATTTGGAGCAGGATGCAGGTTTTAGCGTTAAATCTGCATATGATTTTGTGTCCTGTCTACTTGTGGATAGGAATCAGGTTCGTCGGGAGCAAGAGACTGCGTTCGAAGTCATTTGGAAGAGCATGGCGCCATCCAAAGTGGCGGGTTTTGTTTGGATGGTGCTTCACGATAGAGCACCAACGCGAGAGAATTTGGCCCGGAGGAATATCATTGTCGCAAATGGAAATCATGGCTGTGTTTTATGCGGAGGTTCTGGGGAATCAACACAGCATTTGTTTTTATATTGTAAAGTGGTTTTACAGGTTTGGGAGAGGGTGTTTGCTTGGCTAGACTTAAATTTTATGCTCCCCCATAATATCTTGTCTTTGCTGAATTTTGTGGCGAGTTTTCCGGGGAGTAAACAGGTCCGTAAGGGGCTGGTAACAATCTGGAGTGCGGGGATATGGACGATATGGAAGCATAGAAACCGCATCATTTTTTATAATGGGGTGGTCGACCCGGTTGCTATTTTCGAGGATATAAAAATTGCCTCTTGGAAGTGGTGGCTAAGGAAAGGAGAAGCTCATTTGAGCTTGTTTTATGAATGGAGTAAGGAACCTGTTATTTGTTTGAAGAAATAGCAGTTTGGTTGGGGGCTATAGTTGCGGCCTGCTTTTATTTTGAGCCTTATCTGTTTTGTTTTCCCTTTTTCTTTGTTGCTGCTTCTGTATTGTGCTGGAGCTTATTGTTTCTCTGTTGGCCTTGTAACTTTCCTTTGTTCCTTTGTTTTTTGGCCTGGTGTAAACTTCTTTAGAGAATTTTTTTGGGCACTTCTTGTGCTCAAAGCTCTTGTTTTATTAATATATATTTGCAGAGTTCAAAAAAAAAAAGTTATACTATCGAATATGATTGATTTATTGCATAATTTGATTCGAAGTATATATATAAATTCATTGCCAACTAATTTGCGTAATTTTTACCAAATAATAATACTTGTGATATATACACTCCCTCTAATTTTAAAGATAAACAAATATTCTAGCTCTTTTTAAGTTCATAAATTATTAATTATTTAATTAAAATATAGATTAATATATTAATTATTCAATAAATTTAAAAATAAATATATTCTTCTCTTTGAAATCATGAAAAATAAATTAAAACATTTATTTGTTTATTTAATATTACATTAATAATTACAAGTAGTGGGAATCAGCCATCACGTGCTCTCTGAACATCTCTTTAGTGTGGGATGAATTTGGGTTTATGATGCCTATACAATCTTTGGGTGTGGTTCCATAAAATACTACTACTATGACTATAATATCATAGTACTCCCTCCGGTCATATATATATATATATATATATATATATATATATAAGAGAAGTTTTACTTTTTAGTATATGTAAAATGTGGATATATTTAGATTATATTATTGTTTAAATTTATTTATTTTACAATAAATCTAAAAAGTAAAAAAAAATTATATATAGGACCGGAAAAAATATAGTGTAAATCATGTCTATGTGTGTAGTTTTTGCAAAATTATGGTAAGCAACAGTCACATGAATAAAAGTTCACTTCACAAAGAGATCTAACAATAAAATTTAGGAAAAGCTAAAAGAGTTTTTATGATACAATCCTTTTGAAAAAAATTCTTTTACTTTTTATAGGATTTTCTATCATTTTCTAATACATTTATTATTTCTTTACTACCTATAGCACTAATTATTTTACCTATTTTTCTACACATTACGGTAAATGCTTTAATAAAATATATATGAATAGATATTCTTACCAAAAAAATAAAAATTGATATTTTTCTCTCTTAAATGATAAACTTAAATAAAAACAAGTCATTATTAATAAATTTATTATTATCAACTTTGATTTAGCCAATAAAATCCTATATTTTGAATCAGAGATAAGATAATATTAAGGAAGTAGATATATTGTTGTAAATTTCCACACAGTTTTCACGCAGTTTTGATTTTGGATCGTCTGATCTATTATATATGGTTGAGATTATTTTGATTGATTTTATAAATGATTTAATCAGAAATTGTCTGATCAATAATTAATGGTTGAAATTGAAACTGCGTTAAAACTGTGTGTTTTATTAGTGTAGTAAATCCCGATCATAATATTAGTTAATGGAAAAAATGTGAGATCTACTTTACCCTTTTATAATTTGGCGGTATTTACCTATTAACCAATGAGAACAAGCCACATAAGTAGATTTGTATGTGGTCCACACAACTAACTTGTAATAAACTTGTGGGGACCACATACAAACCTACTCTCGTGGCCTGTTCTTATAGATCGATGAATAAATACCTTCAAATTATGAAAGGGTAGTTTAGTAAAAACCTAAAAAAAAAATTAGAAAAAAATATATATGCACAAACAGTGTAAACTAATTTTACACTGTCAATCAAGACCAACCGTTTATTCCGCCAAATCACCCCACTACACCCCGCTACAATTGTATAACATGAAGAAATGTTTGATTCCTATTGAATGTTAGTATAAAATTAATTTACACCAATAGAACATATCCATTAAACTCATTTTTTTAAGGAACTTGTTAACTATAAATAATTACGCTATGTTAACTATTGGTTAATGTCACACCAAGATAAATGTGTTTTATATATATATATATATATAGGGGGATCAAATTACACCAGTGTAACATTTGAGTAATGTTACACCGCTCAATAACGCTTTAACGAATTCAAATTTTACAAAATCCACCCTTGGATTGAAAGTTTATATCGTATAGATCATTTGTGTTGAGTTTTACAAAAATCTAAAATCATTTGATATGTTATTGAGACACATCAAGATTAACGGTTTATGTGTTTTTATTGATCCCTCCCCATATTACATTCTGTTACTTCTCTTCGGTTCTTCTTTCTTAATTTGTTTGTTTTATTGAAAAACGAAAATAATAAAGAAATAAACGAAAAAAAAATTAAAATTTCTGTTTTTTTTAGTACAAAATCTGAACCGGCCGGTTTTTCAAAACCGCCACCGGTTCCACCGGTTCGTACCGGTTCACACCGGTTTTTAGCATTTTTTCCGGTTCTGGGGACTAGCGGTTTACAGCATCTGCCCGGACCGGTGCTGTGACCGGTTCCCGGTCCAACCGGTTGAACCGGCCGGTCCGGTCCGGTTTTTACAACATTGGGAAATATACCCACCACAAACATGTTTTATACAACATTAATGTATTTGACAACATTTTTTTTCTTTTCAAAAATCACATTTCATAGCTACAAAATTCATTTTCAAGCTAAATATAAAATAATTACACATGAGTAAAAGGTACACGGACAAAAAATTAACAACATTGTATTTGTAGTTACATAATGTTCCAATTGAAAAACATACATGATTTTAACACCAAAAAAAATAAATATGATTTTTGCATATTAATTACTCTGGACTTCATCTTTTCAAAAATTACTCTGAACTTCATGTAATAATAAGGTATAGAAGGTGTCATCACATTTCTACAATAGAAACACATTTATCGAATACATGCTGAAGCTGGTATATTGACAAAATTTTATAGGGTACACGTTGCAATTTTTACAGGATACATATTATTTTGTCCTCATGAACATATAACTTAATGCAGAGACATTTGATGAAATATGCAATGTCGATGTTTAAATTCTGGTGCTCGCATTTATTCACTTTTAAAAGTGAATTTCTCATTGGTTGATAGGTTAATAATTTCAAATTATGAAGGGGAAGAGTAAGCTCACCTTTTATTTATTTATTTATTTATTTTCTACTCTTTCCTTTTTATGTAAGATCTTATATGATATTTGCAAAAAAATTAGCTGTCGTGATTTTAATTATTGATAATATGAATTAGCTTTCTATTAAAAAAATGTTTTATTTAGGAAATAAACTTTAAAAAATAAATAAGCATGTCATATTGATTTGTATGAATGGCTTAGAGTATCTATAATCAAAATTTTATAGAATTAATGTCTCTACGGTTCAAAGAGGTATGACAACCCCACTTGAGGAGTGTACCCCCTCTATAAAAAGTCCCACTTGAGGGTGTTGGTGATTGGTGAAATCATATGGGTTCTGAATCATCTTTATTATCTGAGAGAAGAACAAATGGCATGTGCCAAGATTTTTTGACAGTGGTAATGCATGGAGTGCGATTTGGTTTCACCATTAATAATGATTTAAATATTGATTGTGATGGTTGTTTGATAAAAAAGTCAAAAAAATATAGGTTCGGTAAATAAGATAAGATAACTAACTGGTCGTCGATTGGTCTAGTGATAATTAATGTTAAATTTGGTAGAAAATATCATGATTCAATTCTCTGCAATTGCAATGGAAAGCGACTTAAATTATTTGATGTCAAAAATAACCCTAAATTGAATCAAATTAGGCGGTCCAATAAACTAGGTACTGGTAACTAAAAATTGTATGAGATAGTGAAATTTGGGACACATGAGTGAGGAAAATATTAGTACCATAAGAGACAAAATATAATATTTCTATGATATTTTATTCTAATTTAGTGTTTAGTGAAATAATAGAATAAGATAAGTTAATTTTGAAATTAATTGAATTATGTCTCTCTAATTAAAAAAAATTATCTTGAATTTGGGTTTGATTAGAAATCAGGAAGATTGTCCATAAATCTTAGTTCAACCGATAGAAATGTTGAAATTACTAGGTCGGATGTCATTAATGGGGTTCAAATCCTGATCTTTCAATTTTGTGCGTGTGAGTTGAAACAAATAGGATAGAATAAAAAAATGATTTACTAATTTACTCCATATATATGTGTCAACAAATTTACTCCATATATAAAATATATTTTAAAATAAAGAATGAAATTAATAAATTATATATAATAAAATAATTTGATATTAAACTCAATTTTTTTAAATATATATGATTTTATCACGAGGGTAATTTTATAATTTATATGATCTAAGAACTTACTAAAATTAGAATATTAAAAAGTAAAATACGTATTAAAATTACAAAAATAAGAATATTATTTTAAATTTATAATAAATTAAAATAATTTTACATAACAATATATATATATATATATATATATATATATATATATATCATTTATTTAGTTAATCTAATATATATAATAGATTTGTTTATACTCTAATGACTTTTAGCAAAAAATTTGAAATTGTTTATTTAGTAATGACAATTATTTTTATTTAAAATTATTTATAAATTTAAAAAGTATTGTATAAACATTTAGAGCTTATATGAACTATCCCAATATAGAAAGTGACACTAGACTAATTCAATATACAACCAGAAATTTTAAAAGAAGAACACTATAAGATCTAAAATCATCACCATTAAACCAATTCACGTGGGTTCAAAAACATAATATGTTAAAACAATAGGAAAATTTTAACATGGATCACTTCTTCAAGTGGTCCATGGTGGACCATTCATGAAAAACCCTATAACGAATACGAATTTTACAAAATCCACCGTTGGATTGAAAGTTTATAACATATGGATCATCCATAGAAAATTTTAGAAAAATTGAAAATCGTTTGATATGTTATTGAGACCCATCAAGATTAATGGTTTATTAAATACTGTAAATCTTGATAAATCATAATAAAATATCAAATGATTTTCAATTTTTCTAAAAATTTTTATGGATACTCTATATGATATAAACTTTCAATCTACCAAATTTTTTTGTAAAATTCGTATTCGGTAGATCACTTGTCTACGGTGGACTACTTGTAAAGATGGTTCACTGTAATATTAACCTAAAACAATATTATATCATGTTTATTATCATGCGAACATCAAATACATAATATAATAGTGTTAAAGGAATGCTATGGACAACCTCCCATATGAATTTGGCCCCTGTACATTGAAAATTCTCTCGAGTTTTCTCCATTTTTAATTTCAATCTTCAAAGGAAAACATCATCCACTTTTCTATTATAATTTATTATAATTCAACTTATTTTGTCTCTCATGTTGAACAAATGAGATTCCACTTGAAGAAAACAAACGGACCATTAGAGAAATCTCAATGGAAAAAATCCAAATCTCTCTCTCACACACAACACTCCTTTATTCGAGACTGGATCCTCTCCAGTCAAATGGAGGGTCCAGTGAAATCCTAGACTTAGAAAAATAAATAATAAAAATAATTAATTGTCAAAATTTAATTTTAATGGTATGGATGCTCACACATGAGGAACATGAGGAATTTCCAGTGCAGGGAATCCTTTTTCCCTTTATTCATTGATTCACAGCGTCCCTTTTTAAAAATTATTATTTATTAACCGACAATGTTAATTTTGATGCACACTTTTTGTTTTTAAGAAAATGTTCCCGATGAAATCACACGAACACTAGTTAAGAAAACTAAAAGAATAAAAATTTCTTAAATTGTCTAGTCAATTTTATAAAAATGTAAAAACAAAATGATGATTTCAAAACAAAATTTTATTTATTTTTTGTTTTTATTAAAAAAAAATTAAGGCATAATGAAAAATGCAAATAACCTTCATTGTCCCTAAAAAATCTCCACCGTTACATTTGAGAATAACAAAAACTCTCCTTTATATAAACGCGGCAACCACGTACGCAACAAATTTCATCTTTGTTATTAAAAGTAGGGGTGTATATGAGTTGGGCAAACCCAATTTATTCGGTTAGAGTTGGGAATAGGCTAGGCCAGACTTTAGAAGACCTGAGTCTGGCCTATGAAATTTTTGCAGACCTGAGTCTGGCATATGGCCTATGAAAGGCTTTTTTTTTTTTGCCTGACTTGGTCTGACCTTATAACCTATTAAAAAGTCTGCATTATATAAAAGTCAGATTTCCTAAATAGGACTCCTTAAAGCCTATTTCACATTATAAGCATTACATTTTTAAATGAGCAATATAAATCCAAAAAATAATTATTACATAATTATATATTAACATTTACATAAATCTTAAACTTCACTCAAAAAACCAAAAAGCCCAAAAATAATTTCTTATATTACATAAAATCAAACTTTACAAGTTTATTAAAAGAAAAAAAATTGTAACAAGGTTCTTGTATGTTCTCTTGTCTTAGAAATCTATGCACAGTAAAATAATGAACTTGGTTCTTCACTAAAAAATACAAACATTTTTGAGTGGTGCTTTCTCTTCAACACAATGCAAAACTCATATCATAACTTTAAAAAGAAAAACATAGAGAAAAGCACAAATATTGTAATTTATAAAAATAGAGTGGATCCCTTCTTTTCAAACCTTATCTACCATTATTAGCATGTTAAAAATTAAATATAAAATATGGGACGGATTGATTATTTCACTAGGTGGTGTCAAGAACAGATCCAAAAAGAATATTGATAACACTAATATGAGCTTGACAAACACTAAATGGAATAGGAAAAACACCAAGATAACAAAAAGGAAAAGACAAGTTCTTTGCAGGAGTGGAAATCAGAACATGTTAGAAAAAGAGGAGATGATGGAATGGGGGAGAAAATGAAGGGGCAGAGTAAGAAAGGAAAATTTAGGGTTAGTCATAGTGGGATGGGTCATCTCAGTACTTATGCATATTTACATGTGTAAAAAAAAATATTTCTATTTAGGCCCCCTGTGTTGCTATCAGGCCCCCCTAAAATTCCAAAATACCCTTAATTTACGGTTGAAAAATTATCGTCACGTAGGGTACAAAATCTAAAATTTTTCGTCTCGTAAATGACAAAACCTTGGTACCACGCTATACTACGTCGGATTTGGGGCTGATCTAACCAAAGTGCACCATTTTTTCGTCACCTAAACAATGAAATCCTCTTTCGTCATTTATGAGACGAACGCGCTGATTTTCGTCGTCTACGAAACGAAAATGATGTATATAAAGACGAATAAAGTTTTAACTATATGACATACAAAGTTTTAACTATGTGACATACAAAGTTTATATTACATACAAAGTTTTAACTACATGACATACCAAGTTTAAATTTTTAATTCAAATTTAAAAAATAAAAACAGCGGCAAACATATTTTAATATATATACACATATTTATTAATCTAAATTATATTACTTACTTGGTATGCAGAGTAGTGTCTGACTTCAAAGTTTACAAGACTAAACTCCGAATAACATCAACCGATGAATCAACCGTCGAATCAAACAGCAATATCTAAATCAAAATTAACAAAAAAAAAAAGTTTCAGATATATAAAAACAAATATCAAAATACCTTCTTTTTTTTTTGACGAAAAAAAAAAAGTTTCAAAAAATATAAAATAAAACAATTTTTTTTGGATGAAAATAAATAAAAATAAAAAAAGTTTCTGACTTGTAAAATAATACAATTAAACTTAACAAAATAAAATTATACTTACTAGTTATGTCAAGCAATGTCAACATATTCAACTCCCAACAACATCAAGATGAACAAAGCTACATTTTCTACATTAAAATTTAAAAAGTATAAATTAATATAAATATACAATATCATTCAAATATTATTAACATAAAAAAAATAAACTTTTAAATTTGATAAGAGGAAAACACTTACATTTTTATTAAGACATCAAGCTTTGAAGAAGAACAAAAATACTATATACGATGAAGATCTATAGAACGATGTTCTATAATTCTAGTGAGATGTTGGAGAAGTTAGAAAAAATTTACTGATAGAATTGATATGTAGTGTAAAAATGAATTGGAAATGGAAGGGAACACATATAGAAATTAAACCATCAGATCCGTTGGAGGAAGAAATCGTAATCAATTTTTTACCAACCATTACTGACGGACGGGGCCGTCAATAAATGCACCGCTAGATTCCAACGCTGGCAGCCCTCTGTCCAAGACTACAACTGCTATTTTTTTTTGAACTCGTAAACGTTTTGTGATGGTCTTAGCCGACGATAACATCGTCCATGTTTTGTGATGGTTCCAGCTGTCAGTAAGTTATTATTTTGTGACGGAAACGATCGTCATTAAGTTATTGACGGATTTGCTTCTAAATTTTATTATTTGTTTAATTTTGTGACGACTTTTAATAATTTATTGACGGATATGGCCGTCACTAAGTTATAGACGGCCCAAGCGGTCAGTACCCATAGAAAATTTTCGTCAGAAAATACAGGTTTTCTTCTAGTGATTTCACTATCAGTTTGATTCAAAACCAAAATCAGAGAGATTAAAAGCGATTTATAGGGTTCCAATGAGTGATTTTGATCAAGTATCATACCCAATCAATCACCATTGCTTTTAATCAATTAGGAGTCCTGTTATCCATTTCATTCAAGAGAAAGAGGAATTTGTCACATACAATCCGAAATTTCAAGTAAGTTTTCTATCAATTTTATCATTTTTCATGTATTTGTGGATGATTTGTCATTGTTTACAGTTGTTATAGTTGTTTGATTTTGATTTTCGAACTCAATTGCATGCTATAAACTGTTTAGGTTTAAGATTGTGCTCCCAGGCAAACGAGGCTTTGCTAGCCTGCCCATTAGTAAACTATTCATTGTTTCGTCATCTGCGAGGCGAAAATGGTTTCCATCGTTTTTTCAATAACGAAATGGCTTAATTAATATCAATAGGGGTATTTTCGTCATGACGGGGGGCCTGTGAGCAAAAGCGAGGGGCCTAAATAGCAATTTATAAAAAATAGTAATTTACATATATAGGCCGGCCTGATAGGTTTTGTAGACTTTTTTTATAGCCTAAGTCTGACCTATTTAAGTATATAGGCTAATTTCAAAGCCTAAGCCTAGCCTTTTTAGTAAACAGGCCAGGCTTAAACAGGCCGGGCCGTAGGCCCCTGTAGGCCGGTCTGGCCTATTCTCAACCCTACTGGTCAAGCCCACCAAATCCAACCTTAAAAAGTGGGTTGGGTCGGGTTATTGGGTGGATATGGATTTCAAAATGAAAAATCCATTAAAAAATTGGGTTTCGAGCAAAACTCAACCCAAACCCAGAAAACTCACTGACCCACTGAATCGGTAGTACCATGATTTTTTAAAATAATTTTCATATTAATATTAAAGATTTTCCATCAATAAAAGATAAAAGCCACAAGTTCAATACTCAAATTTTCAAAATAAGTTGTATGATAGTTTATTATTCCAAACGACAAAAGATTAGTCCTATGTATATCATAATTTTAATGCATTTCTGATCAACTCTTTCGAGTCTCCAATCTTTGACTTTTTTTTGTCATTTAAAAGTAGTGGTGCTAAAAATATTATTATTTGCAAATAGTGAAAATATGTTATTTTTATGAAAAAAAATATGGTGGCGATTATCATTTTATGATGTTAAAAAAGTAGTAAAAATATGTTACACTATTTTTTAAGAAAATAAAAAAGTTGAATAATTTTTATTAAAAACAAATATGATGATTCGTCATTTAATCATTTAATATTAAAAAAATAAAAAAGTTAAAATTTGGGTAACCCACACAACCCATCCAACCCAACCTGAAAATAAGTGGATTTATCCAATCCAGCCCAATATTAAAGTGGGTGATTATTTTGCTCAACCCAATTCGAAGTACCCTATATAGTTCGGGTTTTAGTTTTGTCTAAACCCAACCCAAACTGACTCATGTACACCCCTAATTAAAAGAATGGATTCTTTATATTTCATCAAATTAATACATACATACATATATATATATATATATATATATATATATATATATATATATATATATATATATGATTCTTGCTCCGAAATCCCTTATGCATATCATTAGAGATTGTGATATGTTGACAAACCTTTCTACGACCGTGTCATTATCCTGAATTCTTGTAGTAAATTCTTCAGCTTAGGTTTGTTTGTGTGGTTGGAATGGAATTTAACCACCTTTACTATTGGTACAACACCGTGGCATGGCCGTGGAGACTGCTTTTTGGAGTTGCGGTTAATTTACTTTGGAAGGACCGTAATTCTTTGATTTTTTCGCAGTTGATTGAACTTGAGGGAAATCTTTGGTATCAAGTAACTAATTAAGTTGATCAAATTTATAATGCTCATCATTACCATAACTTTCATGGTGATTCGATGACTACAATTTGAATTAAACCACAACCGGGTGAATTCAAAGTAAACATTGATGCTCATTTTAGTCTCAATGGTACTTCTGCTTGTAGGGGTTTAATATGTGACCATTATAGTCGGTTGATAAAAGGTTTTTCTCCAAAGCTAGCTCGAGTTGTTCTCTTTTTGCTGAATGTTGGCTTTACGTATATTGATAGCTCGTGATCTTAGTCTTAACATAGTTGTTTTTGAAACCAACTCCCCTCACCCTTTACAATATTGTCAAGAAAGGTATACTAAATTTATCTGTCTCCTCCTTATTCTCAAAGATACATTTTATATATATATATTCAGTCTGCTTCATATGGCAAATTGGACGAACACTTTATGATTTATCTAGAGAGACTAATAAATGTGCCAATATAATGGCTCAATGTGATCCTTTTTCTTGTTTACTATTAATTTGGAGAATGTTACTCCATTGTTAGCCTTCTTTTAATATATGATGTTGGGGATTCTACCTATCAATTTTCTTTCTAGTTAATGAAAGGATTCCATTATCAAAAATAAAATAAATTATTCTATTCGATTTTTTTAACAAGATTCTATTCGATTAAGTGTGGGTTAGATATCTATTTATTCAAATTTTAATAATACATATTTAAAGATTTATATTTGATCAATTATAAAAAATATATATATTATATTAAATAACATGTTATAGGCTAAATAATATCAACATATGATATATGGTTAAGTTTTTGAAAAACGAACCCCAAATCTTAACCGATCCAAAGAGTTTTATACATAACAAAGAGATTAAATCAGTTTAGATATAAAAATTCTAAAAAGAGAGAGAGGACATATAGTAGTATCTTTGTAAAGGATAATGTTATATTCTCCCATGTGAATTGTTTGCACTCACTATGCTAGCTTTCTTGCTTTGTCCTCAAACCATTCCCACATGTAGGGTATATAATATAATAATATAATACAACATGCCCCCCTCTCTTTGTGGATGTGCTTCCAGTCACCTTCTTCCATGATCTTATCTTAACTGGAACTCTTGTAGTTTTTTAATGGAGAAATAGTTTGACAAAGTTTTAATCATGATTAAGGGATGCTAGTGATATTTAATATTTGCCTCCTTCTAAATCAAGGAACTGTCTGCCAATAAATAAAGCATCTTTGTGGATCCACTTAATTATATTTTTTTACAGTTGTAATATTTATAAATCAAATAGATACCATATGTGATACTCAATGTGTTTGAACTTTTTATCTTTCACTTACTTTTTATTATTTATAACTTACAGATTTGCAAAACAATAAGTATGCGACGGAATAGTATAAGACAGAAAAAGACAGGACATGACAAAAATGTACCGAAGAGAAATAAAAAGATAATATTTTTTATATTTTAAATTAAAATGAATATTTTTCGTATTTTTTATAGTTGTATTGTGGACAAAAAGTTGTCATGTGGTTTAGTGAATGACAAAAAAATTTCCTTTGATACCTATTTTGTCTCGTTCCAAAACCAATTTCTGAATCAAACTGAGTACAACAAAATTTGTCTAATCCAATTTTCTCATTTTTAGCAGATCAAACGCACCCTAAGGAACACTTAATTAGTTAATGAATTTCCTCTAAAATAAATTGTTTAGGAGAATCCGAATTCAAATTCTAATATGAACAATTTTTTGTGAGACAATTTTTTACTTGCAGCCAAACTCTGAATTATGAAATATTTTCCTAAATCAAATTATTCAAAATCATCTACACAAAATGCATAGTGCATACAACTAACTTGAACTCAGATTTAATTGTGCAATAATGATATTTGTACAACTAAAAAATGGACAACTTTGGACAATTTTCTCTCACATACTCTCATTATATTCTTATTCTCTCTCTCTCTCCTCCTCTCACTTTTTTTTTCTATAGAGAAAAGAGGGTTGTCCCCAAAAGTTGTCTACTTTTGAATGTACAAATAACATCACTCTTGATTGTGTAGCACCATACAACAATTGTTGAGATCTAAATTCAACTAACTTATAAATTTTATGCACGTTACAGTCAAGTCAGCTTTCAACTTTAACTTCAATAGTACAAGTTAAGAAGAGTGTTAACCTATTCTAGTTAAAAACAACTTTAGGTTAATTTAGGTTAACTCCCTACTGATAAACAAAATTCCAACCTTTTACATTTTATAACTAAATCTAAACCATTGATTTTTAAAATAATAGTTTATTTTTAAAAAAAATTGTTAAATTCAAAATTATTGAACTTGACGTTGCCTTAGGTTTTGTTTATTTTTTACTTTTTCAATTTATCAAAAATTTTAAAATATAATTCTTAATACATATTTTTACTAACGGTTAAATATTAATAAGGAGAAAAGACTGTTAAAATGTGTTCATAGATAATAAGTTAATACAAATTAGCAAAAAAACATGCATATTGTTCAATAATTGGAGTTTGAAGATGAATTAGGACATAAACAAAATAATCATATCACCTATATTAAAAATTAAAAAATTCAATATGGTTTCATGTTAAACTCGCAATCTTATAAAGTACGAGTCAGATTCTTAAATCCTCGTTGAATTTTCACTGCACGATGATTGAGATATACTTTTTAGTTATCAATTTTACTCTTTTGACGTTAAATTTCGGACAGTAATATTTGATTCTTTTCCCAGCTCCTATGTATCTTTTTCACCCCCTTGAAGGCAAAATAAATCGGTAAATAAGACCCGAATTTTTTTAGTGCAAATTTGGGTAAAATTTACACTAAAAAAACTCCGGTTTACACTAAAAAAACTCCGGTTTACATTTACCGAAGTTTTTCGAGGTGAAAAAGAGTTTTTGAGGAGTGGAAAAAGAATTTATCATTATTTTGTTCAGAAATAAAAATCTAGAAAATCCAAGTTTAATTGTAAAAAAGGGGGTGTCAAAAGTCGTTTCTATTGAAATTTCCTATTTTGATGACAAAACTAACATTCATGCCTCAAATATCAATTGTGTTGAACTCTAAAACCTTAAGCAATAAAGAACCTATACGTAACATGTTCATAATAAGGTCATGCAGAGAAAATGACATTAAAAAAAGCTTTGCCTTACTAAAACCCGCAAGCACCAAAAACATGGACAGAAGAATATATGTGTAATTGAAACACCTCTAAAAACAAAGTTTACATGAATTGCAATGTGTAAACAAAACTACATTGCACAATATTAATGCATGCTCCTATTCTCTTTTGCATTGACAACTAACCATGATGACAAGTACAATATTAACCACTACTATCTTCATTCTTCTCATGTTGTGCAATGTATGTATAATTGCAAGCAAAAGCGAATGTCCTCCCGCGTACAAATATAAATCATCTAACGTAGAAGCATTGCGGAAGAGATTTGAAGGTTGGGTGAAACGACATGGTCGAAAATACAAGCGTAGTGAAGAATGGGAAGTGCGCTTTGGCATTTACCAAGCAAATGTTCAGTACATAGAGTGCATAAACGCGCAGAAAAACTCCTACAATCTCACAGACAATAAATTTGCAGATCTTACAAATGAAGAGTTTAGAAGTATTTATATGGGTTTAACAACTACGTTGCATTCACATAATACAAGATTCAGGTATGATGAACACGGCGATCTTCCAAAAAGCAAGGATTGGAGGAAGGAAGGAGCAGTGACTAAAATCAAGAATCAAGGCGAATGTGGTAAAATTTCTTATAATTGAAGTTCGTGGTTAATTGAATTCCTTTATGATAAAATAGCAAAGCAAATTAAAGGGATATGGCTCATTTACTCAAATTTTAAAAAAGTAACACAATTTACTTCTGCAATTTCTTACAACTCAGAACATTCTTAGAATACTAATGTTTTAACTTTTAACTTTGATATTGTAAGAAACATTTGTATTTTAACTTAAACGAATATTCTTTAAAGATGGTCTCAATTTGGTTATTGAGACCATGTTTTAACTACTTTGAAGTTATGTGTTGATGTAGGAAGTTGTTGGGCATTCTCTGCAGTGGCAGCAATAGAAGGCATCCACAAAATAAAATCAGGGAAATTGGTCTCTCTGTCTGAACAACAACTCGTAGATTGTGACGTTAAAAACGGTAACCAAGGTTGCCAAGGTGGCTTGATGGAGGATGCATTTACATTCATCATAAATAATGGTGGGCTAACCACTGATAAAGACTATCCTTATGAAGGTAAAGATGGTACCTGTAACAAGGAAAAAGCCAAACATCATGCTGTGAGTATAAGCGGATACGAAGTAGTTCCTGCTAGTAATGAAGCTAAGCTTAAAGCTGCAGCTGCGCATCAACCTGTGGCTGTTGCAATTGATGCAGGAAGTTATTTATTTCAACTTTATTCTGAAGGAGTTTTCTCTGGCTTATGTGGGAAGCAACTCAATCATGGTGTGAATGTAGTTGGGTATGGAGAAGTGAATAATGACAAGTATTGGATTGTGAGGAATTCATGGGGTGCTGAGTGGGGTGAATCTGGTTATATCAGGATGAAGCGCGACACTTTTGATAAAGATGGTCTCTGTGGCATAGCCATGCTGGCCAGCTACCCTGTATAGTGTAGTTCAGCTGATTTACCTGGAATAGTTGAATATCACCTCAACAAACTCACTGATACTTTAATAAATTCAAGTATGACACTACAACCATTGGAATATAGTTTACAAAAGGGAAACATTTGGTTAGTGACATAATGATTTATCACTTGTCAAATTAGTCAGAAAAAAGAATAATAACTCTATTCTATATGCACCAGTTTTCTTATAATTAATTAGTAAAACAGAAGCGATGACTGATTTGGATAATGAACATAAGTTGATAAAGTATCGTCAAGTAAAGTCTGGCCAAGAATTGTTCCCACCAGGAAACAAACTCGGGAGACTTTGCACTATTTACCAGAGCCAGTTTAGTATTAAGAACTAAACATGGCCCATTCTAAATAGTTCAACAGCATAAGCCATATTCCATGCATCACTACAGGCTAAAATATATTTCTCTTGAATATACAGTATAATTTGGTTAATTTGAGATGAAGATTGAAGAAGGAAGTGCAAAGCAATATTTTTTCAATTTGGTTGTTTATTTATTTTTCAGATAAATTTGACATTTCAAATAGTGCAAGACTTAACAAAAAGATAACTAATTACAACAAAACAATTATCTTAATTTCATTAATATTGTTGCAAATTGCAATTTGGTGCACTCACCAACAGTAACGGACAACAATCGTTCAGGGTCACACACTGTAACCTACAATATTCAAATCCAACAGGAAAATAACGGTGCATAGTTTCCTTTCAGACCGTTGTTCTGCCAATAATTTCACAATAGTTCCTATCCTCGTCCTGGGGTTGACCCCAGATTTCACCATTTGCTTCATCAAGTCCAGTTCAAAAAATGTCTATGCATCAATTATAAGAATACTGTAGCTCTCTAGATCTGGAACACATCCTGCTCTGCCCATGCCCTTCAGGAGTTTGACTGCATCCACCATCTGATCAATGGTAAATAGATGATAGTAGGAAAATTACAAGTCCCGCAGTGAAGATATCCAATAGTTTGTACCTCAAGCAAAACATTAGATATAGAATAGGTGCTACAACCAAGTATATTAGAGGAGTACTTGGGTTTGAGGGACTTGAACATGACCAGAATGTAGAATCTGTTGTAAGATAACATGAGCAAGGGAGAGGGGGTGAGACCTTCAGAGGCATTAATAGCAGCATTTCAACAATAATTTGCATTATTGGCTTATGTGGAGGATGAAGGAACGGAATACTATATGACAAGGTTGGAAATTTTCTCGTAGTTCATTATTTCTACTTGAGCTCTAACACTAACAGCCTGCGCAAGGTTTTGTAATGATGACAACGGACAACTGAAGGACAATGCTTCAAAAAAGGGTGGGAATAAAAAAATATTCAGCGCATTGCCGATCCAATTACTGCAAATTTAATTAGTTTTGGAGTACCTAGTACCATAACCAACATGAAACCTGCAAAAGGCTTGTCAAAAAAAGTTACTCAAAGCCCTTTGGTGTTCTCTCTTTTTCTATATTTTTCTTAAAAATCTATGTAAGAGTCTTAACATATGACACAAGCCCTAACATCATCAATTCATAATCAAGAAGTACTAAGAGAGAATGAAGAATATATTTTAAAATATTACCACAGTTCAAAATTGTGTAAACGCCAAGGTCTGTTTCAGTTCAGCGGGAACGCCTCCTCCTATATCTGTTGTGGCAACGGAAACTCCAGAGAACTACCAGAAAAACAACTAGAACCACTTGTAGAATAATTGCCAGCTTCAAACCTAAACCAGCAACTTCCAATTTATATTTACGCAAAATTTTGACCACATGAAAGTATGAAACAGTTGTTGGATAAAAACTTACCGTTGACGTTATGAACTGATTCCTCTGACTTCACTCCATCTTTTACTTCTTTTTCAGCAAAAATGCCCTGATCACTTACTTTTGAATTATAATTCCCATACATGTTCTCTGCATTGCCACCCATAACACACGTGTTGGGACAATGAATGGTTCCATCATATTCATCACTCCCATCACAACAATCTGCAACAATATTGAATGAAAATTGTAACTCAAAGTTGAAAGCAGAAGAAAGCCTAAGCAAAATGCCAAGTGGCAGTGTTGTCAATAGCGGATTGTTGAAATTCCGCTAGTGCCTTTGTAGCTTCTATTTGATAACATTTTGTACTAAATAGTTTCTTGCCGAACAATAGTGTTTTGTTCAAATTTCGCTATGCTATAGCGCCCCTATTTAAAGATAGACTGAATGGGAAACTTAAAAGGATAGACATGATGAGGAAGAAATGCAGCAGAAAATGTTTACCGCAAAAACGATCATTAACATGGGAAGAAACTATAAACTGTGGCTTGCTTCCTAGGTTTCTGCAATAAAACTTTCCTGCTGGACAAGCTGAAGTTCCTGTAGATCAATGAAAAACAACCTCCAATCAAGTTATAAACGGGATAAAAAGCAACCAACATTGTATATTTACGTGTTGTAAGTTAGTCTCAACTCTCAACCCAAATTCTAAGATGTTACTACCTCCATCTCTAAATATAAGACCCTCTAGATTATTTTTTTGTCCCTTTTTATAAGACACCTTCCAAATTTCCAAGGGCATTAATTAACAATTAGTTCTATACCAACATACCCCTAGTTATAGTGCATATCTTTCTACAATATCAATTATTTCTAAAAGCTCTTATTTTCACTTTTAGCTTTCAGATAGTTTTAAGACCTAAACAGGTCGGGCCAAACGATACCAAAGTAGCAAATTATCAAACATTTAGCATGCATAATATTAACTAATACTAATTACATTTAACGGGTAAATGATATATTAAGAAAAATGGTAAGGAGATTATATGGAAATGAGGCATTTTAAGTTACATTTAGATTTTGTTAAAAATGATTAGCATACCAGGTTCATCAGTGCCATCAGAGCAGTCACAGAAATTATCATTGAGACGGTCTTTAGAGAATGATTTTGATCCATCCTTGCACTTGATGAACTGAAAGCTATAATATTTCACATCTGAAGAATCACAAAACCAAAATAAGAAGAAATTAGCGGAAAAATGCGTTCAAAGATAGATAATAGTGTAGGTTTGGGGTTTTGAGACAAAAGGGGTGTAGATAGTAGATACGAACCTAGAGGGTGAACGCCAAGAAGAGAAGGGTGTGAAAGACAAGATGTGGCAGAAGATAAGAGAAGAAAAGATGCAATTGCAGAGTGGAAGAAATAAGACTCCATTGTTGATGTCAAATATGCAACACACACAGTTACATAATGTTATTCACTCAAATAAAACAAAACACTGTTTTGGAGACTCAAATGTTGTTGACTTGAGATTCTAATCAACCATTAATTTCAATCTCCAAATTAAAGTTAAATTACTCAAATTAATCTTTTGTAAAGATTTATGGATTAAACCAGTATAAATATAATACTCTTCTGTTTATTTTTATTTGTTTTTTTAGAATAACCAAATTAATGAAACATATTTTTGCATTTTATCTTCTTATTATACTCTCATTTTAATCCACCAATAAATTCCTAATATTTTTACACTATTTCTCTTTCCAATAAATTTAATATATTATATAAAAAAAACAAAATTTAATATGTTATGTAAAAATAACAAATTTTAAAAAATGATTTAGTTTTTCAAATATATAGTATTAATTGATTTTATTGAAAAAGATAAGAGCAATTGATAAAGAGTATAATTGACAAATCATACCCATAAAATACAAAAAGGACAATTAATAGAAACGCTAAATTTAACAATAAAAGACAAATAAAAAGAAACGCAGGGAGTACCTATGTGGAAGCACACGTCTCAACATATATATTTTATTGTAGGATGAATATTGTACGGTTCAAAATTACTTTAGTATAAAATTATGGACAAAATTTTGGTGTATTGTTTAGGTGTTTTTTGTATGGTTATTAACCTAACAAATTGTTGTGAATTTGAAGATAAACTCACACCAATAATAAATTGATGTGTGAGGCAAGCATAACAAGCAACCAAATAATAAGCGAGATAGAGATGATGATGCAATAATTCAAACAATAAACAGCGAAAGAAAACAACACAATCAATTTGTTTACCCAATTCGATGTTAATTAACCTATGTCTGGGGGAGTGAGCAATTCTCCGTTCCACTATGATCAAAGAGAAACTTTACACAAGAAATTCCCAAACAAGGGTTACAAGAATTAATCCTAATTCAACCCTAGTCCCGAATCTCTTCACGTGGTTAAGAGACTCAATTTGACCTAGTCTACCCAAGGTGTATCACAAACCCCTTACATGTTTGCTCTATTTGTCCTCCCAATTTTTCTATGAATAAACAACCTCTATTTATAGAAAAATACATGCCTATTATTTTAAGGAAAATGCTAACTAGTGCCCCGGGGGCACTAGTTAGCATGACCCTTATTTTAAAAGCAATCTTTTAAAACAAAACCAAATCTCATATTGTTTCTAAATATATCCAATTTAAAACCAAACACAATTCAAGTCAGATATTCTTCAAAAATATATTTTTCCACAAAATCTACAATATTCTGACTTCATGAAGATCTTGCATCCCACTACCGTAGGATTTTAGGTAGCTCCCACAAGATTCACTACACCCTCTTCAGCCTCCGGACTTGTCAAGTCTGTACCGCCTGAAGAAACGCTTTTTTCCCCAACTATCATCGGAATTTTAGATAGCTCAACAAGCTTCACCACCCCTCTTCGACCCCCGGAGTGTACCGCTCCGTACTCTCGAAGAAACGCTTGCCTTCAGTTGTCCTTGGAATTTTAGGACAACCCTACAAGCTCCACCGTACCTTCTCCAGCCCCCGAATTGTGCCTTTTCCGTCATCCTGAAGAATTGTTTGCCTCCGACTATTCTTAGAATTTTAGAATAGCCCTACATGCCTCACCACCCTTCGACCCCCGGAATGCCTTCCGTCCTCTCGAAGTATTGTTTGGCTCCAAACCAACCTTGGAATTTTAGGCGGTTCCACAAGATGCAACATCAAATTGTCCTCATATCCAACTACCTCCAGCAGTCTCACAAGTTACGTTACCAAATCTGATCACCGTTATTTTCATTTGCCTCCCTAAAGATCTTCCAAGTTTTGCACTTCTTTAGCCACAATTGAAACATAGCCCACAAGGTCTTCATAGTCATACCCCTTCGGTGCAACAGTACCACTCTCCTCTCTATCTCCTACTAGATAGCCAAGAGTTAGTGTTGTTTCTCTTCCTATAGTCCCACTATCGGAAGCCTCCACCTTAAGATGAAACTCCTCCACCTTAAAGTGAAATTCCTCCACCAAAGTCTCAAACCCCGGTACTTCCCCTATGAACTCCACCTTGCAGTTTGCAAAACTATTCAAAATGTGTTTCTCCCTTCAACGCCTCAACACACTTGTTTTGAATTAACACTGCCCTCGTCTTCACCTTCCATAACCCGTAGTTGTTACTTCCGGTGAACTTCTCAGTATCCCCCTTCAAACTCATGGTACTTGAATCGATTGATCCCCTTGCCCCACGGTGGGCGCCAATAGTTGTGAATTCGACGATAAACTCACACCAATAATAAACTGATGTGTGGGGAAAGCGTAACAAACAACCAAATAATAAGCGGGAGATAGAGATGATGATGCAATAATTCAAACAATAAACAGCGGAAGAAAACAACACAATCAATTTGTTTACCCGGTTCGGTGTTAATTAATCTACGTTTAGGGGAGAGAGCAATTCTCCGTTCCACTATGATCAAAGAGAAACTTTACACAAGAAATTCTACCCTAGTCCTGAATCTCTTCCCGTGGCCAAGAGACTTAATTTGACCTAGTCTGCCCAATGTGTATCACAAACCCCTTACATATTTGCTCTCCCAATTTTTCTATGAATAAACAACCTCTATTTATAGAAAAATGTATGCCTATTATTTTAAAATCAATCTTTTAAAATAAAACCAAATCTCATATTATTTTTAAATATATCCAATTTAAAACCAAACATAATTCAAGTCAGATATTCTTCAAAAATATATTTTTCCACAAAATCTACAATATTCTGACTTCCAATCTTGAGATTTCAAGGCATACAAGTACACTTTAGTTTTTCCTTTACATATCAGTACACTTTTAAAACATACCGGGACAATTTTGCTTTTTGCTCGACATACCAGTGCACTTTTAAAACATACCGGTACACTTTTAAAAAGTGTCTCGATAACATTTCTACCATTCTGGGATTTTTCAAAACCGGTACACTTGTGAAAAGTGTTTCCGATATTATATTTCAATTGATTTTAACATACCAGAACAGTTTTTCAGGGGTGTACAGTTTACCGGAAAAGTGATAAAATGGCAAAATAAAAAATAATAAAATATATTAGAATAAAATATGGGTAGAATGATAATATTTCAAAATATGTTGGGATAAATGGATAAATGTTGGCAGGGACGGAGCCATGTACATAGAGCTGGGTACACGGGATGACCCGCCCCGTTTAACCTGCCCCGCATAAGTCCGCGTATTAAACAGGGCGAGCAAGCCCGTCAATAAATGTAAACCAGTTAAGATATATAAGTCCGAGTTCGGTCCGCATAAGTCTGCGGGTTAAACGGTTAACCCGCGGACTATTATAAAAAAAATTAGGCTTAATTGGTCTTTTGGTCCCTTAAAGAAATTTTTGGTTTCACTTTGGTCCCTTAAAGAATATTAGTTTCACTTTGGTCCTTTAATGATATGTCCGTCAGTCACTTTAGTCCTTTCCGTCCATTTTTAAAAGTTCCGTCAATTCCTTTACAGGTGGCACTGTGGATTGTGTAATGGCATACTCTTACTCAGCAAATGGAGTGATTGTGTTTTTCTCTTTTTAAATTTCACCCAACAAATTAGGGTTAATCATTCTTCCAAATCTTCTATTTTTCATCTCATCACAATTATCTCACTTCCAAAATTAAGTTACCCACCAGAAATGGCAAGCTCAACAAATGGAAGAAGTTCGATTGGAAACTCTGGATCTGTAAGTTCAGTCATTAGGAGGCGACCACTACACTGTGCTTGTGAGGAAGTTGTTGTATCACGAACTGTTAATGACATCACAAGTGTTAATTATGGGAAAAGGTTTTGGGCATGTAGAAATTGGAGACGAGATATTAATGCAGGTTGTGGGTTCTTTAAGTGGTTTGATGATGATGTTGTTGATGAACGTGATTTGAAGATTGCAAGGCAAAAGAAGAAAAATGGAAAGTTGAAGACTGAGGTCTGTGTGCTTAAAAATGAATTGCTCTCAACTCAAAAATGGCTCAAGATTTCAACTGGATTTGGGTGTTTATGTTTTGGAATTAACTTGGTTTTATTGATCATTATCTTGTATAGTGGTAGATTAATTTCTAACCCATCTATGTATTTGAGGGGTTTATGAAGTTGTTGATGGAGTAGTGGTGTTGTTGCAGTAGATTTATTATCAACTAATCTATGTATTAGAATGAATGAATGTAGTGGTTTATGGTTATTTTGTAATGAATTAATGGAATTTGTAATGAATGGGTTTATGGTTATTGTGATGAATGAATGTGGTTTATGGTTATTGAAAGTGTTTTGTTTGGTTCATTGTTACCTGTCAATGTTTTGTGTTGAGAAATTTTGGTTAAATTATGTTGTCGTGAAGTAAGCACAATTTTGTCATGGAGCAAACACAATTTTGTTGTTACCTGTCAATATTCTGTAAGCACATAACAATTTTGCAAACACAATTTTGCAAAAGATGCATAACAAAGGTTTTCAATTACATTAATAATTAAAATATTGAGACCATAGATTAAAGGTTCTCAAAATACATAATCAAAATAGTTAGACCATATATTAATGGTTCTCAAATACATAATCAAAACAGTGAGACCATATATTAATGGTTCTCAAATACATCATATATAATAATCAAAAGATCGAGACCATATAAGGTTCTCAATTACATAACCATAAGCAACATAATTATAGACCATAAATGTTCTCATTTACATCATATGACTAAACAAATTATGGTGACCATAAAGGTTCTCAGTTACATCAAAACATCATAAACTTCAAATTCTTGGTGTAGAAGCTTGGTTGCCTCTTTTACATGGCAATTTCTGTCTTGTGTTCCTTGTGTTTGGTGGCTGGGTTGATGCAGGCTTAGATTGTCCTTTCTTCCTTTTTTTGAAGGTGGTTGCTATGAATTAGAAGCAGCTGATTGTGATGCAACTGGTCGTGTTGCAAGAGCAGGTTGTGATGCAGCTTGTTGTGTTGCAGCTGATTGTGTTGCAAGAGCTGGTTGTGTTGCAGCTGGTTGTGTTGCAAGAGCTGGTTGTGAAGCAGCTGGTTGTGTTGCAGGAGCCTGTGTTGCAGGGGCCGCCTGTGAAGTACCAGATTGTGTGGGTGCTTGTTGAGGTGGACATGGTAGTTTGCAAGTAGACTTGTTGTGCCCGGGTAATTTACATCTACTACAAACAATTCCATGAAAAGCCATATTCATTTGTGAATCATCTCTTTTCAATTCATGAGCTTCCTTATTTCGCTTCTTTTTAGGCCTCCCAGGTTGTCTTTTGATGAGTGGTGGCTGGAGGTCAGTAAATGCAGTTTTTACCCATACATTCTGGCCATTTGTTGGGTAGATAATTGGATGATAACAAGCTTCATATGTCTCTCTTCTAAAGTAGTTAGGTACATATTGATCTGGATGTTCTAAGCCAATTATTGGCCTACACCTTAAGAAACTTTCTCTACATCCCTTCAAACAAATATAGACCCTTTGGAAATGTGGACACAAAGGCCTTTCAGGATGTTCTAAGTCATCCTCATCACCTTGAAACGGTGTGGTGGTAACTCTAACTGTTGAACCACGATTTGATCTTAATAATTCATGGCAATAGTCATAAAACCTAGTGTATTGTTCTCTAAATGACCCATCGACTAAATCAAAAGCAAGACTCCTAGCTCTATATGCTTTGGTCTTGTTTATTTTTAAATTCCATTTTTGTTGTGTTCTCTCCATAATATCGAGCAATTTTAAATTGGGATTCTCTTTAACATTTGTGTGTAATTTTTTCGATAACCAATTGGAACTAAGCAATGGAACGTGTGGTTCCCTATTACATTTATGGTCATCATGAATTTTCCTCAATTGCCAAGTTTCTTGCCCCGGTATATGTGCACAATAAGCAGCCCATTTACAACCAGGTTTACATATCACCCTCATCCTCGTTTTGTCATTCTTCTTAAATTTTACAGCTCTTGCAGACTGGATTGAATAACATTTGATTGCATACTGAAACTCTTCTTTACAAGCAAAATATGTTCCAACCTCCCACTTGTAATCTCTCATATCTTTAAGAAACTTAAAGGTTGGAAATTTGTCCTTTTTTACATTACTTTGTTCCTCATCTTCACTATCATTTCCACTATGTAGCTCATCACTATTACAATCCTCAACATCACTTAATCCTCCATCTGTTGCCTTACCTTTCCCTTTGTCTCTAGCACCAACATCTTGTTGTTTAAATAAGTCATCACCTTGTTCTATTTGTTGTTCACCTTCAACAACAACTATATTGGGGGTTTGAGTCTTCGTTTTTGGTCTACCCCTCTTCTTTTTTGGTTGGCTAACACTTGCATCTTTTCCCTTCTTTCCCTTTTTGGTTGTCACAGTTTCATCAACAATAGTCTCATCAACAGCACCTCCTTCATCCAATACAGTTTCACCTCCTTCATTCTCAAAATGGTCTTCAAGAATACATTCTTCCTCTGAATCATCAAATTGTATTCCAATTGCACTGTCTTCACTTTCCTCCTCATAATCAACCTCATTTAATAAATCATCAATAACATCATCATCAATTCTCACACCTTTCCCTTTATCAGTTGCTTGAACTGCCTCTTTCTCAATAACCCCCTCAGCAATGGGCCTTTTCTGATTCACACCCCTATTAGACCCACCCTCATTTACTCCCTCATTACCCTCAACATCATTTATGCAGTCAGTGGGCTCATGTTCCTTTACTCCCTCAGCTGGCCCATATTCATTTACTAATTCAGTTGGCCCATATTCATTTACTCCTTCAGCTGGCCCATTTTCAATCATATCAATTATATCAGGCTCATCCAATGGATGCATAAGATACAAGTGGACTCTTCCATCCATTTTTGCTATGTTGCACATTCTATTTGTACCCATATCATCCTCTAACAAAACCAACTCATCTAAGTCTTGTGGGTCATAAAACCGCATGGTGTCTACAGTAGGGTATTTCAACTCCTTCTTAATCTCTCCAACAAATTCAAAATATGAAAAGTAATCTTCATCAACAAACCAACTTACATTTGCTCCAACATACCCATTATGATTAAACTCTTCAAACCCACCCCCATGATGTACAACCACCTCCATTTTATCAGCCATAATTAATACACACCACACCTAATAAAATAACATTTATTGTAAAGAAAATGACCACAACAGCAACGACAACAGTTGAATAAAATATGCAAAGTGTAGAGAAAGGGACCACAAACATTGAAAATGCAATATACCATAAACAAATACCATAAAGAAACTACAGACAAAACAGACAACAACAAGAAAACAAAACATTACACAATCCCAAGAACAATCTAAAACACCCTAACTTATTTTACTACAACAACAAAAACAAACCCTCTTTTTCACTTCAGTGTGCGATTAAACAAAGAACCCTAACACATCTTCACTTCAGTGTGTGATTAACATAGAAATCGAAAACAGAGTGTGCGATTAAACATATAAAACAAAGAACGATTCAGAAAAGGATCAAGTTTGTACCTGAGTGTGCGATTTTCTTTTGATATTGCCGTCAATCGATTTTTTTCCTTTTCCGGTGGAATTGGTTCCCGACGTTGTGGTAGCGAAGCCGCGGAGACGACGAGGTTGAGGTTGAGCTAAGTAATCGGAGCGATTGTTCTTCTGTATGCGCTCAAACCCTAAGATTTCTTTTTCTTTCTCAATTTTTCCTTTCTGTATCGCGCTTAATCTTCTGTTTCACCACTTTAGTTTTATTTTTTTATTTTTTAATTAAATTATTTTCCACGTAATGGCCACATAAATTGCCACCTTTTGTTTACCCCGATTTTTAGTAAACAACCGCTAGTTTGATTATTACAAGAAGGATCAACTAGTAAATCCTGGGACATATGGATTGTGCGGAAGATGATGAAAACATATTCATATCTTTGGGTTAAATCGGATAAGTTGATAAAAAGTAAAAGCATTTGACGCAGTCAAATGGTTTGGTTTAAAGTAAAATGCTTCAAAGTAAATTTGCAGAAAACTTGTAAATGAATTGCAAGTAAAGTTTAAAGAGAAACTTTGAAAAGTAAAACATGCAATGAAAGTAAGTTACAGAATGTAAAAGATGCAGAAAAGCTTTAAATTGCAGAAAGCTTAAATGACAAACAAGTAATCAAGACTTGCAGAATGTAAATTGCATTGATAATTGTAAAGCGTTTACAAAAGATGGTACACAGATTCGTACATGTTCCTATTCGCATTCATTTCGCTCGTTGACATGGGTACTCTGAATTTCTAAGGAATTTGCATGTGTATTGAATTGTGGACCTGTTTTTTCTATCAGAAACTTGTATTTATAGACAAACTAACATAACTGCTATAAACCTATAATTTGCCTAACTATGCTCCACGTGTCTTGACAATTTGAATTCCCTTTGACACCTGGCGAACCCTTCAAACGTTACTCATTTTGAATATTTTGCTAAGTCCAGAGTACGCTTCCTTCGTTCTGCACAGTACGTTAGACAAACAAACATACACACGTACATATATATGCATATATATAGTTTTCGACCATTACCAGTTAGTGTCGAAAATATGCTTTTACACAAATAGTATCTTGTCGAACTCGACAAGCTTATTCAGACAACACACGTTCTGTCGAATTCGACAGAACTCTAGGCTTTGACAAGCAACTTTGCACATTAAAAGTCTTTGATGTCAAATGCCATGATTTTCTCTTGATTTATTGCCAGAATCAGTTTCCAAGAGAATATTAAAAGGCAATAATATACATTAAATGAGATTTCATCATCTCATTCCAATTCATTAATGCCTGTCGAAAATACAGGCTAACAAATTGCCCCCTCAAAAATGCCAATTCGACTGCATGTCAGATACAAAAGAAAGAAATGGCAGTTTTGAAAATACTCACCTTTTCCAATTCTGCACGTTTACCAAAGACGGCGTAAACGTCACATCAAGTTATTGTCAATCATGACAATATTTATAACTGTCACCTCAATCCCCACAAACCATGATTTCCAACTTTTTAGTTCCATAGTGGGACACGTGGCAAGATAACTTTCCAAACCATATTTCCAACACTAAAGGTTTTGGACTTAACCTTTTTATTATAAGCTTTAGTGACTCTCTCTTTCTGTCGAACCAACATTTCTAAAGCTTTGATTCTCTCTTCATCCAAATCAACTAATTCATCTAACATCATATCCCAATAGTGATTTCTTGGAATTTCTGCCTGTCTTTGAATTCTGACTGATTGTAAGTGTATTTCGACCGGCAAGACTGCATCATGTCCATATGTTAGACGAAAGGGTGTGGTGTTAGTTGATTCTTTTGGAGAATTCCTACACGCCCATAAGACTTGATCCAAAGTCTTGTTCCAATTTCTAGGCTTTTGGGCAATGTGCTTTTTAATCAGACCAATAATGATCTTATTAGCAGCTTCTACTTGACCATTTGCTTGGGCATAATATGGTGTAGAAGTTAAAAGTTTAAAGCCAGTTTGTTGAGCAAATTCAACCATCTTTCGCCCAGTAAAAACTGACCCTTGATCTGTAGTAATAGATTCAGGTATACCAAATCTATAAATAATGTGACTTTGTATAAAACTAATCACTACCTCTTGGTCAACATTTGGCAATGGAACTGCTTCTATCCATTTGGTAAAATAATCTATACCAACTAGAATATAGCGTTGGTTTTTGGACGAACTTGGTTTAATTTCACCAATTAAGTCTAAAGCCCATCCTCTAAAAGGCCAAGGTTTTACTATTGAATGGAGTTCACTTGCAGGTACATGTTGTATGCCTGAATGTCTTTGACATTCTTGACAACCTTTAGCAAACTCTATACAATCCTTTAATATTGTTGGCCAATATACACCCTGTCGAAACAACAACCATTTCATTTTATGGCCTGCCTGATGGGATCCACATGCGCCACTATGCACGTCAGATATAGCCAAATAGGCTTCAGTTTCACTCAAACATTTTAGCAAAACCCCCTCAGGTGTTTTCTTCATTAGTTCATTCCCAATGATGACATAACTCAAGGCTCTATATTTTATCTTTCTATTGGTCGTTCCATTTGGATTTCGCAAATATTCGACAAGTGGTTTTCTCCAATCAGTATCAGATAAATTGTCAATGGCAAAAATTTCAAAAATTTCTTCTGAATTTTCGTCACAGTCATAAGTGGTATCCTGACCATTGTCTTGTGGTACATCTGCCCCCACAAGTTTTGGCATTGACAATTCTAAAGGAGCAGGTTGATCAATAATAAGTTTATCTTTAATTTCAATCAACTCCTCCAGTTTCTCATTGGAGATTTTATAACCAGAAGCTATTTGAGCCAAATCATTGGCTTCTTGATTTTCTACTCGAGGTACATGTTCAATGATAACTTGGTCGAAACGTTTTAACAAAGAAATTGCTATGACAAAATATTTCATCAAGTGTTCTTTTATGCACTTGTATTCTTTTGTTAATTGTTTCAAAACCAATTCTGAATCACCTCTAATCAAAATATTTTTTGCCCCCAAGTCCAATAAAATTTCTAAGCCTGTTATTAAAGCTTCATATTCTGCTTCATTATTTGAGCAGAACCCATTAATTTTTTACTTGAACTTAGTGGGGATTTTGGAAGGAGAAATGATTAGAATCCCAATTCCAACTCCATGTTTATGTTTAGAACCATCAAAATACAATTTCCAGGGTTGTGATTCTACATAATTTTGTGGAGTTTCTAATGCAGAATGATCTGCTATAAAATCAGCCACAATTTGGCCTTTAACTGCCTTTAAAGGTTTATATGTTAATGAATACTCTGTTAAGGCTAAGGCCCATTTTCCAATTCGACTATGCAGAATTGGTTTAGATAACATATGCTTGATGATATCACAATGAGAATAAACCAAAACGTCAACAGGCTTTATATAATGCTTGAGTTTTATACAAGAGAAATACAAACATAAGCATAATTTTTCAATACTACTATATCTAGTTTCAGCATCATTTAATACCCTACTTAAGTAATAAATGGCTTTTTCTTCACCATTTTCATCTTCCTGGGCGAGCATACTACCCAGTGTCGAATCTGATGCTGATATATACAACTTCATGAACTTGTTCCTTATTGGAGGCATTAACATTGGTGGCTTTGACAAATAACTTTTGATTTCGTCAAAAGCTTGTTGTTGATCTTGCCCCCAAGTGAAAATTTCTTCTTTCTTGAGACGAAGCAGTGGTGAAAATGGTTGAGCTTTACCACTTAAATTTGAGATAAATCTTCTCAAGAAATTGATCTTCCCAAGTAAGGACTGAAGCTGCTTTTTAGTAGTTGGAGATTTCGTCTCCATGATAGCCTTCGTTTTGTTTTGATTTATTTCAATGCCCTTTTTGTGCACAACAAACCCAAGGAAATCTCCTTGCTGTTCTGATAAATTTTCTCCTCAGCAGCCTTTCAATTTCTTCCTTGATCTTCGACATTATTTCTGGTGCGAACCTTCTAGGTAATTGTTTCACTGGTTTTTTGTCTGGTCGAACTAGGAGTTCATGTTCCACCAATTTTCTGCTCAAACCTGGCATTTCATTGTAGTCCCAAGCGAAACAATCTTTGAATTCCATCAGAAGTTGCATCACTTTTGCCTTCAGATCTGGAGGAATGTTTGCACTAATATATGTTGGTCTTTTTGTCAGACCATCTCCAAGGTCAATTTCTTGCAAAGGATCCTGTGCTTGCATCTTGTGACTTTGACTAATTGGATCTTTTTCAAATCCTAAGGGTTCGTCATCATAGATGTAGTCCAGCTTTTGCAATTCTAGCTCTTGTTTGCCAATTTTTATGCCATTGGCTACATCAGCCATATTTTCTGACAATGAATTGGCTTCCAAAGCCATCTTGATTCTATTTTCAGCCATATAGGCCGTAATCTTTGCCCAAGTTTGGGACACAGACATAGTAGTTATCTTTGACATCCCACCCAGTTGGGTAGTTGTGGCTTTCATATTCGCCATCCTCGCTGTTTCCATCTTCTCTCTCCCACAAGAAACCATGTGTGGGATCCAGTTTGATTGCATGGTGACCATTTCCTGCTAGACGATGTGCAAAGTCTTTCTCAGTGCATGGTGAAATTGTTGCCAATTTCTTGTCGAAAGAGTGCTTTGTCAGATGATGGACTTCAGTTTTGAAGTAGCTCTGATCTGCTTCAATATTTTCCACTATTCCATCATCTCGCCAGATAATGAGGCTCTGGTGCAGGGTAGATGGAACTGCTCCTACTCCATGAATCCACTCTCGACCTAGAAGTAGATTGTAATTTGCCTTAGAGGCCACAACCAAGAACAAGGTTGGCCTTACAGTGCTTCCAACAACCACTTCAACTGGATTGCTCCTAAAGAAAATCCAGTTTCACCCTCATAGTTTGAAAGTACTATGTTGTGAGGATGAAGATCCACCAAAGATTTGCCAATCTTTCTGAGCAGAAATTCTGGCATGAGGTTGACAGCAGCACCACCATCAATTAGGACTTTGTTAATTCCTACATTATTCACCTTCGCCTGTATGAAGAGAGGCTTCAAGTGACTTTTCATGCCTTCGTCTGGCCTTTCAAATGTGGCCATTTGGTCTTCCAAAGCACCATTGTTCGTCACATAGTAACAAACTGGCCTATGAAGAGCCATTTGCATCCCAGATTCCTCTTCGTCATCTGTCACTTCAGAACAGACGTCGAACTCCCTTGGCAGAATTGACACAACATTTACTATTATATCGAGATCAGGTTCAGAATCCAGAAAGTCATCTGCTTCCATGTGTTCGTCTTCGACGTTATCAGCAACTGAAGACTCCATTTTTGATTCGCCTAACCTTTCTTTCATTGGCTTCTTTGCCAATTCCAAAGGCCTCTTCCCATTACCATCAGCAGTAACTTGGGATTTTTGAGCAGCCACTTTTTTCTGGCGCTGATATCTGCGCCATTGGGATCTTGTCATGGGATTTTTCCCTTTGTAATTATTCCTGTAATCATATTTCCTTGATTCAGGATCTTTTTTGGGATTGCTGTTACTGGAGTTCCCTTTCTCCATGTTCCTTTGACCATAGTCCACGTTTCTTCCATGAACCCATTGGTTGACAGGTGTCCTGTTTGAGGGGACAAATGATTTTTGCGGTCCCAACCTCTGATGCACAGGTGCCTGTTGGCTATTCAGAATATTAGAGTAAGTTGGCTTTTTATTTGGCCAATTGTTTCTGCTTTGACTATGAGGCAAAAACTTGTTGAGGCCTGCAGCAGCCTTCTTGTCGAACATGGCACTACAATGAGGACATAATGTAGCTTCGCCGTCATTTTCTTTGCAGCGTTGAAGGAAATCCAATAAAGTTTCCCCAGCCTGTGGATATACCTCTTCCACTTTGTTTTCGTATTCTTCCTCAGGAATGGAAATTAATTGTCCCCCTTCAGTGAGGTTCAATGCTTCCAACATCAGGCATTCAAAAGGCTCTGTGTATGCAGCATCAGCAATCTGCAATGGATCCTCATCCACTTGTTGTTTGGATTTTGGCTTTTCGCCAAATTTGAGTCTTCCCTCCTGCAGGGCTTTCTGGACCAGATCCCTGAAAAGAACACATTGTGAGGTTCTATGACCCAAGAAATTATGGTATTTACAAAAACCTCTTTTCTTACGTTGATCCAAAGGTGGTAATTTTAAACCCTTTGGTACAATTATTTGGCCATCAGCGACCAATAAGTCAAAAATTTCATCACATTTAGTAATGTCGAAAGTGTATGTCTTAGAAACGAATCTATCATTCTTTGGTTCGACAGGATTATTCCCATTTGATGGTTTTAACATTTTACAAGTATAAGGAGGGCCTGGTTTTAATTCAGCAACGTTAACCTCGTTATTTTCTATGTAATCTTGACCATCGTCGAACTCATTTTCACTTTCGTAAGTTTCTATGTATGCCACTTTTTCTTTTTTGTGGAACTTAGAATTTCTGACTTTTTCAGCCCTGAGGCGTTCGACCTGTCGAACACGATCTGCTAATTGGGCCATATCTCTCAAATGTTGAGTATCTAACTTTTTCCTAATGGAATAGTCAAGGCCACCAGCAGCCATCTCAACCAATTCATGTTCAGGTACCTGGGTGAAGCATCTTGCCTTGAGGAGGCGAAACCTGTTCAGATAGTCATCAATGGCTTCTGAGGTTTTGCGCTTCATACTGGCTAATTCTTTGAGACTAATCCTAGATTGTCCCATGTAAAATTGTTCATGAAATAGCCTTTCTAATTGAGTCCAAGTATGAATTGAATGAGGGGGAAGTGTAGTGAACCACGTAAAGGCATTTTTAGTGAGGGAATTGGGAAAAAACTTCATTTTTAAATCTTCATTATTTGCCAAATTCCCTGCCTCTGCCAAATATCTGGCAATGTGTTCGACAGTAGACTCATTAGTATCACCAGCAAATTTTGTGAATTTGGGAATTTTCCATCCCCTTGGCAATTCTGCCTGCAATACATATTCAGACAAGGCCGACACAAAATTTGGCCTATGCAAACCTATATTCAAACCATTTTGGGCCAAGATATTTTCTACTAAATTGGCCAAGTTATTATGCCCTGCAACGTTTTCTTGTCGGACATTTCTAAGAACATTATCGGCATCTTGGTTTCTATTAACCAAAACCACTTCCTGTTCTGGTTGTTCTCTCTCAATGCGTACTGGTCGGGTTTGGACTTCTTGTTGAGTCTCCGGGTTTGCACGAGGAACCCTTTGGTTATTTGGAGCATCAGGGGCACCAAAAAAGTCTGCCATCCTTCCCATTTGATTGGCTAACAATAAATAATTGTCATTGGCTGTTTGTAACACAGGATTAAAGATTGTGCCAATCTGTTGGGTCAACGCATTCACCATGTCATGGTTACTTTCGTCCATTTGTTGCCTAAGCACATTCATAGAGTTATTTGTCAAGTTTAGAGAATTTCCCCTATTTCCCATCGCAGAAGATGAGGGAGAATTTTCTATCGCAGGCAAACTATACAGGCTTGCCATCGTTGTTGTTGGCATTCCATATTGTGGGTTTCTAGGCAACCATGGAGGTCTCGACGGAGTTCCACCAATTTGACTACCGTCTGTATATCCATGTGTTTGTGATACGTTGGTTGGCATAGATGATACATTCATTTGTGTCATTATTGCACCATTTGTATTTGGAGGAACAAACCCTCCTACTATACTTGAAGTGGTGGCAGGCATTGTTGATCCACTGGCGCTTACGCCAACGGTTCCGGAACTTATTACAGGATTGGCATTCCCACCATTAGGATTATTGCTTGGGATACTTTCAGAAGTTGTAGAATTCAGGGCAGGGCTTGTTGGCCCACCAGTAGGATTGGCGCCAGGATTGCCAGATACTGGTTGATTTGGTTGCCCTGTCGAATTTGGAACAGGATTTGTTTCTGCCCCATTATTGTTATTATTATTATTATTAGGATTAGGATTGTTTGGTGGTCTCACCATTCTGGAACGAGGACGCCTTGGTATATTTGAAAAAACTGGAAGAGACTTACCACTCCTCAAATGCATATACAAATATACACACAATCAAAGTATAAACACCAAACAACAAATTTTGTAAGAAAAATTTTCAAAAACACACTAAATAAAAATACACAATCCAGATGTCCCACTGGGCGTGCCAATTTGTTTACCCCGATTTTTAGTAAACAACCGCTAGTTTGATTATTACAAGAAGGATCAACTAGTAAATCCTGGGACATATGGATTGTGCGGAAGATGATGAAAACATATTCATATCTTTGGGTTAAATCGGATAAGTTGATAAAAAGTAAAAGCATTTGACGCAGTCAAATGGTTTGGTTTAAAGTAAAATGCTTCAAAGTAAATTTGCAGAAAACTTGTAAATGAATTGCAAGTAAAGTTTAAAGAGAAACTTTGAAAAGTAAAACATGCAATGAAAGTAAGTTACAGAATGTAAAAGATGCAGAAAAGCTTTAAATTGCAGAAAGCTTAAATGACAAACAAGTAATCAAGACTTGCAGAATGTAAATTGCATTGATAATTGTAAAGCGTTTACAAAAGATGGTACACAGATTCGTACATGTTCCTATTCGCATTCATTTCGCTCGTTGACATGGGTACTCTGAATTTCTAAGGAATTTGCATGTGTATTGAATTGTGGACCTGTTTCTTCTATCAGAAACTTGTATTTATAGACAAACTAACATAACTGCTATAAACCTATAATTTGCCTAACTATGCTCCACGTGTCTTGACAATTTGAATTCCCTTTGACACCTGGCGAACCCTTCAAACGTTACTCATTTTGAATATTTTGCTAAGTCCAGAGTACGCTTCCTTCGTTCTGCACAGTACGTTAGACAAACAAACATACACACGTACATATATATGCATATATATAGTTTTCGACCATTACCAGTTAGTGTCGAAAATATGCTTTTACACAAATAGTATCTTGTCGAACTCGACAAGCTTATTCAGACAACACACGTTCTGTCGAATTCGACAGAACTCTAGGCTTTGACAAGCAACTTTGCACATTAAAAGTCTTTGATGTCAAATGCCATGATTTTCTCTTGATTTATTGCCAGAATCAGTTTCCAAGAGAATATTAAAAGGCAATAATATACATTAAATGAGATTTCATCATCTCATTCCAATTCATTAATGCCTGTCGAAAATACAGGCTAACACCTGTAAAGGAATTGACGGAACTTTTAAAAATGGACGGAAAGGACTAAAGTGACTTTCGAACATATCATTAAGGGACCAAAGTGAAACTAATATTCTTTAAGGGACCAAAGTGAAACCAAAAATTTCTTTAAGGGACCAAAAGACCAATTAAGCCAAAAAATTAAAAATCACTTTTTTCAAAGAAAAAACAAAAATATTGATATAATAAATGCTAATTTTATGTTATATCATATAAATCATAAGTAACAAATAAAAAAAAAAGTTTGTGACATCTTTGGGTTTATCTATCTTCTTTAGCTAAGTAATACAATCAAAGAGATAAAATTTGTAATTAATTATATATAAAATAAAAATAAAATAAAAACGGATCACGGGCCAAACCCACGAACCCGCGGATTTAACCCACATAACCCACGGTTTTAACGGTCTAACTCACACGGATAAAAATATAAATGGACCAAAAAAATTAAACTTAAGCCCGTCAAAACTGTAGGTTAAATGAGTCGGCCTGCGGACATTTACCCGTATACCCAGCTCTACATGTACATGGCTGTGTGCGCAGCCTCCGCTGCTTCAATTTTAATGTGCTATATACCATGTAATATACTAATATGTATGTGCCTAGCTAGCAATGCATAGATTTAAATAGTTTATTTGTTGGATAAAGATGCATGCATAGTCTTGACAAAAAAAAAATGCATGTATAGATTTAATTACCACCACAATAAATGGCAATGGCCTTATGTGTTTTCACTATACAGTTTCATTATTTTAAATTTTAAATAAGATTTAAAATAAATTTTTTTGTTTATATTTAACTGCTATTTTAATAATTTAAAATACAATTTGTCAATTATGATGTACTTTCTCAATAATTCTACTTCACATTTTGCATAAAATTTAATAGAGAAAAGAAGAATGTATATGCTAAATTTATTTAAAAAGAGAAAGTAGAATTGAAAAAATAATAAAACAATCCCCTAACTTGGTTTGAGAACTTTATACTAAAACAATATTTACAAAGGAACGAAGCGAGTAATATTTAATAGACAAAATACATTTAAAATTATATGTGACGTTTTAAATATTATATTTTTATTTACTTAAATATTGCCCCCACTACTCAAAGTTTCTGGGTCCGTCACTGTTGGAGTAGAAAAAAAAATTTAGCTATGTTTCTTTAGGTCCGGCCCATCCAATATCGTGGGCTAATCTAATGGGTCGGGCCATTTTTTACAACTCTATGAATTACTATGAGAGATTTACGGGTATTAGCATGGTATGAATTTGAAATCTTTAGATTTTTTTTTGACAAAAAAAAAATTTAGATTTAAAATCTGTCTTTTACGATTAGATCCAAAAATTTAAAGTTGTCTTTTTTGTTTTCTTTCAAAATTTTAACTTATCATCAATATTCTATTAATATTTGAAATACTCACAAATTTTGAAATTATACATGCACACACACACATATATATATATATATATATATATATATATATATATAACCACATGTTTGAAAAGGTATTCTAATTTTATTTTTACTCAAAAAAAAGAAGGTATTCAAATTATTATTTTTTTGACAAAATAAACGATATTCATTCATTGAAATAAAAAGAGTACATCGATGCAATACAAATTTATAATCGCTAAAAACAAAAAGGATAAATCTGCGAACAAACTCACAGTATCCATGTTAGTTACCACAAAACGACAAATTGAATATGCCTACAAATATGACTATATTGAAGTGTCCGGAATATCCATGTCTCCGGATTTGTAGCTTTGATGACACCAAAATCGACATTCATTGAATCTGCACTAGATCAAATCTACTCCTTCAACCTGAAACAAATGAACACCGTACAAAGACGGAAAAACAAATACACCGCACAAAAACGGGACAATCAAATACACCGTACAAAGACAGAAAATCAAAACAAACAAATATGTGAAAATCACACTTATTTATTATAAAGAGAAAGAAAAACAATTTGGAGGGATGATTTTAGGCCAAAACTCACCTAAAATCACCCCTCTTTAATGGACTAAGAAGAAGAAAAAAAGTATTGACGGCTAGAAAGGTATTCTAATGTTAAATCTTTATATTTGTATATTTTTCTGAACAACAACGTCTTGTAAGATACATCTATAAATATTTGTATATTTTTCTGAACAACAACGTCTTGTAAGATACATCTATTAATTACTATCTATAAATAAATATATAATTGGTCAAGCCACTTATTATAGAATGAAAACACCTTTAAATATCCAATAGAAAGATAGACATTCAACATCATTTGCGATGAATTGGCACCAACTCATGCCAAATTAGCATATTGTTAATCATTTTTATGTTATAAAAAGAAGCACAATCAACCTTCATTTGCACAAAAATAAAACTTCATCACCAGAACAAAGGAAAAAAATATATACACCATGGGATTTATATGTAAAGGTGTATTATTTTTTTCCTCAATACTGGTGTTGCTATCAACCACAACATGTGCAATTTATTCAGGGGCTGAATTTGAAAATAAAAATATAAAATCAGCTACTTTTATTTCTGAAATGTTTGAAGTGGGTCCTGGAAAAGTTGCAGCTAAAACTTTTTTTGATGTTCAATTTCCAAAAGGTCATGTTGGAATAAAGAGCTTTGATGCTGAATTAATTGATGAAGAAGGAAATTCAGTACCATTATACGAAGCATACCTACATCATTTTTTTGCTATAAAATATCAAGCAAAAGATTGGAATATGTTAAAAATAATCCCTAAGGATCCTATGGAAGGTGCCATTTACATTCGAAATGATGGAACATGTAATACTTATATTCTTCCAATTTATTGGGGTTTGGGAGGTGATTCACGAGGAACAAAATCAAGAATTCCTGATCCTTATGCTGTAGAACATGGTAACCCTTCAAAAATTCCATTTGGATACCAAGAAAAGTGGCTCCTAAATCTCATGGTGATTGATACACGTGGAACAAAAGATAGAAAACGTTGTACTGAATGCAGGTGTAACCATTTCAACTTGCCCAAGAATTTTTATAATACCACATCTGGCATTGATGGCAAACCAGTGGGCCCAAGTTATAAAGGAGGACTCTTTTGTTGCCAAGATAATTTACAGTGCAAATTAAAAAAGGGTTTTAAAGCACCTACGAGAAAACTTGCCTTGAGATACAATATAACATGGGTTGATTGGAACCAACAACAAATTCCTGTAAGATTTTATATACTTGATTCAACTGATCGAGTTAGAACAAATGGTTCCCAAGTTATTCACGATTGTCAGGTAAACAAAGTATTATTTAATAATTTTGTTTGTGATTTTTTTATTCACATTTTGACTTAGTTTATTTCATTTTTTATTTTCTATAACATAATCTCTACCGTTGTAAATATAAGAGAAACTTGAATTTTTAGATTCATAGAGAACCTAATGTATTTAGTTCATATTATAGACTAAATACATTAGATCCTCAATGAATCTAAAATGTAAAATTTATCTTATATTAAGGACCAAAGGGAGTAATTACTAATGCAGTTTTAAAGATAAAAATGAAAAACCAAAATATATTCATACATGATCAAACAAATCGTAAAAATGACAAGACGGTGGTAATAGTTTTACCTTGTGACCTCAAGGGATGAAGTTCAAATCCCTTCGATAATAGTTATAAAATGATCACTAATACCGCTTTAATTAATAATACTTCATTCTTCACCAATTTTTTTTATCAATTAACTCTTTCAGTTTTGACAATATTCAATTAGTTAATTCCAAAACATAACTTATATGTATATTTATGTTGAATTTGACGATTACAGGTAGAGTTTACAGTTCCACCAAGTAATGGTAGAAAGAACTCTGCTCCTCATATTGAGAAAGCAAGCATTCCAATGGAAAGAGGTGGTTATCTCATATACGGCACGGCTCATATGCATACAGGTGCCATTAACGCAACATTATATGGACAAGTAAGTTATTAAGTATATATAACTAACTCCTTCATTTACTTATATCTATATATAATCTTTATGATTTTTTATAGTATTTTTCATTAAACTTTGTGTGCTTGACATGTTCCTTAAGCAATACATTTTATTTTTTCTATATTATGGTAAGAAGTCATATACTTTAAATCATTCTTGATCACTTCTAAAGATGATTATATTTTAATAAATTTAGGATGGAAGGACTTTGTATACTTCAAAACCAACATATGGAAAAGGAAAGGAACCAGGAAATGAGAAAGGCTACGTTGTCGGGATGTCAGGAAGTTATCCACAATTAGGCTCAATCAAGATTAAAGATGGTGAAATTGTGACTATTGAAACAAGATATAAAAGTGGTTTTCGCACTGGAGCTATGGGACATATGTACATCTATTTGGCAGACCGACTACCAGAGAATACATATAGGCCTACTTTGATATAGAAATTCAATATTTTATATGTCATCAAGTGATTATAACATTTAAATAAACAAGTTATTAATCAAGAGGAAAAATTATTCATTTCAAATTTATTTTGAGTCATTCACTTTCTAATCGAATATACTTTGAAGGTAGTATAACACAATAATTCAATTAGGAAGCAACTTAAGACTTACAAAACTATAAACTTTAGTCCTTTAAAATGTTTACATTAAAAGTGCAAAATAAATATCATACAACTTTTTCTAAAAAAAAACCTACATTGATGCATCAACTCTAAACAAAATACAAGCCCCCCCTTAAACATAATTACATACTATTAACTAAAGAACTCCAAAATAAATTGTGATTAAAATTTGACTCTATTTTATTTAAGATTTCACCGTTGGAATTCTGACATGTAATTTGAAACTTCTCTTCTTTTGAAAATATTTGCTATCTAAAAACATAATAAATCATATAATGATTTTGGCAATAATATCCAATAACATAGAATGCCAACAAAAATCTATGCGAGATATAAAGCAGAAATCCTCTCCAAATTTGAAGGTATTAGATACACATATGTAAAATGTCTACACATGCATTGTAGACTAAAAATAGTGTAAAATAAAAAATAAAGAGATGATATTGTGAGAGTTGGTTTTAGTGAAAGAAGTACCGTATAAACAAAAGTGTAATTTGAACATATTGGTACAAATTTAATGAAAGTGGATCTGTTAGTTAAAGGTTTACCTCCCAAGACATTTATGGGCCATGTCGAAAGACCTAAATATGAGTTTATAAGTAAGAGATAATCTCCACCTTACTATGTAATTGACTTTGTAAGGTTAAAATAGACTAAACTCTCAATTTTAATATATGAAAGATAAAATCATATAATTTCTATGGAAAATATAATTTTTAACTTAAAAAAAATGACATCTTTTTAAAATAAAAGGATTTCTTTTAAGACTAATAATAAATAAATTGCTGGAAAGTAAAAAAAAAAAAAACACTATCGACATCCTATCTTGACAATGTCTCACTTTATTGTGTAATTGTTTAAAGTCTCTGTCTCAATTTGCACAAAACAAGAAAAGTCCATATTTTTGAAATTCCAAATCCAAATATGAAACCTCCTTCACTCTGCATGATTGCCAATCCATGTTGTTCCTTCTTCCATGCTCCCATTGTTCACTGGTTGAATTCATCACCTAAAATATTGAAACAGGAAAAGATACATGGTTAGATATGTTTAATTTCAATTTCAGTTTTGAGTTTTAAAAATTTTCAAAAACCAAAATAAATTTAAGTTTTATGTTATGAAATTTTCAAAAACAGAAATTTACTTTAAACATAAAAAAAAATATTCATGACAAAGCTCGCAAAATAGTTAAAGTATTATGAATCTACTAGCCGCCACGTGCCCGTTTGTGTGATCGATATTCTCTTTTTTCTTCTTTTTTTTTTTGATCGATATTCTCTATTATGCAAATATAAATAACTACTTAATCTCTTTTTTTATTGGACTTGGTTAAATCCTTATGCATAATAACTCTTCCCATTAATAACTACGTGACCTCTTTTTTTGTTGTGGCTAGTTATTAAGAAGAAAAAAAAATATTTTTTTTTACTATAAAAAAAACTGAAAACCTACTTTTATGTGGAAGTTTTGCTTAGTTATTAAGAAGAAAAAAATTATTTACTAAAAAAACTGAAAATCTATTTTTATGTGGAAGTTATGTTTTAAGGGTAAAATAGGAATAATGAAAAAGCTATCCAAAAATTTGTATCCTTTTTATCTATACTAATATATAAAGGGGATACAAATTTTTGGGATGGCTTTTTTGTTATTCCAATTTTACCCTTAAAAAATAACTTCCACATAAAAATAGATTTTCAGTTTTTTTTTTCTTAACACAACTTCCCCATAAAAGTAGGTTTTCAGTTTTTTATAGTAAAAAAAAATATAATTTTTTCTTCTTAATAACTAACCACAACAAAAAAACAAGGTTACGTAGTTATCAATTATTAACAAAGTCCAATAAAAAAGGAGATTAAGTAGTTATTTATATTTGCACAATACAGAATATCGATCGCACACGAAGAAAAAAAAATATCGATTACACAAACGGGCACGGAACCGTTTGGCGGCTAGTATATATAGTATAGATTACGATTTAATTAATAATAATTTTTAATAATAGTAATTTAATCTAATTTTTGTAGTTTTGAGATTCAGGGGATGTATTGAATTAGGATTTCATGGGATTTTAAAAGACTTTTTTATAATAAAAAACTCTTTTAAAAATAATCTTTTAAAATCTCATAAAATCAATACAATCCAACATAATCTTTTAAAATCTTCAAGATTTTCTTTATAAAAATAGTCTTTCAAAATCTCAATCCAATACACCTTAAGTGAAAATCGTGTAAAAAATATAAACGCAATCATTTTTTATTTTTTTTTGGTTTTCAAACTCAATCATTTTTACCTCAACATATATATTTCGTTTTAAATTTAACTTTTAAAACTAAAACCAAAACAAAAAAACTTGCAACCACCCCAATCCTCCCCTTAATTTATGTAATTTAGTCAAGAGTCTTATATTTAGAATGAAAGCTACTAGAACATAAATAAATGTAATTTATGGAATTTAGATTTGTACCTGCAATATAGTATGACTGTGAGTGCTGCTGAATTGGGATGACAACTTCTGTCCTCAAACTCTGAAAATCTTGTAAATAATTTGAACAATATGTATTATAAATTGTAGTAGAATCCATAATACCATTCTTGTTCTCATGATGATGAGGTGGCATTTGCAACAATTGATTTTGGTGTTCTCTAAACATCTTAAGTTCTTCAAATATTTTTTTATACTCATTGCATACTTTTATATACTCTCCATAAGAACCATTTATAGGATCCTTTTGTCTATTAATTGCTTCCCATATCAATGAATCCACAACTCTTCTTCTATCTACTTCTTGAGCATTCCTTACCAACTTTGTTATGTTGCTAACACCAAAAACTTTGTGCGCTGCTTTGAATTCTTTACTTCTATTTGATGGAAAATAAGGTGCTAATATGCAATTTTCACTGCATTTTTTTCTTTGATGTTTGCATGCTGCACATGCTTGATGCATACCATTGTTGTTACTATTTCTCTGCATCCTACAAGGAGTTAATTTCAAATATAAGAAGATATATTTAATAATCTCATATCATATACTGTATATAATTTAATATATAGAAGGAGAGTTAAAGTGCAAAAACTTTATATATAAAATATTTGTTTTAGAAAAGAGAATTTGGTAGTTAGGGATTGAATCATTGATTGTTACTACTATAAATGCGATATGAAAGGATAAAGAGCACTTTTCGAGTCAGTGCCAAACTGCTAAAATAATAGGTAAAGATAAAGAATACCAAACTGCAAAGTTCATTCACTAATTATTTCTTAATATCTTTTCATAATCTCTAGAGATCTATTTATGCATAAAATAAGAAGAGACAAACTTCCCTATATTTACTCTAGCATAACAAACTAATTCATTCCTATAATTATTCTAAAATAATATTATATTAAACTAAATTCCCTATTATTACTCTAATATAACAAACTAAAATAAAACTTCATTCCTATCAAAATAGGAGAGAGAACTTAACAGCAACTTCTTCACCTAATTATATAGTTTTAATGCAATTTATAATTAGCCTATCCAATTTGATATTCCCCTTCCTATACATTGCCTTTAAACCCATCGTTGTTTTTATTTTAAGAAATATATTGTTTGGTTTTAGTGAAATAGAAATGAATATTTACATATGAATCATTCTTGTTTGGTTGATCAATTTAGAGTCAAGAGAGCAAAATCCATTCTCACTTGATTCTACTTCTCTTAAATATTGCAAACTAGATTCTTTTGTTTCCAAATTTATGGTGCAATCGAATACGGACCATTAAATTAGGTAGAATTTTTTTATCACTCTTAATCTAATGGATTTAATTTGTATGCACCGACAGAGTAAAATAATTTTACACTGTCAACCAATGACTACCATGTATTCCGCCACGTCACTCCACTTTACCCCACTTTCTTCATATGACATGGAAGATTGGTGGTTTATTATTGGATGACCGTGTAAAATTATTTTACACTGTCAGTGCATATCAATTAAACTCTAATCTAATATTCTACGGCCAACTCCGCTATAAAATTAATTGTTCAAAGATCCAAATCCTCGATATATTATAATGATTAGGAGGACGAAAATACGTTTCAAATATTTTAAATCTATTACTATTTTTTTTTTACCGTAAATCTATTACCATTATATCATGAAAGTTTGTAACCATATCATAAATAAATTACTCCCTTTTCTTCTCACCCTTCATTGAAACCCCCTCTCCTTTTTAAAATACACGTAACTTTTTTTTTTTTTACATTAATCTAAACCTATAAATCAATCAATGTGTAATACTCTACTTTTTTTATTTATTTTTAGTTTTATGTTTTTGTTTGTATTATTAAATATGCATCTATATATATGATGACGATGATGATTAAAAAAGAAGAAACAAGAATTATTGTGACAAGAATTGAAGAGTGTAACTGTGCTTGATTGCATGATAAGTATCCAAACTTGTTAATTAATGCATCTCTAAAGATATCACCACACAAAAAATACAGAAAATTAAAGTAGAATAATTGAAGATACAAACCTCAGGAAATTGTTATTGTCTTCAAGTAAAATGAAAATCAATAATAAGTATATATAACATATGCATATAGTAAAAAGTTAGTCAAAAAATAATATATATTACCTAATAAATTATGTATAGAAAAAGAAGCATTGTTGAGTGTAGGAGGAGCACGGAAAGATTGCTAAGGTACGTGTCTCTTGGAGTGACAATTATTTAAATAGTGAAGAGAAGAATAAGATTGGTTAAAAAACAGTTTGTGTAGATGAAGTTTGTTTAATTAGGAGATAATCACGTATTTTATCCTTAGCCCTAAAAATAAGATAAAAGAAAACAGCAAACTAAATCGTAACAAGACCTTCCAAAACAAGAAACGAAACTCTCGAGACTGTTCTGTTCCGATATTTTCTGCACTTTGTTTGTTTCATCAATCTTCTATTATGTTTTATTTTTTATTTTATTTTTTACCCAAAAAAAAAACAATTAAACAATAAACCTGTTTCGGGCTGGGCCAAAGCCAAGATCCAAACACTTTAAGTCCAGTCCAATTCCACTTCATCTCGATACCTTTTTATGTCGAACACTGTAAATTCCATGTTTCCCGTGCACCGAATACACCTTTCACAACCCATATAGACGACTAATTTGATCTCAAAAGCTACCCGCACTCTACGTTGCGCTCTACCTTGATGGTTACAGCCGTCTCCACTATATAAGCGCTCGCGCTAAGGTATAATTCAATCATTTTTCACCTTTACTCTTCTTTAATCACATTGAGGCCATGAGCGTTGCGGTGCTAACATATTTTGCTGGTACTTTTTCAACTTCGCTATTAGAGTCATCTAGTTCTGAATTCAAATGACCAGCAAGTTCGTGTTTTGAACATGCTCAAGCTCGCAGAGCTCATATGACTTTAATTAATTATCACTATCTCCATTTTAGTGATTTCTATTTATATTTTTAGAAGAAAGAAATTAGATTAAAGAAGACTCACCCAATGCAAGATAAGAGAAACGTCCTACTTGTAATATTTTTTTTTTGAACGGCGAAATAATATTATTAAATATAAAAAGAAGAGGAAACAAGGAATGGAGAAAAGTACAAGAGGTACTCGACCCACTCAAATGAGACAAGTACAGATAGGACTCCGCCCAACCCAAGCCCCTCCAACACTATCTAGCTATACAATCGAACGGGTCAATACACCATTCGTAGAATAAACAAGGCAAGCTAATCTTTTTGGCCAACAACCACTTCCAAGAACTCACTCTAATCCTATCAAAAATTTCCTCTTGATTTAAGACTTTATTAGAGAAAATTCTATCGTTCCTAGACCACCACAAGGCCCAAATAACCGCATGCCAAACCATAACCAAGCCATGAACAACATGTTTTCTTCCTTTGCCCAACGTTCGGAAAGTCTCAAAAATGGAGGACATCGAATGAGGTAACAACGCGACAATCCCGAACCACTTAAACACTTTGAGCCACACCGCCCAAACCAACGAACAAGAAGCAAAAAGATGATTATCGGATTCACCAAATCCATCGCAAAAGGAACAAGAGGATCCCCCCTCTAGAACCATCCCATGCCGCGCTAGATTGATTCTCGTCGGAAGGCGACCTAAGAGAGCTTGCCAAGAAAACACAATTACCTTAGACGGCGCCCAACTACTCCAAACCTTAGCTAGAGAACCCGCGGAAGCTATAGCAAGAGAAGGTGAAGGAGAAAAACGATTGTAAAGGTGAGTATACATAAGGTTAACCGTAAATTCTCCACCTCCAAGAAACAACCAAGAATCCTCGTTAAAAGAAATGGTAGCTAAAGCAATCATCTCATTAAGCTTCAAGAAAAGATCCTCATCCCAAACTAAAAAAGCCCTCCTCCACCCAAACCTCCAACACCAAATACCATTCACCCATTCACCCATTTCTTTTACACTAAGATCCGGATGAAGTGCAATTTTGAAGAGGCGAGGAAAAATAGAACAAACAGGAACCGTACCAATCCAAGGCTCCTTCCAAAAATTTGTGTTCCCCCCATCACCCAATTTTTTGGAGAACATCTCTTGAACCCAATCCCCTTCCAACCCTCTAAGCACGCCAATCCCCACCAAGTCTTTCCACCAAAGCGAGAGTTTGTAACCTCTCCCTAAGGACACATCGAGACCACCCACATTCCCGTATTTTGCACCCAAAACCATTTTCCACAAGGATCCATGATCCACCAACAAACGCCATCTCCACTTGGCAAGCAACGCCAAATTAAACCACGCAAGGTCTTTGACGCCCAAGCCCCCCTCCTCCTTAGGCCGACACACATCAATCCAACTAACCCAAGGGATTTTATCCTTATCCCCCGAGGCACCTCCCCACAAAAACTTTCTTTGGAGCCTCACAATTTTCATCCTAACCTTCACCGGCATTCTAAGGAAGGAGAGGAAGAACACCAGAATCGAAGCCAACACGGAATTTAACAAGACCACTCTCCCACCCAAACTAACAAAGCGATGTTTCCACGAAAGAAGCCTACGTTCAATAGTTTTGACAACCGGATCCCAAGTAGAAGAAAGTCTCGGGTTGGCACCAACCGGAAGCCCTAAATAAGTAAAGGGAAGAGATCCTAACTTACAATGAAGAAAATTTTTCGCCACATAGAGGAAGTTAGAAGAGACATTAACCCCGATGAGACTACTTTTGGAGAAGTTGACTTTTAAGCCGGACACTAACTCAAACCATCTCAAGATTGCCTTCATCGCCCAAAGGTTCTCCACTCGGGCCTCCCCAATAAAAAGAGTGTCATCCGCAAATTGAAGGAGAGATACGGAGACATCCGGACTAACCTCGAAACATTTAAAGAAGCCAAGAGAAACCGCACTTTGAGTTAACGCATTCAAACCCTCCGCTACAAGAAGAAACAAGAATGGAGCAAGTGGATCCCCTTGTTTAAGGCCTCTCTTGATATTGACTTGTTCCGTGGGTGAGCCATTCACCAACACCGAGAGTTTCCCGTTACAAATGCACATCTTCATCCAAGCCCGCCAACGATCACCAAAGAGATCCAATACTCTTATGGCTCTACATTGTGCAATTGGTTGATATTTTGCATTTCATAAATGAAAATCGATGCTATGGTAGGACACATGTGATACAACAAATCGCATTTTGACTTATGCTGATCAATTACTAGGAGCTTGACGAGCATCATATTATATGGCCAGGACTACTAGCAAACTAGCAATGATGCAGCACAACATATGCATAATGGTCAACAATAATGGACTTTAATTTCACATGAATATGTCAATTGTAATCTTGATGCAGCTATCTTTAAAGAAGAGAAATGCATTAGAGATGGTTTTTAGTTGCACTTGTAGACGAGCAATTTAAAACCATTACTACAACTATGGTTGAGGACTGGGCGGGTACGGTCAGTGACGGGTCAAAATTTCACATCTGAAGGTTAATCGAAAGAGATAATATGTAGCCCAATTTCGACTGATTTTGGTAACGGTTTCGTCGGGTGATGGTTCGACGGGTGACGGTTTAACGGTTTGGTTGTTGCGGTTTCAACTTTGATCTTAAACTTTCAAAAAATTATAACAATTTGAAGAATCCTCCTTTAATAAATCAAGTGGAAAAAAATAAAAAAAAAAATTGAAGAAAAAATCTAAAGATAGATACTGAAAGAAGGAACTAGAACATAACATGTTTCTCTTGTAAAATATTTTGGATCTATTGAATTTACCAGCTCTGGTTGCGTAAAATCCAACGAGTGAGTAGATCAAACAGGGTGTCTAAGTCATTGTGGATGAAGGAGACAATATTTTTAATTAAAACTTAGACTATTTACAATGGTTAAAAGATTCAACACCCACCTTTTTCACTTTTTACACTCTACATCATATTTTCTCTCTTCTGTCTAATAATTCAACACAGATTCAACTTTTACTCATTATAATAGTTTTGTTTAATAAAATTCAATATCCAACTCCACCACTTTTATTTCACAATCTTATTTTCTTTTATGTTTATGTTTTTGTGATTGTATAATAATAACAATTATTGATTGAAATTAAATTAAAATAATTAAGAGTTAAATAATTAATTTTTTTCTTCCTAATTTAATAATTTATTCAAATTTATTTTTTTAATTTTATATTCTTAGATCTACAAACAAGAGTTTATTGAAGGCTAAATAGAAAAATTAGAAGAAAAAATTTGTTTTTTTTTTGTTTTTTTTTGTTTTTCTGTGTCCAAATCAAATGAACCAAGTCTCTATTTATAGATAAAAAATGATGAGTTTTGATGAAAAAAATAAAATAAATTTACCATGAAATAATTGACCTCAAATGATAAGGATGAAATAAAAATTTAAAAATCACAACAACTAATAATATGTTGCCAAGTGGAGGATGGGAGGACCCACTCCCTCCCCCACCACTTGTTGTTTCAACATGTTGGAAATTTTCAACTCCAACTTGATACACATAGAGTTCGTTTGATCTGTTAAAAAATGAGGGACAAGACAAGACAAAAATAATTGTCCAGTGTTTGATGCAAAAATACACACATGAACAGGACAAAATAAATGTTGATGGACAGGACAAGTAGCCGCTTTTTTGTAACCCACTAAAGTGGGGGACAAATTGTAATATCCTAACTTCTAAATTATCTAATTAATTTTAATTAGAGTTTGCTTAATAAAATTAGAACTATTTAGAAGTGGATAATTAATTAAATCGTGAGAATAAGTGTATTATGTGATTTAGTAAATCCAATTAAATCTAAACCACACTAATTACCTACTCTTGAGATTAATTAACACAAGAATTCAAAACTCCCTCCTCCATCCTCCCTCCCTCTCTCGTCTCTCTCTCTCTCACTTAGTAATGAGTCACATTTCCACTCACTTCACCACCTCACCACCTAAACTCTAAGCCCTTTTTAGTTACATGCAAACAAGCATTTCTTATTCATTTTCTATACCTCAGAAAACAAAATCTGCAGCAAGCTCTCTTCCTTCTCCCCCACCTCACGCCATTTTTCAAACAACAACAAAAAATCACATGAGTTTGTCCTTTTTCTTCACATGCAACCTTTCACACATTAGCTCCCAAACCCACCATTTAACCTACATGCATGCATTACAATTCTGCAGAGGAATCAATTCTGCAACATGTTAGTTTAACTTCCCAAGCTTCATATGATACAAAACAACAACACCTCATTTTTATCATAACCCTCACCCAACCAATCACATGCAAGCAAGGGCCAAGACAAACCAAATTCTGCTCATCTAAGTCTCATAACCACTATAAATACCCCTCAACAACTCATAAATCAATCATCCAACACAATCAAATTCGTAGAGCAAAATAGAGAGTTTTCAAAGTATCAAAGTCTCAATTCTGGTCCTGTGTTCGTGGGTCTTGTTAGGAGGTTGCAGTAGCTGCTTTAGGAGCCCAGAAGCAAGATTAAAGCTTCAATCCAGGTGGGTTCTTAGGTTAGTTTAGCTAGTTTCCCAAAATATGAAAAATTGCATGTTAACTTAAGAAATTAGGGAAATGTTGTGTGAGAGGAATTAACTCCCAAATTCCTCTCCATTCTGTCTTATATTATACATATTGTGTGACTGCATGACTTAGAATGAGGATTGTAGGTGTTAATTTTGTTAAAAATTGAATTTTCGTGAAACAGGGGACATTCTGGGCAAACACGCTGCAGCGTGTTGCTAGCGAGCATTCATAGCGAGCTGGGTTTTCTGGGCTGATGAAACTCGCCGCAGCGTGCACTTGTGCGCTTAGCGAGTTGATTTAGGCCATGACCTATAATCTCGCCGTGGCGAGTTGGTAACACGCCGCAGCGAGTTTACACATAATAGACCTGTAAAACTCGCCAAGCGAGTTTTAACACGCTGTAGCGAGTTTGACAGGAACAGACCTGCATTTTTTAAATTTTCTAAAAACTTACACACTCGTTTTATATCCTCATCTGAGTTAGATATCTTGCAGTAGCATGGTTTATATAATGTGAAACAATATGTTAATCACAGATAATCTTTAGGGAATAACTTGGGGATTATAGGTTTGTATGCTCCCCGGGACTTGGTAATTCATGGTAGAATCAACTAAATTTAGTATCAGTCAATTATGAGCGATTTGTGATGTCGCACTATGGACTCCCAATGGAATAATCCATTCGGTTATGATTATGTGAGCTGCATGTCGTGACCGAATCGATTAACGGATATGGCAGGCCTCTGAGATATGCTCACCTCAGAGTGCCCTTGTGTTTAAAATGAATAAGATATAATTTGTGTTACACCTTTACTTATGATTATGTAATATGTATATTGTTAGCATGCTATGACTGATTAGGTTCCCCGGTGTAGTCACCTCTAGGAGGGTAGTAGGACTCACTGAGGCTTAGTAGTCTCACCCCACTCCAAACAATTTTTTTTTTCAGATGAGCATGTTGGCTAAGGTATGCTGGTTGGTGTGCTCGTGGCTTTGCCTTGGATTGTATTTATTTCATTCTTTCTAGTTTCCCTTCTGTTGTTGTATTTCTAATAAATTTCTGTTGTATCGTTGAATTCTTGTATCGCTTCCGTTGTTTCAGTATCTGTGTTGTACTTAGCACCTGCGTGTGCTTGAATTTTCAATTGTAATAATAATGTACTCAGTACCAGTTATAATATTCCACTGATATTCTAGATATTTCACGTGGGGTGTTATACAAATATTTGTCCAACGGACAAACAATTAAAAATACTATTTTATCCTCTAGCCTTAGGTTTTTCTTCTCGCCCGCGTCAGCCTTCTCCTAATACTGCACAAAACTGGTACGCTACTGCTCTCTCTGCATTCGTCAAGTAACTTTTTCAATTCCTTTTACTTTAATTCAATGCCTTGCTTTTTCTCTTTTCATTTCCAATAGTTTTGTATTTCTTTTGTCTTCATATTGATGTCAGTATCATTTTCACTACACACAATTCAACTCTCTCATTGTAGGCACTCAACTATTGAAATCATTTTTCAACTAGCCCATTGTAAGTGGTTTTGTATGTACTACATGAATTGTTTACTTTTTCTACTATATGTATTGTTTCCCATTAAGCACGAAATGACAATGTTTCTACTAGTGGCTATTGGGCTACTCGCTAGTACTAGTGTAGTGAAGTAAATTATAAAGTTAGATTTGACATTTGCTTTGCAGTATGACATAATTTGTCTGTTTGTGAGCAGTGCTGGGACAATATTTGCAGTCTTGCAGAACATAGGAGAATGTGTCTATGCATAAATTCTTGGGAAGCTCATTTTGAATGTGCCTGGACACTACTGGACTTCATATTTTGCATGTTTTTTATATCAGTGGGACATAACAAGAACACAAACACACTGTCACAACAGAGAACAAAAATGGAGAGAGTTTTAACTTCAACACAATATTTTCATTCACTAATTGATAATTTACAAACTTGATACTACATGGCTATTTCTAGCCTAAGCTACTTAATTATTAAGCTAACAAAACTTATGGACTAAGGGGGTGTATTGGATTGAGATTTCATGAGACAATTTTGGCAAAAAACATCTTGATAATTTTATGAGATTTTGTTGGACTATATTGATTTTCTGATACTTTTTTTCAAGACTTTTTTACAATCAAGATTTTTAACAAATGATTTGAATGAATTTTGAGAAATTTTTTTCAAAAGACTTTTTACAATCAAGATTTCATAATACTTTATATATTAGAAAACTTTTGTATATTAGGAAAATTTTAAAAGAATCAATAATTTGGGAATCCAAATATTTTAAAAAAAAACTCTAGGTTCCCTTTTTATGTTTTTACGAAAAGATCGTTTTCCGTAAAAATAAATAAAACAAAATTGTACAAAAGTTGTAATGAATCAAAAGTTTGTAAAAAAGATGGAGAATTTGTTATGAATTGTACAAAATTGTAATGAATTGTACAAAATTGAAGAAGAAGAAGAAACTGGTATAGTGATTATGAAAGTAAAAAGTTTTTGAGAGTTTGGAAAAGTCTGTGCGATTGTTGAATAAGTTAAAAAAGAAGAGAAGAAGAAACAACCGGCCAGGGCATGAAGATGAAACGTGAAAGAGATGTATGGAGAAAATAAGCAATTATAAAAAACATGAGATAATTAGAAAACATGAAATAGAAACAAGAGGGAAGGTGAAAAATAAATGAGAATCCATGGAAATCTCATGATATGGGGAAAAACTTTTTTTAGCTCAAAATTCACCAAAAAGTCCATCAAAATCCATTAAAATCCTATTTTTTAAACAATCCATCAAAATTAGAATACTTTTGAATACCACAAGACTTTTTATAAGTTGTAAAGAGTCTTAATTGAATACCACTAGACTTTTTTAAAGTCTTTTAAAATCCTAATTGAATACCACTAGACTTTTTTAAAGTCTTTTAAAATCCTAATTGAATACCACATAATTTTGTCATCATAAAAAAATCTTTTAAAATCCATTGAAATTCTAATCGAATACACCCCCAAGCTAACTTAGAGAAAGAAAGGTTGGAAGAGGTGTGGAGGTGCCACTTGCTTTCTTTGAGGTCCAATCAAAACAATTCCTTAATGACCAAGTTTAAATCTACTTGCTTCTTCTACTTACTTCTAGTAACATTTGATTTAATATCTAACAGTTTTTCCTTCTTTTTACACCCAAAACCCGTTTTTATCCATTCGAATAACCCATGATTTACTCGAATATTACAGGTTGCAGTCAGATCATGACTTCTTGATCACCCTTGCAACCACAATTTAAACCCGTAAAGAAACATAATATTGTTACATTTATCGGTAATATTCTGATTTAATATTCTTCAATGACAATTGTATATGTATATTTATTTATTGTTGTACGCCATCACAATCAAAGTAGCGCCTGTAGCTCAGTGGATAGAGCGTCTGTTTCCTAAGCAGAAAGTCGTAGGTTCGACCCCTACCTGGCGCGTTTCACGTTTTAGTGTTTTTTTTTGGCAAAATTTCACCTTCTCCAAAAACCCCAAAGTAAAAAAAAGAAAAAAACCACGTGTGTCACTAGTGGCTACTACTTTATTTCATTTCATGGTAGCGTTAAAACGCTAAAACCCTCGCATCACAAAATCACGGTGGCTAATGGCGGTTCCATTTCTTCTCCGTTCTCTCTACTCTTCCACCAAAAAATCCTTTTCCTCTTCTTCACCTCTCTCTTCATCTCCTTATCGTTTCTTCTCCCGCGCTTTCTCTTCCGCTCCCGCCGTCGCCACCAACCCTGCCGTATTCCCCGACCCTAGCCGCCTCCGCAACGTCGCCGTCATCGCTCATGTCGATCACGGCAAGACAACTCTCATGGACCGACTTCTCCGTCAGTGCGGTGCTGATATCCCTCACGAACGCGCCATGGATTCCATTAACCTCGAAAAGGAGCGCGGCATCACCATCTCTTCCAAGGTTCGTTTCACTTTTTATGAATCAATTCAATGTTATGTGAGAATTTAATTAATTAATTAATTAATTGATTGGTTGAATTTTCAGGTTACTTCTGTTATGTGGAAAGAAAATGAGCTCAACTTGGTGGATACTCCTGGACACGCTGATTTTGGTGGTGAGGTAAATTTAGCTTTTCAAAGTTTAAACTATATCATGTTTTGTTTCTTTGGATTCAAATTCTAATTGCATAGCTTAGCATGATTAATTACTAAAACAATGGTTTTGTTCTTAAAATATAGGATGCCATAAATGGTTGTATGTTATTTAGGTCCTATTTAGATAAACAAACGGGTCAAATATGTATAAGAAATGTGAAGCGCCTGTTTGTCAACGTAGTTTATGAAGAAATAACTTATAAAAATACAGTTTTCGTTAGTGGGAACTTATAAATTAATATAAAACCTTTTTTATTTGCATAAGCTGTTTTACATAAGCTCAAAAATAAGCTATTCCAAACGGTAATTTCATTAGTTCTCCAATATAGCTTATGAAAATAGTTCGTAGCATATATAAAAACAATTTATCTTTTGCTATAAAAATAGCTTATATGTAAGTACTTATCATGATAAGCGCTTGTGTTATAAGCTGCAAATAAGCTGTTTATCCAATGTCACATATTGTCAAACCGGTTTCATATAAGTTATCAGCGTTTTTTCATAAGCTTTCATGAGGAGCTTATGAAAATAAGTTGAAAACAACTTATGGACATGTCACAAGTTGTTTCTTTAACCTCTTCCAAATAGATTGACAAGTGTTTATGGTAGTAGATAAACTTAAAAAAGCTAATCCAAAACAAACTTTATCGAAGATTGTACTTTTTCTTTGTGACCTTACAAGATTGAACACACTCTTTTGCTATTAGATGATAAAGTTTTGTTTTTGTTTTCAATGTGATTTACTATTAGTGAAAACTGCATACTGATTGTGTTCTACGCTTATTATTTTCTTGTTTGGTTTATTATTAGGTTGAACGTGTAGTTGGTATGGTTGAGGGAGCAGTTTTGGTTGTCGATGCTGGGGAAGGTCCACTTGCCCAAACTAAGTTTGTTCTTGCGAAAGCCTTAAAGTATGGGTTGCGGCCTATTCTTCTTTTAAACAAAGTAGATCGGCCATCAGGTTTGTCCTCTATATTTCTGCTATAATATCTCAATACCATTTTTACAAAGAATAGAATTTAATGCAGTAATCACATGAAAGCAAAACACTATTTAACTGTGATAGAGTATAGAAGATAACACATGTTAGACTTGTTTAGTTAAGTGTTAATGTAAGCTTAGCTTAGTCACTGTACAGCTGTCACTTAGAAGTGCCAGCTAGATCTAAAGTCCAAAGGACTATAAATACCTGTACTCTTCATTGTAACAATTCAATTAATCAATAACAAATTCAGTTACAAAGTCAGTTACAGATTCTCTTTCTTTCTCTCTCTCTTTCTTTCTCTCTCAAACCTTCATCACCAACAATGGTGAAACTCTAATATGGTATCTTAGAGCTCTTTTTTTTCTCGATCCTAAGCCATGGCTGAATCACCTCCCGCTACGCCTTCTCCCTCCGCAGCTGCACGCGTCACTGCTGCTGCTGCAAAAACGTTCAAACACATCGTCTCCGTCAAGCTTGACGACTCCAACTATCTCCAGTGGAAACAACAAGTAGAAGGAGTTCTTCGAGGTACGAAAATGGTGAAACACGTGATTTCACCGCAAATTCCTCCCGTTTATCTCACCGATGCCGATCGCGAAACCGGATCGGAGAATCCGGCCTACACCGCTTGGGAAGAACAAGATTCGCTTCTCTGCACGTGGATTCTTTCCACGATCTCTGCAACTCTGCTATCGCGCTTTGTTAGCCTTCGTCAATCTTGGCAAGTTTGGGAAGAAGTGCACAATTACTGTTACACTCAGATGCGAACTCGTTCTCGTCAACTCCGATCTGAACTTCGCTCAATCACAAAAGGTTCGCGATCAATTTCTGAATTCATAGCGCGTATTCGTACAATTTCTGAATCTCTCATGTCAATTGGAGATCCCGTACCACATCGTGACCTAATTGAGGTAGTTCTTGAAGCCTTACCTGAAGAGTTTAATCCTGTTGTTGTTAGCGTTAATAGTCAATCTGAAATAATAACCCTAGATGAACTTGAATCGCAATTACTCACTCTTGAGGCTCGAAATGAAAAATTCAAGAAATCTTTAGCTGTAGAACAAGCTAGTGTGAATCTAACTCAAAATCCTAGCAAATCTGATGACAAAGCCTCACCCTATCAAGCGCAATTTGGTGCTAATCCTGGCCAGAACTCAATTTTTCCTCAAAATTCATATGGTAATAATCAGTCTCAGTACCCTAGCTATAATAATGATGGTAGATCTGACAATTCTAGAGGCAGAGGTTATCGTGGAGGTCGTAATAGAGGTAGAGGTGGTCGTAACTATGGAAGAGGTTCTATCCAATGCCAAATCTGTTATAAAGTAGGACATGATGCTAGCTACTGCTACTACAGGTTTGATAATGCTCCTTATGGAAATGGAGGCTTTGCTATGCCTCCAAATGTATGGATGCAGAATGCTGTTCGTCCTCCTCAGTACAATCTCCCAAGGCCTAGCTTTCCACCACAATATGGCAATCCTAGACCTCAAGCACCTCAAGCCTTTTTGACTGGAAATGAATCCATTGCTTCTAGCTCATTCAACAATGGCTGGTATCCAGATTCTGGTGCTACTCACCATGTCACACCTGATGCAGCTAACCTGATGGATGCTGCCTCTGCTTCAGGTTCTGATCATGTACAAATTGGTAATGGACAAGGTTTGGCTATCTCATCTATTGGTTCAATGAGTTTTTCCTCTCCCTATTGCCCTCACACTACTCTTAAACTAAATAATCTGCTTCATGTTCCTTCAATTACTAAAAACTTAGTCAGTGTGAGTCAGTTTGCTAGGGATAATCATGTGTATTTTGAATTCCATCCTTATGACTGTTTTGTAAAATGTCAGGATTCTTCTAAGCTTCTCCTAAAAGGACGGCTTGGGAGTGATGGCTTGTATCAATTTGACACTCCTCTTCAGCTCAAAACTGAAGCTCCTGTTTCAAGCAGTTTCAAGTCTACTTCACAACCTACTAGTCAAGCTCATCATGCCTTAGTCTTAGGACCAAAATATAGTAGTACTTCTACTTTCAAAATTCAGTGTAATAATGTTGAAACTAGCAATAGTTCAAACAGCAGTAGTTCTAGTCAATATTTTCCCTCTTTGTATAAGATTTGGCATGACAGATTAGGTCACCCTCATCATGAGGTTCTCAAATACATTTTGAAATTGTGTAACAAAAATATACCTAATAAATCTCTGCTTGATTTTTGTTCAGCATGTTGTTTAGGAAAGGTTCATAGATTACCTTCCTATCCCTCTACAACCACTTACACAAAACCTCTTGAACTTGTTTTCTGTGACCTATGGGGACCTGCCCCTGTTGAATCATCATGTGGTTACTCTTACTTTCTTACTTGTGTAGATGCTTTCTCACGTTTCACTTGGATATATCCCTTAAAACTAAAGTCTCACACCTTGCTAACCTTTCAAAATTTTAAAGCAATGGTTGAATTACAATATAATCTGCCTATTAAAGCTGTTCAGACAGATGGTGGTGGTGAATTTCGCCCCCTTACCCAATACTTAACTCCTCTAGGCATTGCTCACAGACTTACCTGCCCTCATACTCATCATCAAAATGGGTCTGTTGAGAGAAAGCACAGACACATTGTAGAAACAGGCCTCACTCTTCTAGCTCAATCAAAATTACCCCTAGAATTTTGGGATCAGGCCTTTCTAACTGCCACTTACCTCATAAATAGACTACCCTCTCCTACATTGAATTATAAGTCACCATTCTTTCTTTTACATCTACAAATACCAGATTACAAGTTTTTAAAGACTTTTGGGTGTGCATGTTTTCCTTTTCTTAGACCTTACAACACACAGAAAATGGATTTTCACTCTAAAGAATGTGTCTTTTTAGGCTATTCCCCAAATCACAAAGGCTACAAGTGCCTTGATTCTAGTGGCAAAATTTTCATTTCAAAGGATGTTGTGTTTAATGAAATTCGTTTTCCCTATCCTGACTTGTTTCCATCAACTTCAAATGTGTCTGTATCTACTATTGGGCCTACTCTTTCTAATTTTCTGCCCACACCAACACCTATTTCCACTGTGACCTCTTCATCACAAATAAATAACATGTCTCCTCCTCCTATCCCCACCCCCATCTCCCCTAGCTCTAATAACATCTCACCTAGTCATAATCCTACTGAGTTATCTTCACCATCTGTATCCACTACAAACAATATACCTGAACCTAACACTCCAAATCCATCTCACTCCCCTAACACTACTCTCAACAATGGTCCTGTTCTAAACCCTACTCCCATCACCATTATTCCTTATTCCTCTCCCAATGAGTCACTGTCAACAGCATCAGTCACTACACCCCCTCAAGCCTCTGTCACTACACCCTCTCCTCCTCCTGTTTCTTCTGTTGTTCCTCATCGTATTCACCCTCATAACACTCATTCTATGTCAACTAGAGGTAAACAAGGCATTGTCCAACCCAGATTAAACCCTACTCTTCTATTAACACATATTGAACCTTCAGGCTACAAACAAGCTATGCAGCAAGCTGAATGGTTTCAGGCTATGAAAACTGAATATGATGCCCTTATGACTAATAACACATGGTCCTTGGTTCCATTACCAGCTAACAGACAAGCCATAGGCTGTAAGTGGGTGTTTAGGCTCAAACAAAATGCTGATGGATCTGTTAACAAGCATAAAGCCAGATTGGTTGCTAAAGGTTTCCATCAAAAGCAAGGTTTTGATTATACTGAGACATTCTCTCCTGTTGTTAAGCCAATAACTATAAGGACTGTTCTCACTCTAGCTGTGACAAAGAAGTGGATTATTAGGCAGTTGGATATCAATAATGCCTTCTTAAATGGTGTTTTAGAGGAAGAAGTTTACATGACACAACCTCCTGGGTTTGTATCTGCTGATTCATCTCTGGTGTGCAAGCTAAACAAGGCATTATATGGGCTCAAACAAGCCCCTAGAGCCTGGTTTGAAAGGCTCAGATCTGCCTTAGTCAAAATGCAGTTTGTTCCTAGCAAATGTGACCCATCTCTGTTCACACTCCACACCTCTCTGCATACTATATTTCTTCTGGTGTATGTGGATGATATTATCATCACTGGCAGTTCTTCAGATCTCATTCAGCAACTCATTCAAAAACTTCACTCAGAATTTGCCCTCAAAGACCTTGGAAAATTGGACTACTTTCTTGGTATAGAAGTGCATCATTCTGACTCTGGTTCTCTACTTCTGACTCAAACTAAGTATATCAGGGACTTATTAACAAAGGCAAATATGGCTACTGCAAACAGTATAGCTTCACCTATGGCATCCAGCACCAAGCTAACTAAATTTGGCTCAAATCATGTGTCAGATCCAACATTTTTCAGGTCAATTGTGGGAGGCTTACAGTATGTAACTGTAACAAGACCTGAAATATCTTACTCAGTGAACAAAGTGTGTCAATTTTTATCTTCTCCCCTTGAAGATCACTGGAAAGCAGTTAAAAGGATTCTTAGATATCTACAGGGCACTCTTCACCATGGGTTACTAATTCAACCTGCTCCTCTTAACACTCCTCTTACCTTGACAGGATTCTGTGATGCAGATTGGGCATCAGACCCAGATGATAGAAGAAGCACCTCTGGTGCTTGTATTTTCTTAGGACCTAATTTAGTATCTTGGTGGGCCAAAAAGCAAACTCTAGTTGCCAGATCAAGTGCTGAAGCAGAATACAGGAGTTTGGCACTAGTCTCTGCTGAGATTTTATGGATGCAGTCCCTACTCAAGGAACTCAGAATTCCTATCAAAGTTCCCCAGATCCTTTGTGACAATCTGAGTGCTGTCTCCCTAGCTCACAATCCGGTTCTCCATTCAAGGACTAAGCACATGGAACTGGATATATTTTTTGTTAGAGAGAAAGTCCTCAACAAGAGCCTTATTGTTACTCATGTTCCAGCACAGGATCAGTGGGCTGATGTGTTAACAAAGCCTCTCTCCACTCCTAGGTTTCTACATCTCAGAGACAAACTGAGGGTTTTTGACACCCTCAGTTTGAAGGGGGGCTGATAGAGTATAGAAGATAACACATGTTAGACTTGTTTAGTTAAGTGTTAATGTAAGCTTAGCTTAGTCACTGTACAGCTGTCACTTAGAAGTGCCAGCTAGATCTAAAGTCCAAAGGACTATAAATACCTGTACTCTTCATTGTAACAATTCAATTAATCAATAACAAATTCAGTTACAAAGTCAGTTACAGATTCTCTTTCTTTCTCTCTCTCTTTCTTTCTCTCTCAAACCTTCATCACCAACAATGGTGAAACTCTAATAAACTGTCTCACCATCATTTTCTTCTTTGCGTCTTTTAGTTACTTCTATTGTTGTGAAATCTGAGTCATAAATCAAGCATAATCACAAACACATTACATACAAAATAATGTGAAATCTACTTCAATATTTATTTGTAATGTACAACCCTTATTGCGTGTATATATGATTATTTTTAATATTATTAGATTTTTACCTAAATAATAAAGTAAGAAGAGAGAGATGTGAGAGGGAGAGAGAATGACTTTTGAGTAGAAAATTGATAAAAAATTTGTCTTATAGGCTATGTTGTACTTGCAACAAAAAGCTGTCCCATAACTTGTTTAATAGTAATTTTTAGAGTTGTCCCGTGACTATTTTAAAAATCAAACACGGAATAAAAAATTCCTCGTCTTCAATCCCTCATTTTTAGAAAATCACACAGACCCTAAACCTTGTGATCTTTATTTCTTGTAGTTACCGAGGAGATGTGTGATGAAGTTGAGAGTCTGGTATTTGATCTATTTGCCAACATGGGTGCTACAGGTACAGAAAAGATATTGGAATTATGCTTGATTGGTTTGTAATTCAAATTCTGTTTTCTGAAATTTAATGTTTTATTTGTATCTATAGAGGAGCAACTTGACTTCCCAGTTCTTTATGCTTCTGCTAAAGAAGGATGGGCATCCACCACCTATACCAAGGATCCTCCTGCCGAGGCCAAAAATATGTCAGTGTTACTTGATGCCATTGTATCACATGTCCTTCCACCAAATGCAAACATTGATGCCCCTTTCCAAATGCTGGTCAGTATTTAAAATATTGTTGAATTTATTATTGTGTCTGTTTTATGTGATAAGCTTCCTTTCGGGGAAGTTTCCTTTTTGATGCAGTGTTTCTCTTATTTTGTTGCCAATGCACTTTTCCCGGGGAAGTTTCCTTTTTGATGCAGTGTTTCTTTTATTTTGTTGCCAATGCACTTTTCCCTTTTATAAGGGAAGTTTGTATAGAGGATTCAGATGGCTCGATGTTATTTATTATTGAATTTTGAATCCAAAATGAATGTTCATGGTTCATTACTTGAAAATCTGATTCCCTATCCAAATAATCGCAATCACAAGTGACAACTAATTACAAAAGATCACATAAGCACAATGGCTTTAGGAAAGTCTGGTCTCATTTGTCCTCTTTATTGTTGTTTCTCCGTACTGTTCTTGAATTTACACTTTCAGATCAGTGAAAAACCATGCTTAATAGTGATTTTCAGGTTTCAATGATGGAGCGGGACTCTTATCTTGGACGGATTTTGACCGGTCGTGTTTATTCTGGGGTTGTTCGTATTGGTGACAGGGTTCACGGACTACGTAATAAAGTTTCTGGCGCTGAAAAAATTGAAGATGGAAAGGTTTGTAGATCTATGAGCTCTCAATTACATTTGTAATTGGATAGAATGGTAATTTGGGTATATACTATGGTGGTAAATGGCAAAGAGTTAAATAGTTTTCAGTATTTTTCGGTTAATGTGTAATTTATTAAATTATCCACTACATGTTCTTACTGTTCATTGTGTAGACAACACTTAAAAATATGCGTGTATCATTCATTTAAAAAAATCATTTATGGAAGAAGTACATAGCTCCTTAAATACAAATTGTTCTGTAATGGCCAACATAATAACTCAAATGTTGAAGTCCTTTTGTCTATTATCAATTAACAATAGCATTTGTGAGATAAATATATCTTGACCTTCTACTGAAAACACTAATTTGATGAGTTTTCACTTAAAAGGTGCTGAAAGTAATGAAAAGGAGGGGTACATCCATGATTGTAACTGATTGTGCTGGAGCTGGCGATATAGTTTCAATTGCTGGTTTGTCAAGTCCATCAATCGGCCATACAGTCACTACTGTGGAGGTATTTACAAGTTTTCATATTTATGCCTCTCTTTTTTTATAGCTTAATGAAAGACCATGGATCATTTGATGTGACCTTCATGATTCGCTTTTCCATTTTTATGAAACTTTTAAACCAAGACATAAGCATGCTTAATAGTTAATTTTATAGATAACTTCAAAGTTCAAACAAGAGTACCAAACTGTAATGATGTCAAATTAGGCTCTTGAATACCAAACTTAATGTAGGGTAATCCAAGAGTAGTCCTCTTGGCTTGGTACTCGGGAGTTGGGATAAACCTAGAGTACTTCTCTAAGGCGTAGTGCTCGTCTGATTATTTGATTGATGGAAAATTCAACATCTTATAATAATTAAAGTGTCTCAAATGTTTACTCCACATCTACTAGCAAAGCCAAACACCCTAATTACCTAGTAACCTATTCTAAGCTAGAATAAGATAATCCAAACCTGAATGAATCCCTAAATAAAATAATAAAACCACATATTCTAATATGCATCAGTAGTTTAATAATTCCCTAACAAAATTATCCATTTGCTCGCTGGTTGAGATCAATCGTAAGCTCTTGTTTATTTTCTGTGTTTAATAATCAATTTATATGTAACTAATGTCCTGTATTTTGAGAATTTTACTATCACAGAATTGGCGACAGAAGTAACTTCGTGTTTTTATGCCTTAGATTATGTCTGCATTACCCACAGTTGAATTGGACCCCCCAACAATTTCTATGACCTTTGGTGTAAATGACTCTCCATTAGCTGGTCGTGATGGTACTCATGTAAGTTGTGTTTGTGTTACCGTTACTTTCTTTACTGCTTCAGTAGCTTATGTGAAATTTTTTGCCAGAGATTTCCCAAATTCAAGCTCAAACTTGACCCTTTTGTCGTCATTGAGGCAGCATTATATAGTTTTTCCATAAATAGTTTTGTATGTCATTAAGTTTGTAGTTATTGTTTCTATCAAGTAAACGGGATAATGCTGGATTTTTTTGTAGTTAACTGGGGGAAAAATTGGTGATCGACTAATGGCTGAAGCTGAAACCAACCTTGCCTTAAATGTGCTTCCAGGCATATCAGAAACATTTGAAGTTCAAGGAAGAGGAGAACTACAGCTGGGTCTGTTCTTGTTTCTTGAAATTGCACACATGCCAAAACTCTATGATTCGTTTTGTGTTTAAGAATCAACTCAAAGTATTTGTGTTAACAGGTATTTTAATTGAGAATATGAGGCGTGAGGGATTTGAGCTATCTGTCTCTCCACCTAAAGTCATGTGAGTTTCTGAGGACTGAAGCTCTGAAATTTTGGTGTGATTATCAGTTTTGACTTGATGTGGTTTTGCTTGCTTAGCGCTGTATTTGAGTTTGTCATGCTATTTAATACTGAGTCAATGCTGCAAGTTTCCTGTATATATCTTGTGTATTATTGCTTATATTTTAGCAGAGACTGTTGAATTTTTCAAACACCAGCTCTCCTAGAAAGCTTAAGCTATATAAGAGGATTAGTAATGCAAGTTCATTTACTATATGTTCAAATTAATTTTTAAAAACGGACTGCAAGAATTGATCTCCTAAACACTCGGTCACAGCAATCTAATACCATGTCAGGGACCTAATTTGTTGTTAAGTCAGAGCCTCAGGATTGGTTTGGTATCCAGTACATAAATTATTGTGAAAAGATATAAAAGACAAGAGAAATAGTAGTGATTAGTGATGTAGTGCATAACACTAACCTTGTACTCCTTTTTACAGCACTATTCTAAATCTAATACAAGTCCTAATAAGACTCCTAAAACAATAAGATTCTAATTACTGATACAGAAGTTCATGAATTAATAAAATCCAGTAAGCACAGAGCGAGTGTCCATCAGGGAGAGTTTTGAAGGCTGTTTATTTATTTTTGAATTCTCTGTATTGATACTTCTCTTAACTAAATGTGAAATATTCTTGAAAGGTCTGCCCATGCAAAATGTTCGATCTGGCCAAATATTGTATGTTGATTGATAGTTCAGCAATTTTGTTCAAATTATATGATATACATTATGGCGTTGTTGGTTGGTGTTGTTATTCTGTTTTAATGTCCTTTTGCTATGGCTTTGTTAGGTATAAAACTGACAATGGTCATAAACTTGAGCCAATAGAAGAAGTTACAATTGAGGTAATAATTCAATTTGGTGTTCACAGTATGCTTGTGCATGTGTTTGGACTCTTAACATCATAATGGATCTATCCCAGGTAAATGATGAACACGTTGGCTTTGTAATGGAGGCCTTGTCTCACAGACGAGCTGAGATTACTGACATGGGTCCTGTCGCGGGAGCTGTTGGTCGAACTAAATTGTGTTTGACTTGTCCATCAAGGTTGGTTTTGTTGTCTCCTTTTCCATCTTGACTTTATCTCTTTTATTTATAACCCCATGTACTGTACATTTCTCTTTGATTTATAACCCCGTGTACAGTACATATCATAAGTAAAGAAATTTAGATGTATATTTTTCTAATGGAAACACCATATATGTATATCCGTTTTCCTTGTTCGCGGGAGTGATGATAACCTTTTGCCAACCCAGTGGCTTTCTTAAGTAATCTTGCTCTGAGACGATTAGAAAGGAAAGCAGGATATTGAAAATCCAAGTGTCTTCAATAATTTGATGTCTGTCAATTACTATAAATTTTCTAGTTTTTCTCTCGCTCAAAACTGCTTTCAGCGTCATAATTGGTTGCTGAAGGCACATCTTACTAACCCAGTTGAAATTTCTGGTTTACTGTTTGATCTCATAGAGCTAATTGAGTAATTTGAGCTTTGGGAATTCAGTTCACTATTGTCCATTATTCATCTTATATCTATGAAGAGACCAAGAAAGAAGAAAAAGAATGAATATTTTGAATTATGAATATGGTCTATAATATGATTGGTGCTTGTGATTTTTGATACAAAAATACTAAACACCAACGTACATTCGAAATCGTAATTTAATAGGGCAATAAATTATGATAATAACAAAAGAAACACGGAAACTAATCAGAAGGATAACTGATAAGAAATTAATCTATTGAGATTATCTAAGATGCTCAGATAATATCAAAAATATTAGAACAGAGTTCAAACCGTATTGTGGTTGGGACAAAAGCTGGGGATATACTCCAAAGGGAACAGATAAAATGGTGGCAAACGGCACTTGAGACAAAACCAGTATTAAACCCCAACTGTAACAAAACATTTGCAAAACTGCAAGTGGTGCAACAATGCAACTCTGAGATAAAACCAGTGCAAAACTGCATCCGAGACAAACTAAATGGCTAACCAATTGAGACAAAACCAGTGGCAAACTGTAATTTAGACAAGGAGGTACCACATGAGCTGCAAATGCTTGTGAAATGAACCTCAAATGTGAGACTCAGGGTCTGTTTGGTTCAACGGAGGGGAGGGATTTTAATGGAGGGGAGGGGAAGGGAGGGGAGAGGTGGGGAGGTATTTTAATTAAATATATGTTTGGTTCAAAAGAGGGGAGGGGAGGGAAGGTGGGGTATTTTAATTAATATATGTTTGGTTCACAAGGGGAGGGGAGGTATTTTAAAACTAATTTACTTTTTTACCCTTAAAATTTTATAACACTCATTTAAAAACAAATATCAGCTGCAACACAAGAGAAACTCACTATTCACCAACAAACTCACTACTGATGGAAAACCAAATTGAGTTTATTGGTTGAATCATCAAGAGTATTTTGCACATATGCATGCAGAGTATATATTTAGCAATACCATATGTTGTATATGAGGCCAAAACAGTGATGTGTAGACGTAGCAAATTGAAAAACATGTTCCACCTCAAAGTCCCAGAAGTAGCATCTATATAATCGATTGAGAAGTAGCAAGAATATTATATAGTAGAAACGAGACGTAGCAAATTGAAAAACATGTTCCAGCAACACAGTATTATATAATCGATTGAAATAGAAAATGATGTTCCAAGCAACGAAAGAATAGAGAAGGAGAACACAGTATCAACCTTCAACAAGTTGTAAGAGCAATGAAAATATAATCTAAACTTTTAATATTCCAACAAGGATAATTTAGGATTTTAACAAATTAATTGAGGGTAATTCTGTCAATATAATAAATTATATTTAGTTTCCCTCCCCTCCCCTCCCCTCCAAATCCCCCCAATTTGGGGGGAAGCAAAAATTGCTCTATATTACCTCCCCTCCCCCTCATTAAAAACTGAACCAAACATAAAAATTTAAAATATTACCTCACCTCCCCTCCCCTCCAAAACCCGCGAACCAAACAGACCCTCAAGCTAAAAGTGGTCTGAACAAGTAGAGCTGGCAAACAAAACTTGGCCAGAGTGAACAGACGGAGGAAGGTGGCGTGTGGACCTCACATGCCGACCAGAACAAAAACCTGATTGCCAAAGAGCGACATGACAACAGTGGTCTTAAAAGGATTATGAATACAATTATTATAGTAGACTTCCAATATCATATTGAAGGTACTAGATCTTGGACCTGTAAGATGCATGGGAAAACTATATTCTATAAATAATATTTTCCTATTTTGAACAAATACTTGATAAAATTACATTATATTAGGCAATATGCATAAACTCCTTACATTAAAGAAACCAATCAAATTTTAACAAAATTTTGAACAACAACCTAGTGGTTGGACACATGAGAACATTTGTTTTTTGACAAAATACATGTATATGAACATAGCAACACATGTCCATTAAGTCTATTTTGCAACATTTTTTATAAATCTTGTTTTTCCAAACAGATAGTATAGGGTTTTAGATAAAGATAGAAGTGCAAGAATAAAGATTTTTGAATTATGAAATTCATATGATTGACCATTATGAATGTTAATAAAGAGGCTGAACTCTAGCCTTTATTTACACTAATACATGGCCACAAACCTAATTATCCTAATTAAATAAGGAAACAAGTTATGATAATTGTTAAGAAGTCTCACATCGGTTAGGAGAAGGCCTGAATATGTGTTTATAAACTAGAGGCAATCCTCGCCTTACAAGCCGGTTTTGTAAGGATGAGTTAGACCCAAACTCAAATTTAAGATGGTATCAGAGCCTCTCCACGATCCGCTGGGCCGCCTGCTAACGGGTTTCCGATCAGGCCATCCACCATTTATATCCACGCACCAAGCCCAATAGTGCTAGGCGTGAGGGGGTGTGTTAAGAAGTCCCACATCGGTTAGGAGAAGGCCTGAATATGTGTTTATAAACTAGAGGCAATCCTCACCTTACAAGCCGGTTTTGTAAGGATGAGTTAGGCCCAAACTCAAATTTAAGAATAATTATATAGAAATATAAAAACTAATCTTCAGAGATAATCTAAGATAAGAAACTAATCCTATGAAATAATCGAGGATAACATATTAATATTTTCTAACAGGTGTACAATTATAGTGAATAATACTTTCTATCAGGCATTACATTTATAGTGAAATCACATGTGCAACAAATGTAGTAATTTTTTATTACTGTTTGTTCAGGGGATTGGTTGGTTACAGGAGTGTGTTCAGCAGTGAGACACGTGGAACTGGGTTCATGCACCGTGCTTTCCTCAGTATGCATCTTTTGCTAAAAATAATTATCTTCTTCCAACTGGCATGCAAAGATGTTGATTCTCAGTATGATTGTTATATGTTTTCTAAATCATGTTGTTTAGCTGCCCCCATGATTTAGGTTATGCTTATTTATGTTTGTGGATCATGCTGCAAGCTTATTTGAATAACTTCTCATACTATTTTTTAGCACTTCAATTTTTGCAATAAAGCCATTAGAGTTGTTTTTATACATACAGCCTACATCTGTACATATATTTTATATAATGTGCATTATTGTAACCTGGCAGCATATGAAAAATTTCGAGGCCCTCTTGGCAATGTGAGGAAAGGAGTACTGGTATGTTTGTTGGCTTGCTGTCTTTACTTCAAGAATTAACATTGAGTTACTACTCACATATATACTTGTTTTAAATCATAAAGCTGTTTTGAGTGTGGTTTTGGTAAGTTTTTGAACTTGTGCATACTGAATGTTGTTCCTTTAATTGAACAGGTATCAGTGGGTTATGGTCCAATCACAGCTCATGCATTAATGAGCTTAGAAGCTCGTGGGACTCTTTTTGTATCTCCTGGAATGGAGGTAGGAGTCAATCCCTTCTGCTATTTCATGTATTATAGATGTTATATTGCATGACTTTCTTCTGGATCACTTTTTTAAATTAAAAAAAAATTGTCTGTTCAAATTATGCTCAAACACATTAACCTTGGAGCATAGTGAAACACGAGAAAGTGTGCGAATTAAAATTATATTATACTGTTTCATCTTATATTATACTGTTTCATCTAGCTTTTGCTTGTATTGCACATATGTTTCTTGTGCATACTGCCTGTAATACTTGTCCTTTCGTTTACAGACATATGATGGAATGATTGTTGGAGAACATTCACGGGATACAGATCTTGATGTAAGGAGAATTCTTAGCCTAACTGTCAGTGTTACGTCAATGTTGGTGACTCACTGACAAAGACTGATATAAATTACAGGTTAATCCAGTGAGGGCTAAAAAACTTACAAATATACGTTCTGCTTCCAATGATGAGAATGTGAAGCTGACTCCTCCTCGCCTTGTATGTATTTATGCGCTAAAATTATGCCCTTAAATTAAATCTTGCTTATTTTAGACAATCGAAAATTCTGATACCTACTTAGGTTTTGGTTAAAATGCATGTAAACACCAAGATGTCCAGCAATGAGTTACAGGGCTCATCATTTGACAAGACACAATTAGGATTTCACAGTCCCTGATATTTTAAAAATCAGTATTTTTTTAACTGGAAAAAAAAATGAGATGACATTTCAGTCTAAAGCATGGAAAAACTTTATGTTCAGTATTTATGATATTGCATCTGCCTGTATATAGCATAGATGCCTTTTAAAATCTCTGATCGAATTGCGGGAATTTATGAAGTTTCTGTTTGTTAAATTATTTTAAATAATGATTTGTAGCATAAAAGAACTTTTCTTAATTTTTTTGGTCATATGATTTATCAACTGGTGAAATGATAATATTTTCAAGTCATTTGCATGTCTTGGATTCCACTGCTGTTATTGTCAAAATCTTTCAAGGAACCTAGCAAGTTTTATGTACTAGACCTGGTTTCATTTTGTGGCTGAGTGTATTATGTTTTTTGTGACTGGAAAGTAGTTAGTGGAAAAGCCTAATATGATGATGGTTCTTGAACTTAATGCTTGCTTACACCTAATGATTTTTTGGTTGTAGATGACGCTTGAAGAAGCTATAGGGTATGTAGCTTCAGACGAGCTTATCGAGGTACGTTCAATCTAAAATTTATTAATACTGCAAAAAAAATTATCTGATTTTTGCGATGAAAATATGTAAAGGTGTGCTTCATCCCCAGCTCGCCTCCACTCCATCCCCAGTACCCAATACAATTTTATGACTAAACCCTGAATTGGTTCTTCAAATATATAGTCCCTCAACGATTTAACTGGTAGCCATATTATTCCTCTAATTTTCCCCCGTCAATCTAGTTCCTCAAAAGTTTCATGAATTGTCTCCAAATTTGTCCCTTGTTGGCATCATTTTAGTTATGTATGGATGAATTTTTTGACAGTTTTGGATCTTTATGGAGTCTAATTTTGTGATTTTTTTTGGACCAATAATATGACGACAATTTGATTAGGAAGGGAATTATTGTGATAAAAATGTTTAGAAGGCTAATATGATGACACCCTTATTTGGCGGACAAGTTGAGAAACACTTTGAATGCATCACATATTAATTGGAATAATGAAAAAGGGGGAAAAACTCAATCTTATTAGATTTTTATATTGGGCATAAATCATCCTTACAAAACTAGTTTGTAAGGTTAAGGGTGCCACTCTTTATAAACTCTAGTCAGTCCTTATCTTTAATCCATGTGGAACTTGCTTGTAAGGTGAAGTGTGCCTCTCTTTATAAACTCTAGTGAGGCATTATCTTTAATCAATGTGGGATTTGGTTTTTCCATAAATCTTAAGGTGACTAAATGCTATTACTATTATTTTATTGTTTTGATGGTAACCTTTTTTCTGGCAATGAAGGTTACTCCAAAGACCATACGGTTAAGAAAGAAATACCTTGATGCTAACAAGCGTAAAACCATGAGTAAAAGGCAAAACGAATGAAGAGGACACAAAGCCAAAGGAATGAGGTGTTTTTCCTCAATTAAATTTTGTAACATTAATTTATTCAGCATATAGTCGTCACGAGCAAACGTTTTCATCATCAGGTTCTAAACGTTTTCATCATCAGGTTCTAAATTAGATTCAAATATTGTATTACAGGCACTATAGAAAGAAATATTCTTTGATAGTGATATAATGCAACTCAATTTTGTATTTCTAAGAAATGAATAATAATTGCCTATTGATTAAGAAATAAGTTATACTCATTATGTCCTATATAGAGTTTTTTATATAATTGTTTTAGAGTATTAAACTTTAAATATACTGGTAAAAAAGCTAATTTTATATGCTTATAATTTAATTTAATAATTTGCATTTAGCCTGATATTTCACGCTTTTGAGGCCATTGTAATTTTGTTAACATGAGCAAATTAATATTGAAAAAGCTTAGAAAATGTTTGTTGTGCATTGTAAAGTACGTAGCAAATATGTACCTTGCAAGTTGTATGCTATGTATTCAAATTGAATGTGTCTAAAATACTTAGCCTCCTTTTTTTTTTGGTCTTAAAAAGCGATAGATTGTGCTTATTAAAAGTTGCAGATTTGGTCTCGTGCTTTTCTTTTTAAGCTGTTAGTTGGAAAGAGTCTGTATTTAGCCTATGTTTGGTATCATGGTGGATATGTCAGAATCACGGTGAGTCGCCGTGATTCTGACATATTCACCGTGATACCAAACATACACTTAATCGGAGTGAACTTGAATAAGTATTCTTTTTAACATAAGTGGAGATTTGATTTATTACATTAAAATGAATATCAGATATTAAATCAAACATACAATGATAAACAACAATGCTTGATTTTAGCAACGAGGAATACTACAAATATTGATTTTATTTTTTTATCTCTAATATTTATATTATTTCTGTTAAAACATTAGTTGATTTCTTAATAGAAGAAGTTGATTGGTTTACGAATCAACAAAAGCTAACATTCCTCTTGTCATATAATGAGTATTTACGATTGCATGTCATTGCTGTCACTGATGTGGACTGTGAAACAAATCCAGGTTCCTCAACGTAACTTTCACGAGGTAATGGTTGTTTTTGAGGATTCACAAGGTAATGGTTAACTTAATAAATGTATGTTTTTTTGAGTGAAACATACATTTACGGTAGTGTCCCAGATACACGAAATGCTCACCTATTCTATCATGTACTAGTGATATTTGGTGTGCAAAAATTAAATGACCCAATCTGACTATTTGTCGTAAAAAATATTTTATCAAACTCTTAGTTACTTATTTAGCTTTTCTACAAGACCAATTTGTTGATCTAGTTTTCAACTTTTCACAAGCTTGCTCGTTTTAAGATTCAAGTTAAAAACTTTTAACTATAACTATTAAGTTTTGATGATTTGTATTACCGAAGAGTGTACATTTTATTTTTTTTTTTTATTTTTTTTTTGAATGGCAAATTTTATTAATAACCGAGACTCTGCACAAGATGAACAGAGTCCGGTAAAAAAGGAACACAAGAACACAGGTGCCGTATATAAGCGGAACACTTAAAAAGAAAACTCCTAAACAATCACCTAATCGAAAAAACAACTCCTAATCCCCAAAACAGTTAAGCATCCCACCGATTCAAGACTACCAGAGCAGTCACCAATCCCACTTAAAATGTTACCACAACTGAACTCTAACTCCCGAACTCGAATCAAAATTGCTCGGCCCATCAGCATCCAGAACCAGCTACATCAAGCGAACCGCTGATCAGACAAAAGTAGAACAAAAACCCCCAGGCAGGCATAACTCAGCAAACGTCAGATGTACCACCAAGAGAAAAGCACCCCTCAGATTTCCGAATACTCGAGCAGTCACCAACTCAGCCCAGACAGTTGCCACAACTAGACCTTAACTCCCGATCTCGAAACATCGGGCCATCAGCATCCAGAACCAGCTCCTAAGGCGAAGATCTAACCGCCGAAAGTAAAACGAGAATCGAGGCGAACAAATCTCAGCAAACCCGAGGAACCATCAACATCAACGAGGACGAGGTTATCCAGATACAAAACATCCTGCAAATCTCAGCAGATTTGGAACCATCAGCCACTCAGAGGAGGAAGCTGCGAATCTCAACAGATTCGGAAGCGGTCAGAGACGCCTGTATCGAGGAGGAAACCAAAACAGTCGATTTCTATGCGATAAATGACAACCAGATATAAAGAACCGGATTTAAATATCCCAAAGAACCCTGCAAATCTCAAAGATTTATAAACCCCAGAGACTCAAAAAGAGCCCTGCAAATCTCAACAGATTTGATAGCGGGTCAGAGAAACTAATATCAAGGAAGCCAAACGCACACGTCATCAACATATCAGCGCTAATGTGGCAGCCTCACCACCAACACCTCATCTGACATCACCAGAGCATCAAACCACCACCTAAACCGCGTCGGAGCAACAAACACCAACTCCGGCGACACCAAACCAGAGCACCAACACAACAGATCCGTCACCACAACCTCCACCACGTCACCACCACATCACCACAACTTCCTCGACCTCTGCCGGAGGAAACCACACCTCCAATACCGCATCCAAACCACCCCATAACCATAACTAGGGGCGCCGATTTGAATGAACGCAGCTCCGACACCGATTTGGACGGAGGTTGTGTGGAGGGAAGCCGACACTCATCATACCACCACTAGGTACAGCTTCACCACTTTCGGTCAACAAAGTTGTCACCGGAATCTTGGAGAACACCATCAGCAACAACACTCCCCGCAAAAGCTAGTGACACAACCCATATGCAAAAAAATTCAAGACCTATAATTTTGCCAAACCACAAAATGACAGATCTGGGAAGAGGTGGTGTGGAGGGTCCAATACCACTCATCACACCACCAATGTTGACCCTACATTTTGAAAATATGGAGATTTGGATCAAAGGGAGGAGAGGCGGCGATAATATCTAGAGAGAAGGCAGAGAAATAATTTTAGAGAGGTCTTCAAAAAGAGTGTACATTTTATTGGTATACAAAATACCAATTAATTCTTAAATGTTTTGATGCGCTATTCGAATATTTTTCTTATGTCACTGTAATGTAGGAGAGTGGATCCTTTCTCGTACAAAACCCATCCAGTGTAGCTACAACTCTTGGATTATTGAAAGAAAAAAAAAAGTAATTAGGAAACATAATTTTAAGGGCTGAGATGCACACTTCTCCCTCTCATGGGAGGGAATCCTTTCTCATAATGTATGATATGAATTTGTAAAAGCAACAACTAGTAGAGTTAGTCAAACATGTCATGGCATATGGTTTCTTAGTTTTCCAAATAGATAGTAATAATGTGATTGATTTGCAGAAAAATTAAAGAAAGAACAATTTATACCGTAGTGTGTTTGATTCTAAATTTGTGACTTGGATCAATGGATTGAATAAAAATTGAAATTATTTTCCACCACCAAATTACATAATATTTTTTTTATCTCAAGTACAAATTGTCTAAAATAACAAAATAATTTTTTGTCCATCAAACATCTTATAACTTATAAGGTAAAAATTGTCCATCTTTAAAAGTTTGTCATGTGACATTTTGTGATGCATTGTATTGTTTTGTAATTATCCTTTGCATATCAAATGGACTCTAAATCATCCTTCAACCATATAATTTTATACGTGTACACCCTTCAAGATCTCTCTCATTCCGATTTGGTTCATTTATCATCTATCCTTTGTGTAGAAGCATGTCAAAATTCAAAAGTCGCTCATTAAATATATCTTATGTATCAGTCATAACTTCTCTCCTTTATCAGCCTTTAGGCATCACATGCAACTCGCTTAAACTTTTTCATTTTTGTATTTTATTTAATTTAAAAATAAATAAATAAAAAAAGAAAGAAAGAAACATATGATCAAATAAAGATTCAACTTAGGATATGACTTCTAAATTAACTAACTTGTAAATTCTTTTTTGACAGCTTAATATTTTAATATTATGTGTAGGGTGGAAAAAGTAAAATTGCAGCCAACTAAACCATGTTGTAATTCTTGTTGTATTATATTTTCATTTCTTTGAATGTTTCTTCTCTCCCTCCTCTCTTTTAACAATGCCTCTCTTTATCTCAAATTCTGAAACCTAAAAACCATCAAATTTCGTTCAATTTCAAAACCCTATTTCTTCAAATTCTTCATCTTCAACCTCAAAGAAGATTAACAAAAAAATGGGTGCGTACAGAGCCGACGATGACTACGATTACCTATTCAAGGTTGTTCTGATCGGAGACTCTGGCGTCGGTAAATCTAATCTTTTGTCACGATTCACAAAAAATGAATTCAGTTTGGAATCAAAATCAACCATTGGTGTTGAATTCGCTACACGTAGCATCCATGTTGATGACAAGATTGTAAAGGCACAAATTTGGGATACTGCAGGACAAGAAAGGTTACATTTTTTTTTCTTTCTTTCTTGGGTTTGATCTTATTTCATGTTGGTTTCTTTTTCTGGTTTCTGAATTTTTTGTTTTTATTTGTGCTTTTTGTGGACCTAATTTTAGTGGGGTTTGGTTATATTTTAATGGGCCATGGTTTTTTTTATTAAAAAAGTGAGATTTGATTTGGCTGCATGAATTTGAATTTTTTATTATCTGTTGTTGTTGTGGGGTTTTTGTTTTTTGATATGGGTAATTAGGGCAATTGAAAATTAAGCATTGTGTTATCGTTTGTTTGAAAAAAATGTAAATGTAAAGATTATGCCTTATAATTTGTTGTATGATGGAGAATATCATCCACATTTGTATGGGACAATGTTGCTATTTATGCTATTTATTCATTATTTATCTCATACTTGATATATGTATTGAGAAAGTTGTACAATTGGTGATGACTTCTGTAAATTGGTGAATGGATTGAAAGCTTTCTGTTGCCGGGGGTTTTAATTTTCGAGCCAAGGTAGCTGGTTTGGGGTGGAGGGAATACATCATGCTCATATCATAGAACAGTTGAGTGAGGGGTCGGAATGGACCAGATCGTAGACCCCTGTTAAACGGTTATAGGGTGGAAATAGGCTAGGTTGTAGGCCCCCTGTCGGGTGGTCCGGTTTATTCCCATCCCTATGATGGAGGTTTAGGGTACCTTTCCGTGTGTGATATCATTGGTCCTTAGAGAAAACTGGCACCAATTTGATTCCTCTGTCATAAAAGTGACATTGATGTGGTCCTCCAAAAGAGTTGACATTAGTTAGTTCTTCAATCAAATCTACCCCTTCAGTCTTGCAAAGTTGATATTAATTTAGTCCACCAATCATACAAATGACACCAATTTAATCCATCAATGTGTAGAAAGGATTTTGGAAGACTAACTTGTTAATTTTTGGAAGACTAAAATACTTATAGGAGTTGTATTTTTTTACTGTTGTATTTAGTATTCCATTTGGTTGTATATTTTGGAAGACTAACTTGTTAATTTTTATTCCCACAGATATCGTGCAATCACAAGTGCATATTATCGGGGAGCTGTTGGTGCATTGCTTGTGTATGATGTTACAAGACATGTAACTTTCGAAAATGTGGAGAGATGGTTAAAGGAACTTCGCGATCACACAGATGCCAACATTGTAATTATGCTTGTCGGGAACAAGGCTGATCTTCGTCACCTGCGTGCCGTGTCCACTGACGACGCTAAGGCATTTGCTGAAAGAGAAAACACGTTTTTTATGGAAACGTCTGCCCTCGAGTCATTGAATGTTGACAATTCTTTCACAGAAGTGCTTACTCAAATATATCGAGTTGTTAGTAGGAAGACTCTTGAGATTGGAGATGACCCTGCTGCTTTGCCTAAAGGACAGACAATCAATGTTGGCAGAGATGATGTCTCAGCTGTTAAAAAGGTTGGCTGCTGTTCGGCTTAATTTGACAGATAATAGAAAGGATCGTCTTCGAAACACATGGTATATCTATCTGTGCATGATTCAACCAATCCTCAGCATTTTGAGGTCCATGTGAAATGTTTTAATACCTAAGCTTTTCATTTTATTTTTTTTGTATTTTCTTTCCTCATGTTTTATCTTTATGTCACTTTTTTTATACCAAGTGCTGTTTGGTTGTAGGGATTATATCATTTTACCCTTAGATATACGAAATTACTGTTTGTATTGAATGAAAGGGATATCATGCTAAGAAAAGAAGAATGAGCAAAATTGAAATTTCAACAACTATTCATTTTATTAGGTTGATTGATGATTGATAGTAGACTATCATAGTAAAACTATATCTGCCTTAATAATCTTTAAAAAACTTTCATATGTATTGTAATGTAATGCTTCCATTAATAATATAGTTAGTACTCAGAACAGCACAGAAGAATAGCATTGCAATCAATATCACAGCATACAAGAATAGGATTGCAAGCAATTGCACAACACTTGAAGCACTTCACTACTCTTTGGAGCTAGTATAAGTGTATAACACTCCTTTGATTTGCTTGAACATGAGCATTCAACATATATGATATTAAAAACATTCTCAAACATAACAAATACAGTATGATATTAAAAACATACAGCAAAAAATTATAGCAGAGTGAATAAACCAAGAAATGATTTACTTAGCACCAGAGTATTTCATCGTTGAAAACAATATAACATCAATATTCGTGTACAGCAACTTTAAAATGTTGTTGCTACTGCTAATGTTACATCTATTTATTAGCATGGTCCTGGAAAATTATAAAATTATTCAAAACAAGTTACTACGAAAACAAAAGCTATTACAGAAGTTAATGCTTTTTGTCCGAAACAGATTCAGAATGGTGAGTGGGGGAAAATTGAAGTTTGCGAGCAGCATGTTTGGTCCTTTCTTCATGAATCTTGCGATAGAGAGGTGCACATACCATGTCTTCAGAACCGGGAGCAAAAGGGTCGAAAACATCCTTGGGTGTTTGGGGGATACAATTGTCATTGTTGGAATCAATGTGAATCCCATCCAAGGTCTTCGTCACAAGTGTCAAAGTTAGCGGCGACCGAGGTTCCAAATCCACACGCTTTCTCACTTTGTAATCGGGAGTTAAATAATACACTACATGCTCTTTGTCCTTCGCTTCTGAAGAAGAAACATCAAGAGTAACATTCACCTTCATTGCTTCTTGTTGTTCCTTGCACTGATCCATATGAAATGAGTTCACCTACACACACACCATTTGTAAAGTTAAATTTAATTCTCCGCAAATATTTCATTTTTCTCATCATATAGAAGGAAAGGGGAAAAACCCTAATTTTACCTCCCTGACATTGTTGCCAATATCATGCGGCGGAAAATAGATGTTTATTCAAATTCTGTTACACATCATATAGAAGGAAAGGAAAAGAAACCCTAATTTTACCCCACTAAAATTGTTGTCAAGAACATATGACGAAAAATATTAGTTTGTTCAAATACTATTACGCATCATCTCAATTGGAAGAAAATAAAAATAAAGAAAAAACCTAATTGTACTTCCTCATCCCTGCAACACAGGAATGCATCCTCTCCTATGGAAATTCTCTATAGTGGAATCTCAATCACTCAATATCTTAATATTGAATGGCGGATATTTACTATATTTCCCAAATCTAAATTTCCATGGAAACGATTTGTTCCTCTATAACACATGAATAGATCTTCGTCGATGGAAATTTTCCGCCACCAAATCTCACTTACTCAATTATCTTTATCACATGTGGTCAACAATATCGGCGAAACATAATTGTTTGATAAAGATTTTACTTGAATAAGTGAAATTTTCACATGACTGAATCCATTCCGACAACAGAAAAACAATATTTATTTTTAGGGCAAAAACTATAAAATAAAATAAAAATTAAAAAAATACAAGAGAGAGAGAGAGAGAGAGGTACCTGGATTTGTAATAATGAGAGACAGTCAAAGTCAAGTACACCTTTACAGCAACACCGATGCGCCGCCACGAAGCGCCAACAAGAGAGAGAGGGAGAAATACAGATACGCCAAAAAAAAACCCTTATTCCGTATTTATATGTCATCTTTATCCACGTCATTTGCACATGGTTTTTTAATTCCCAAGAAATTTGGGAATATTATATGTCTTTTTATTATATACATTTAATATTTATTCTCAAACATGTGTTCAATATACTATGAAATTTTCTCTTTGATGAATTCTTGTTCTGGAAATTTCCTTCATATACTTTGGGAGTAACTTCGGAACTCATTCAAACTTGGGTTCAATATGAAATTATCTCTTTGATGAGTTCTTGCTCTAAAAATTTCCTTCATATACTTTGGTAGTAACTTTGGAACTCAATCTTGTATTTACCAAATATTCTACATGAATTAAGTGAAGAAATAATTGTTTGCAATCTTTCCACTTAATTAATTCTACAACAAAGTTAATAATTTAGATAGTAATTTCAAAGTATACACTTAAATAAATGAAGAGCAACTTTTACTTTGTTACATGAATACATATAAAAAGGCATTAAAGAGTTGACACTTCACACTATATAGTTCTCATTTATTTATACTTTTTTTAGTCTTGACGATATGTTCTCAAAGGAAGAGATTTTATTACTTCAAAATTCAATCTTGAAGTAAATAAAATACGGTCAATAATCATTTTAAAATTCTCCCACATAATTTGTTGCTAGGACTACTTTTTATTTTTACTAATATATTTCAGAATACACATTTGCATTGCGGGTGAAAAACTGTTGCACAAACTTTTAATCAAATCTTACTGTTAAATTATTTTAAAAAATATATACACAAATATCATTTTTTTAAAGGTTAAATATGTTTTTTATTCCTATAAAATGAAGACCTTTTAAGTTTAGTCCTTATTTAAATTTTATTATATTTTTAGTCCCTGAAAAATTATACTGCACTTAGTTTTAGTTTCTAATGTTAAGTCAACGTGTATTTTTGAATAATTTTTTTTACAAATATCTTTAGAACATTATAAAAAATTACTTCACAAAAAATGAGTTCAAAAGTTGACTTCTAAGTCATGATTTTTGTTAATTTTAGTATATATACTTTAGTGTATGAACTTTATATGAAAAAAATTCATATTTTGACAAAAGATCCGATCTTACGAAAGAGGGGCAATCTCTTAAGTGTAAAGAACTAAATCAAATCCGTGTGAAAAGTAAAATACTTTGGACTATAAATTTAGGCCTCACATCATAATTACTTTTATAAAATGTTCAACTAAAATATCCAAAAAGATCTATGAAGAATTAAACCAAGTTCATGTGAAAAGTAAAGCAATTGAGATCATAACCTTATGTTTCACATCTTAATTATATTTGTAAAGTTTAATTAAAATATCCCAAAAAAAATTATTATAACGGGGGATGGTAATCTCTTAGGTTTGAAGAATCAATTAAAATATGTCATATCCAAACTCATTGAAAAAACAGAAAATAACTAAATTAAAGAATTAAAAGTCTTACATAGTCATCGTATGAAATGGTAAGTGGCCTGGCATTGATGGTTTTTTGAGAAAACACAAACAAACTAAATAACCACAGAGAAATCAATAAGAAAAAAAATTATGGAAGAAATTATTGTCTTAACAACATAAATTTGATTTCATAATTTGAAAAGACAATTAATAGACAATATCTTTATAACCAAAAGTTTGTGTGGCATATATTTTGACTAACAATTCAGGGCAATCTATATGTAAATCAAATTAAAGGGAATCTTTTTTCACAATAGATTCATAGATTTGATAAATGTTAAAAACAACGGTAAGTACAATTAAAATATTTTGTTGTTATTGGGGTTCGAACCGAGTACCTTTAAGTTGTAAAGAGAAGATACGTAAACGTCATATTTAATTAAATTATTGAAAAAGTGTCACACGTATTCTTCAGATTGAATTAAATTATTGAAAAAATGATACTTGTGATTTTTTTCTTAGAATAAACATGAGATATAGATAATTAAGAGCAAGACTAAAGATTAGATTGTCAATTGTTTTACTTTTTACACACACTTGATTTAGTTCTTCACACCATAATAAATTACCCTCTTCTATTAGATCAAATCACTTTTGACATTTTAACAGGGTTTAATTTAACTCTTCACACAGTAAAAAATTACTCTCTTCTTAATCAAACCCATCTTAAAATTTTAATTCAATTTTTTACAAAAAAAAACGACTAGGATACAAAGCCAAAGAATATTGTACCAATTGCTTTAAAAAGCCAATACACATGAAACACATTATAAATATAGATTTATTTTTCGCACCCCGAATCTCACGCGCACCCCCTAGTATTCCCAATTTACCCCTCTCGTTACTTAAGATGAGTGTTGTAAATAGCAAAAATTGAGGAAAAAAAAGTTTGCATTCTAGGATGCAAACTGTGAACTGAGTTTGCATTCTAGGATGCGAACTGTTAGAATAAGAAAATATTTATTAAGATATGCATAAGTTTTATTATATTTGTTGAGAAAATATCTCATTAGGTTAGTTTATTCTAAGCCATATAATTTAGGGATTTAGTTTAGATTTAAATATATTCACTTGGCTATAAATACCAAGGTAGTATCATAATATTTAGTATGTAAATATTATACGTAAATATTCTATTTAGTTCATTCATCAATAATATTTTTATTTCTTTTTTTTTTCCTTATTCTTCCCCCTAAATACCACAAATTCAACATGGTATCAGAGCCATGGTATCCACATTGAAACATAATTCCGCTGCAACTTTTTCCGAAAAAAATTAACTCTCGGTTGTTGTTCACTTTACCTTTCTTTTTCTTTTCTTCGTATAAACCCTAGCCGTCATTAGGATTTCTTTATTATTTCGTTTCACCCTTTATGATTCTTGTTTATGTTCTTTGTTTTCTATTCTAACATTATTTATATGTTACCCTGGTCACTTTTCCATGAATACTTTACCTTTACCCACCGTTTTTTCAAGATTGATCGTTAGTCTCTCTTGGTCTTGTTTTGGTGGTCCTAATTTCCCGTTTGTGATGCTTTAATCCGCGGTTCCCGTTTGTGATGTTTTAATCCGCGGGTACCGTTTGTGATGCTTTAATCCACGGGCTTCCCCTTTGTGATGCTTTAATCCGCGGGCTTCTCGTTTATGATGCTTTAATCCGCAGGTTCCCGTTTGTGATGCTTTAATCCGCAGGTTCCCGTTTGTGATGCTTTAATCCGCGGGTATTTTACATAATTTGATACGGATTCATTACTTCGGCCGCTGCTCTACTACTTCTTTGGTTGCTGCTCTTCATTGGATATGCTATCAAAGGATTTGGTTTATTTTCAGGGTTAATTTTGTAACAAGCTTAAAGCTTAGTAAGCTTTAGCTTGAGGGGGAGTGTTAGAATAAGAAAATATTTATTAAGATATGCATAAATTTTATTATATTTGTTGAGAAAATATCTCATTAGGTTAGTTTATTCTAAGCCATATAATTTAGGGATTTAGTTTAGATTTAAATATATTCACTTGGCTATAAATACCAAGGTAGTATCATAATATTTAATATGTAAATATTATACGTAAATATTCTATTTAGTTCATTCATCAATAATATTTTTATTTCTTATTTTTTTTTTCCTATTCTTCCCCCTAAATACCACAAATTCAACACCTTATAAAAATCACATTTTTTTGTGCTCTTCACCCTTCTCTCAACTCCCATGAAACAACTTTGAATGAAACATGATTTGCAAATTAAAGTTGAATCATTCATTTACCTAATTTCCTATTTTTCGTCAAATTTATCAACTCTTGTAGCCTTGATACATGTCTATTGTAAGTATAAATGTAAACTTGGTCATATCAAACAAAGTAACAATTCAGTATAACTATTTTTACGGTATGTGTGATCGGTCGATAATATCACAACCATTCCAATAGCAAATTAAAATACGATATAAGATAGTGACCACATTTTTATAAGGTTCACTTGTTAAAGAATAAACTGAGTTCGCACTCTAAATAGCGAACGGTGTTTTCGTTCGCTCTCTAAGTAGCGAACTATGTTTCAGTTCGCACTCTAATAGCGAGTGTCAATATTTTATACTCAAATTGAATGTCCGCACCCCCATGAATGAAAAAAAGAAAAAGAAATTGCATTCTAAGATACAAACTCTATTTTTTATTATTTTTTCATCAAGGGGGATGTGGACGTTCAATTTGTTTTATATTGTCACTCGCTATTTAGAAAGCGAAATTTGCTCGCACTCTAGATGGCGAGGGGGTACAGGGTGAGGAAGGAATTCAGGGGGCGCGAAAAGTAACTATCTTATTAAGAAGCTACCACAAGTCCATAACAAAATAATACAGCATTGTTTAGAAAATCACCATTTAAACACACTCTAACGCAACAGTCATCAAATTAAATTGCAGCAAAAGAAGAAAAGTAACCAAAGAGAAGAAATGCACAAGGAGATGTAAAGCAACAAAGTGTTATATTACTATGAAGTGTGAACATACAAAATTGGTTGGCAAATAAAAATAACGGTGAACAAAATTCGTGTTTTCCTGTCACTTGGGTTTCTTACTTTACTATGCCCTTCATTCTTTTGAAGATACAGTTATACTGGAATTTTGAAAGAAATCAGTTTTAGCTACCCTTGATTAATTCACTTCTGAAGCCTAAAACAATGTCTACTTAGATTTTCTTTTATTATTTCCCTTTCTGCCAGATTTTTTACCCTTTGGTGACTTGCTCTTCATATAAGATATTTTGTTGGCTTTCCTCTGCCTCTCCTTTCGAATTTGATCCATATCTTTGATTTCTGAACGCACATGAGCATTCGGCATTGAATGCTGCTTCTTGCCGCCTCTGAAATTCCTACCACCATCTCGGTAAGATCCTGCATTACAAAATATCAGAAAGTTGTATTGTCCAGTGTTCATACCAAAAGAATATTCTTACAACCATGCATCGTTCTTTGATATTACTAACCAACCAGAAGGTATCACATGCAAAACTATTTCCTGGACAGTGGAGAATCATGACATAGAAAATGAGGCAATTTTAAAAATGAGATTCCAGATTTAGTAGGCAACGCAGACACAGAAAAAGTATCCAAATTTCATCTGCTACTTAGATTAGAACAGTTACTAAACTGAGCAGTGACCAAGCTATAATACAACCATTCTTATGCTTTTGTTTATTGGATACTTTTTGGCAGAAAGGTGAATCCAACTATTGAGTATAAATACAATTTCTAGAACCTAAATACCCACGGGTGTTCATAGTTACATGCTAGCCGCATAAACATACATGAATATAGACGGGGATGATTGCAGGGGAAGCACTACCCGCCCCAACCAATTGTCATCCCTAAATTAAAGGAAGTAGTTCATCAAGTATATTACCTCTAGAACTTGTTGATTCCTGAGCATCACCATCAGCACTTGTCCCTTTAAGAGATATCTTGGAGTGTGAGCGTTCCTTCCACTTTTTATATATACCAGTCTTGTTGGTCTTTGTTTTCGCACCACTCTCTGTCTTTATCTGTAATTAAGTAGAAATAAAAATGCTGTGTTCTAAATCCTACGGGTAAGTAAATAAAATTATATCATCTTGCATAGTAGTAAGTACCAACATAGAAGATAGAGCATTATGAATAATATACCTTTCCATTGGCAGCAACACGGTCACCATTGTTTAACTTGATGTACTTTTTACTCCTCTGACAGCAAAAGGTTTATAAGAAATGAATGGAAGATTTTGCAAAAATATGTAAAAGCAAATAACTTATGTCCTTTATTTACTTACAACTCAACCACAACTGCTTAGCATTACCTTATCCCAGTGATATACAGATTTTTGTTTCTTAATGCCAGCACCATCATCTGCAACTAGATCTAGGACAGCATCATCCAATCTGTACATATTACACGTGATTAGGACCAAAGCCAAATAAACAAAAGCTAATAACATAGAAAAGTCGGAGGGTGTATGTATAACTGAATCATCCAGTTTGAATATCGACAATGCAATATACAAGCAAATTCGTTAAACACCCAAAGACAAACAAAATGAGCCAAAAGTTTCTGTTCCAACTTTCTGCCTCTGAACTAATGATTTAGGGTCTATTTGGCCCAGCTATTTTGGGGCGTAAAAGCTACTTTGAAGCTAAAAATAAGAATAAAAGATTTAGAAATATACACTAAAGGTAAAATTGGTCGGCTATTGGTTTTTGATAACTTGAAAGCCAATTTAAAATTGAAAGTTGTTTGGCAAAATATCTTTAATTTGAGTATAAATGGAGCAAACTAAAGGATCAGATGTTATAATCCCATTTTGATAAACAAAATTCAAAAAAGTATAGCTATAATCCTTTATAGTAGCGAAATAGCGCACAACAATATTAGCTCTAAGCTTTAACAACACACTGTGGCCCTTGGGCCACACTGTGAAAAACATGCAAGTATGTACGAATATAATAATACTTCTACAATGACAGCCCTTAGCTTCAAAGCAGGTTCCACACGAAAAATTCTGCAAAAGATTTTCCAATCTCAAATACTTTTGTAGGTCCTTTTATTGTGTTTTTCTTCATTAAAAAGCGTAGCTTTAATTTTAAAGAGCTTTTACTGAATGTTGTTTGGCCTATTTTTAAGGAGAAGAAAAGGCAAGAAAAAGTCAGGCCAAACAAGCTCTTAGAATATGGTCAAAGCCCAAAGGGATATTTTGGTTCCAACTTAGAATCCACCTCCCACCCTACAACCTCATTCCAGGCTTAAAATATTTATATTTAAAAATGAATAAAGAGGACCGATTAGTAATTAATCTAGTAAATGATTACCTGTTTGAAGAAAAGCCTTCTTTAGCTTTTACTGCAAGACCTGCCTCCATGTGCTGTGTTATGATTACAAGATATAAGTTAAAGGGTAAATGAATTATTTGTTTCAAAAGAATAACCATCACATAACATAGTATATGTCTATGTGGATCCAGATAAATATGAAAAATAGTAATACAGATAGTGACTTACATGATTTTTAGGTATGGAACTTATATAGAAATCCTCATCCTTGAAGCTTTCTGGCTTTCTCTTAGAACCACGTGCTGCTGAAACCAAAAGAAACAGTCAGAAAATAATCATCTTTTTACATACAAATTATCACAATGCCATAATCTTAACAGCTAAGAAATTGAGGTCATAAGGTTGAGGTACTAGGTTCATTGCTTTCAAGTACAATGCATTTGAAAGTCACTTTATAAAACATGGAAAGAAAAAATAAAACCGGAGGAGGGGATTGGCAGTATGAATTATTGGTCTATCCTATAACTTAAATAAAGTTCAAGTATGGTAAACAAATAAGTAAATTCAATCAACAGACAGTGAAAGGCAGCACTAACATTCATGCAAAATGACTGCCCCATATATCACTGAAATAATAAGCACCACATTCTTCTTCCTAATCACCAAATTTTACCAAGGCCAAGGCCCTGTTATTTCAAAGATGACGAGCCAAAATACCACTTTTATTTTGATAAAATAAGAAATAAATAAGACGAAGACAAGAAAATAGCAAGGAATTCAGATGATAAAGAATCAATAATGAACAACTACAGCATTTTCTCACTACATGGAATCAATTACATGAACTAAATAACACCTTCATTTCCCATCACAAATCATATTTTAATGATAGATCATTAGAATCTGAATGCTCCCTGATAGTTGACTTATATTTTCCTTAGTGTCCTACTTTCTAACTATTGGACTATTGTTCATTTGATTTACCTTCCACACATCCCCAACTACAAAGCAAAACACTAGCCATCTAATCCAGAATGACTTGTCTTATGAGTCCACTCATCCATCTTAACATTATCATATTAACAACATTAAGTTGGATTTGTTGTTGCCTCTTCCCTGCCTTGGACTCAATGTCATAAAAACAGCAAGTCCTATAACTATGTGGTAAAAGTTTTCCATTAGTTTGAGTGGTACTTTTGTTTAATAAATATTTTTCCCTACAACATTATTCATTATTCCACTTAAATCCAATATACTTAAACCATGGAACTTGAGATATGCTATGGTCTCCCATTTTCACCTTTAAGCTAGAATATGAGCACTCCCCTTGCCATACACTCCATTACTCTATTTTACTTCTACTTGAGTAGAAGTGAGTTATGAGTTCTCAAAGCTTCTTTCCACAACTCTAACTTCCCATTTATTTGTTCTCTCGAATATCCTATGATGAAAATGTGTCAACTAACAAAACCAAACAAATACACCCTGTGTCTTGAATGGCAATATAAGATCAAGTGATCTGCCTCACTCCAAGTCATACAAAATTGATTAACAGCGCAAAATCTGTTAAACCAAGTCCTAGGAGGTTGTTTGAGTCCATATATAGTTTTGTGAAGGCAACAAAGAAGCCCTAAGACTCCCCCAGGAGCAACAAATCCAAGAGGCTGCTTCATAAAAACTTTTCAATGAGATCACCACTACATAGCATAGCATTCTTAATATCAAACTAGTGAAGAGGTTAGTGGTAAATAGCAACCATAGACAAAAATAACTAAACAGGTCATATTTTGCCACCAGCGAAAATGTGCCCCCATAATCCAAGCCAAAGAACTACAAAGAACTTTTAGCAATACTCCACCAATATCCAATTATTGACTTCCCTAGAAAAAGATCAAGGTACCAAATCCTACTGCTTTAAAGTGCACACATTTCTTCAACCATAGCCATAGCCGTATTTGCGATTTTGCTTAAGCCTGCGTTACAAGTTCTCGAAGTTGTTGATGTTCAAAAATATCACTTATGACATATTCGCACCTTAGGATGAACTAGAAATAGTCCGAGACTAACAAATAACATAAAATCCTAGCATAATATACCATTATACAATTTGAAACAAACAAAATAAAAGAGCACCAAAATGTGAACAATCTACCTTTTCTCCCTTTCTCCACGGAAGAAGTATTTTCCAATTGATTTTCATCCTGCAAGGAAAAAACATATGTTTGTCCTTGAGAAATGAATAAATGAAAAGAAAATGCTGAAATAAAACTAACTGATCCCAATCAATCGGCAGGAAAACCAGGTTAATTAGAAAAGGGTGGTCGACTAGTCCAAATCCAAGTTACTGTAATAGCTACGTACCTTTTCACTATTACTCTTAGTCTTACACTGGTGTTCATGAACCAACTTTATAGTGATATCATGAATGGCTCTTTTCCTTTTCATCACATCAACCCGCTGACCACCCTGCATTTATTTATTGAGCTTCATTTAAATTTTTTAATCTAAAGGTATAAAGCAGATAAACAGTAATGTAGGCATGCACATCAAAATAGATATTTCAATAGGTTTAGATGGCAGGCAGTGCAAACTCCAATATGATATATCATGGAACATGAACAAAACATCTAAAACATAGGAAAATGACATAAACGCAAAACTTTGAAGTAATGCATCATGACATCTAATGTCCGATACATAATCAGATGTACATGCAATAAACAAAACAATGCAACTGGGAAATGTACAATGTGACCCTTGCATTATGCATATTTTATGATGTAAAAAAGCCATCAAGACATGGCTAGAATGTCTGACTATGGCAGACACAAGCATGTGCCTGGTGTAGAGATATAGAAGCAACAAACAAGCAGGTATAATGAAACTTTGTTAGGCAAATGAATTGAGTCCCCCAAAAGTCAGAACTGCAAAATCAATCACAAACTATCTGTTGTATATTGCAATCATCCTATCAACAATATCTTTCATTTGAAAAGTTGGAGCAAGGGAGTGGGGAGACAGCAAAGGAAGGGATGGCTGGGCCAATGATAAATACTATGATATTTGCATTTTTACCAACTCAGATTTTACACCTAATTAAGAGCAAACTATCAAACTAGATATGACAAAATCTACAAGGTCAACAGTAATTAATCCCTACAGCAACTTACTTCACTCCCTATACTCAACACTACTAATACATTCCCTACAGACTAATTTATTGTAATTTCGACTCAGACAATTAAGATTTCTGATAAGTACTTTTTAGATTGGGGCAATAGGAAAAAAACATGGGCTTAAATGAAAGGAGAAGTTGTTGAGTTGCATAAGAGAATCATGAAAGTATTTTTTTTTTGGCCAAGTAGCCTAGTGGCTTGAAAATTCACCTTAAAGGTGAATAAGTGGAGTATCCAGGGTTCGAACCCCGGCTCCTGCACATATTTGTGCGATGTCCCTACCAACTGAGCTAAGCTCACGGGGACAGAGAATCATGCAATTTAGTCAATTGAAGGAGGAACTAGAAAATTTAATACAAAATATCTAATAAAAAAATAGAATTATTAAATTAGACCACCATAAACAAAAATGACAGTGTACTGAAAGTAGAAATATACTGCTCTAACCTTTGATTTAGCTGCTTCTCCTTCTGCTTCCAAAATTGTGTTCTTTGGCCTGATATTGAATTATTAAAGTTATGCATCTATAAAATCTTCTGTAGAGGGTTGGTAAGAATAATTCCAGTTTATGAATATAATTTTGCACTCACCTAAACTTTTTCAAATGCTCGGAAAATGCAATTGCCGTTAACTCCCCCGTTCCCAACATTTTGTTGAAAATAGGATGCAGACCTTCCTTTGGCAAATCCTTTACTCTTCTTATGGACTCCTTTGAGGGTAAGGGTTTCGTTTTAGAATATAAACGGAATGCATTTTTACAGGCTCTCTGCAACGCTTCCAGCTCTGCAGAAGTATCAATAACTTCCCTAACTCTGTCAGAAACAAGGTCAATGACTTTTTGTGGAAATCGGCCATAAATGGTCTCTCTGTTTGCCATTGCCTGGTCAATTCTTGACATTACTCCATCCATATCCTGCAAGACCTCTTCTTCAGTGGGAGCAGCTTTGATTGGTTTTGAGAGAAACAAATGAAGATCCAAGAGGTAAGCCATATCCTCGGTAGTCAAGAAAGAATAAGCAGTACCAGTACGACCCGCCCTTGCAACTCTTCCAACTCGATGAACAAATATTTTAGGCTTGGAAGGGAAGTCCCAATTGATAACATTATCAAGCAATGGAATGTCAATGCCCCGAGCAGCAATGTCAGTGACAATCAACAACATTGTCCTTCTAGACCTAAACTTGGACACATTGATTTTGCGAGCATCTTGATCCATGTCTCCATAACATACAGAAGGCTCAATACCCTCTTGCCGAAACAACGAGTTGAGAAACTCAACATGATGTTTAGTGGATACAAAAATTAAAGTCTGCTCATCGGAACCGATAAGTTCCCTAATTAAATAGAGCAAAGCAGCATACTTCTCTTCCTGCCTCAAAGTGAAAAAGACAAGCTTCAAGTCAGGGCTAATTTTAGTTTCCAAATCAAGGCGAACAAGGCGAGGGTCTCGCAGACCGGCCTTAGCGAATTCTGCAAGAGCGCTGGGTAATGTGGCACTGAAAAGCAAAGTCTGACGGTTCTCACCAAGCTGAGCAAGAATTTGATGTAGCTGCTCAGCAAAACCCATCCCGAATAAACAATCAGCCTCATCAAAAACAACATACTCCACCTTACGCAAGGACATGTCATCAACCTCAGACAAATGGTGCATGAGCCTGCCAGGTGTGGCAATTATAATGTCTGGACTCTGAGATAACTCCTCAAATTGACTTTCCATACTATCACCGCCAACTAACAAACTAACACGAAGGTCTGATTCACAAACAAAATAGCACAGATCAGAATATATATATATAAACCATAATATACGACTACGACATAAAGAAGCACTGTATTGTCTGTGTAAATTAGTTTTACGCTGACATATCCAATAAGGACTCACAACCTTATCGCTTCATATAGTCAATTTCAAAATACACTTACACGAGTGACTTATGTCAGCATAAAACTAGTTTAAACTAACACAATACACAACATATCCTTTAAACTATATGGTTGTGGAGACGTTTAGATTGACTTGTTTGAATTTATATACTAGCATAAGCACTTGCAAGAATGTTTCAGAGAAAACAGTTTGACTTTATTTTAACTTATTTCAGCTAAAATAAGTTTAATTTCAGCTTATTTCAATCAACCCTTCCGAACATGTTATTATAAAAATAATTTACAATCTATGCAAAAATAGTTTGGATTTTTTTTAGGTAGTTTAACAAATTTACATTTTGTTATATAAATAAGAATAGCTTATACATAGGCGAAATAAAAAAAAACCCTAATTAATAAGTGTTTACACTATAAGCGCTTAATTAAGCTGATTATCCAAATAAACAAAATATGTAGTTAGAAAGAAGAAAGAACCTGTGAAGTGACCAAGCTCTTGAGTAAACTTAAGAGTTTGAAGTGCCAAATCCCTAGTTGGAGACAAAATGAGTCCTCTAATGCCACCCTGAGGAATATGCTGGTTAAGTCGGTGAAGCATGGGAACAAGAAACGCTGCCGTTTTACCAGAGCCAGTACGAGCCATTGCAACGACATCGACGCCGGAGAGAATGAGAGGCATCGTCTTCCTCTGAATTGGAGTCGGAACTTTGTAACCTTTCCGTCTGATTCCTCTGAATACATTTGGATTTAGACCTAGTGTTTCAAAACCACCTTGACTCTTGTTGTTTTTCTTCTTCTTTGAACCTAACATGAATCCACCCATTTTTTCCGATACGGCGGCACGCGATAATGATTTCAGTTCAGACGTGCTGTGAGAGGTTGATTCTTTACCAGAATTTGTGAAGGTGAGTGATTGAGACGGAAAGGGAGAGAGACAGAAGAAGGGGTTAAGCAGATTAGGGTTTTTGTTTTTTATTTTTATTAATAAAAAAATTTAAATATCGACTTTAATATGTAATGCCACATGGCACATTCTCACTTTTTTTTTTTGACGAAAGGGTGCTTATAGCATTTCTTTAATTAAAATGTGTTCAATACAATTTAGTACATCAACAAAAATCTGGAAACTAGCTGATAATGTGGCCGCCTTAGCTAGATTATGGGCAACCTCATTTGTTTGTCTCCGCACAAACTCTACACTAGAGTTACTATAATAATTGGAGAAAATACTTTTACAATGATCAATAATAACACCAAATTCAGAATAGTCTTGAGCTAAAGAATGCAAGCTATCAACCACTCTCTTTGAGTCCAACTCAAAATCAACAGGTCCTAACTAGAGCTCATATACCCAGTTCAGTGCCAAAAGGAGTCCGAGTGCTTCGCCAATATGTACCTCACTTCTCGGAGTATACCACTCAGTTTTAGCTAAAATGAAAGCACCATGTTCGTCTCTTATACACATACCAATACCAACTTTGTTGGAGTTAGTCGGAAAAGAGGCATCTATATTGCATTTCACACGTCCGGTCATCAGCTTACACCAAGCTCTCACCACGGTAGCCTTGTTTGCTGAATCTAGTCGGATGCAATATCACGGACTGCTTTCCATTCCTGCAACATATTAACAGCATGAGAAAACACAAAATTTTGAGCATCAGTTACATTGTTCCAAATTATGAGTTCTTTAATATGTAATGCCACATGGCACATTCTCACTTGTATCACAATATAAATCTTTTTGATCATATTACACTAATTAAGAAATGTAATGATTGTTGTATACAAAAGATAAATTATGAGTTAGTTTATAAAATTGTTAGTTATTAATGGCATGAAAAAAATTAATTGAAGAATTGAAACATAAAAGAGAAATAAATAGTTAAGGGTATAATAGGCAAAATAACATTAAATATTTCATTGGTAATGTAAAGCGGCTTATAATTTACACTCAAGCTTCTCATTCACATCTATACTTATGGTATATTGAGCGTTTTTACTTGCTTCTCAAACCAACTTTTGAGTTTCTACAAACAAATATCTTAAGATACCACTTTTTAACACAGCCCACTTTCAAGTGATTGTGTCGTTGTCTCTTCATTTTACCACTCACACTCTAGCTCTTTATGGACCTATTGGATCAAAATATTATTGAGTATATTTTGTATAAGTTTCTCAAACTAGTTTTGAGTTTACGTTTAAGTTTAGATCTTAAACCAATTTCTTTGTAAAAGAAGGTTGTTTAAGTCAATACGTAACTATTGATTGAGTGGTTACTCTTGCTACCTTGTAGGGCTGAGGTAGATTAAGCTTGTAGGGCTTTGAAGATTTTATATTGGTTTAGATCATAGAAGAAACTTTATCTTGGTTTAGATCAAAGAAAATATTGTAATCTTGGATTAGATTATAGTGGAAAACTCACAGGCGTGGGGACTGGACTAGCCCAGAATTTGGGTGAACCGGTATAACTTTTGTGTGTGAATCTGTCTTACCTTTAACTATTTTTTTTTACTGTAAACACGTATCACACATACCACTTCTTTTACATTTAATTTAAATTCTCACACAGCAGAGAACATTCTCGGAACAAGTTGTTTTATAATCACTTTGATTTCTCACACAGCAGAGAACATTCTCAACTTTGTAGAGTGCATGATTAATTTTGAAAATGGTCACAATTCAAACCCTCTTTCTTGTGACTATTTCTACCACTTCAAAACTCCTCTTTCCCTTTATTGCAATTTTGCCTAGGGCGAAACCTGTTGCGCCTCAGGCGAAAAAGGTAGACAATTCCCCGTGCCAACGGCAATTTATTTTTTCAGTCTTATGAACGTTAGATTTCAAGGCATACTCAACAATTTTTCTTTTTGCTTTTATATTTTCTCTCTTTTTAATTTTCTTTTGGCAAGGTTTCCCCCACCCTCCACCCCTATCTATTATAATCGCTTTGATGTCTTAATGCTCTCAATTTACCTAAAAAATGCAACAACTTATAAGAGATGATAAACTCACATAAACTTAAAGCATTAAAAGCAAATTTGAGCCACAAGTTTTAAAATTGTTTTATTTTGGCCTATCAAGTTTCAATTGCTTGATTTTAACCCTATAAGTTTCACGATTATTAGATTTTGGCTCCCTAAATTCATATCGCTTGATTTTAGCCCCCAAAATTGACCCATTTTGCAATTGCTAGCCTCTGGTTGTCTTTTTTTTTTTTTACTAAAAGTAGTTTATGTGACATTTTAAATTAAAAATATTTTTAAAATAAATAAAAAATGTTTTTAAAATTCCAAAATGTTTATAAAATAAAAAAATTTGTTTTAAAAAAATGTATTAAAAATAAATAAATAAATAATTTTTTAAAAAGGTTAATGATTATTTTTTTAAAAAAATAGTTTATAAAATTTTATAAATAATACGAAAAAAAGAGTTCATAAAAATATTTGTAAACTAACTTTTCGTAACAAAATTATTTCATACACTAGATATCACACCACTATATAGCCATGGTAGAAACCACTTTTGCGGCCTTCACAACCTGCTTCTTCATCTTCAATCGCGGTCGTACTCCCCAAAAACACATCAGATATTTTTGTTTCGCTGCCACGATCTTTGAACTTCCGACTTTACATAATCTGGGACGAGGGTGTGGTCGGTGATGGAGGAAGCCGGTGAGTAGAGAGAGCAAGATAGAAGGACGCCAACGAGAGAGAAGGACGAGAAATGTGGTGGTGGTGGATGAACAGTGAGAGAGCGGCAATGATGTTGATAGGAAGGAAAGAAAATGAAAAAAAAAAAGTACAGTATAAATGAAGAGTATTATACATGTGTGTATGTATTGTGTAAAAACTTTGTGTAATAGTATCATTTCTCCTAATCAAACATATACTAAATATATCAATTTGATTTTGTAAGTGGACACTGACATTTTGCTAGCATCATTTATAAACTATTTTCATAAACAATCTTAACAAATGATATATAAAAATTTATTTATTTGTATAAATGATTTTACATAAAATCAAAAATAAATCAATTCAATCACTTATAGATAACATCTCTATCAATCTGACCTGATTTTGTAAGTTGGACACTTCCATTTTGCTAACATAATTTATATAGCGGGACAGAAGGAGCGGTAATTAACGAACTCGTAAGAGATACTCCCTCCGGTCATATATATAAGAAACATTTCACTTTTTAGATTTATTGTAAATTCTATGTATCTAGACTATATTATTGTCCAGATACATTAATTTTACAATGAATCTAAAAAGTGAAATGTTTCTTATATATAGGACCGGAGGGAGTAGCAAAGAACGGAAGGAACATGTATTTAAGAAGTGGAATGCGTCAACATGTTTTTGCGTGCACGATCAGATAACATTTTCATTTTCTAATTATCTTCCCAATTCCCCCCAACCACCGTCTCTCAACACTGTCAACATGGACACCAACCGCATCTTCCGGCGAACCGAGATCCTCACCAACCACCTCCGTCACGATCCACCAACAGCAACAACAATTCTACAACACAACGTTTGCCTATGCTACTCACCTCCAGAGCTATCGGAATCAAATCCGGTAAAATTCGATGTGCGAGAGATGCGGAAGCTGTTAGACGGCCACAATTTGGAAGAACGCGACTGGCTATTCGGATTAATCATACAGAGCGGACTCTTCAACCGACGGGAAGTCGACGGACGTGTGTTTGTTTCCCCTGATTATAATCAGTCGATGGAACAACAGCGAGAGATGACGATGAAGCGAATCGCTTATTTGTTGGATCGCGGTGTGTTTCGTGGTTGGCTTACTGGTGATGGTCCACAAGAAGAGTTGAGGAAATTGGCTCTTCATGAGGTTATTGGAATGTATGATCACTCTCTTGCTGTTAAGCTTGGCGTTCATATCTTCTTGTGGTATACTTATCTCTTCTCTCTATCTTATCTCATTTTTATAGATATTTGTCATTTCTTAAGGTGAACACTTATTTGGATCATATTCACAGATCATATTCACAAAATTAATAAAGCACTATTCGTGAAGCCATCAAAATTATCTACATCAGTTGTGTATTTGTACATATCCAAATAAGATATGTAACGAAGAACTTTGTGTTCAGTTGATAGTTAATTAGGATTGGTGAATTATTAACGTATATAACAAAAGTCGTTACTCATTAACTATCAACTGAACATAATTAATGGCATTTTTTAAGTGTATATTTGAACACGTGAGAATTATGTTTATTTGAACACAATTTCGAGGATTAAGGAATATCGTGATAACCATATGCTGAGCGTGATTAACCACATATTTAAACTACATTAATAATTATTGAAATTTGTTGTTAGTCAATTTGTATGTCGAAATATCTTTTGTTTTTATATTATGGCTGTTTTTTTTTTTTAATTTATTTATTATATATATGTCACTTGTTTTTGTAATGCTAGTTGAGTTTGCAGTCGTTAAGTTTGTTGTTCTGAACAAATCATTATTTTCAAAACCTATGCCATGGATGTTGTAATACTTTACTGTTACATAATTACATAAAATATTTGTGCAAAGGTGTTATATGATTCAATGTTTGTGTAAAATTTGTACATAATGATTAAATTCTTATGGTTATGTCCACTAAAGCTGCTTATGCATGCTAAAATTAAACTTCAAACCACACGGTAGGTGGTGAGATGGAACTCTAGATCACTTGGTTAAACAATGAGTATTACAAAAGCTCAAGCCTTAAAATGAAGGGTTATGAATGATCATACCTGATTTTTAAGTTTGACACATATTTGATCTTGTTAAATGAATTGTTACTTGCTAGAAAAACTTCCTGGACATATAGTTTGATGTGATTTCATGCACCCTGAAGCTAGCTGCTGGTACAATTATGACATAATTAAATTGATTTGTATTATTTTATTTTTCTTCATTTTATTATTGAGGTGGTCGTAGATAGCATGAAGAGAGTAGTGGATCTGTTTGATGATGCCATCTTAGATTATTTATTATCCTCTTCCAAAAAGTTTAATGGACAAATGAGTCACTATTGGAATGGTTTTTTTATGAATAATGGATTTCAGGGGCGGGGCTGTGAAGTTTCTGGGAACCAAGCGTCACCATGACAAGTGGTTGAGAGCTACTGAAAACTATGACATGAAGGGTTGTTTTGCTATGTCTGAGTTGGGCCATGGAAGTAATGTATGTGAAGGTTGCTCAATAGAATGGGATTATTAGGTCCATATATAGTTTCTCATGCTTTTTATCCTGTTCCTATTTATTAATCTTTCCAGAGTGATTTTTATAGGTCCGAGGAATTGAAACAATCACTACTTATGATCCAACTACTGGAGAATTTGTTATCAATACTCCGTGTGAGTCAGCTCAGAAGTATTGGATCGGTGGTGCAGCAAATGTAAGGACTCTTTTATCATCGTTTTCATTTAAAATCCTAGTTGTTGTAAGATTGTTCGGGTGTTGACACTTTCTCCGTGCTATATCTTTGTACATATAGAGACGGTATTAACTTATTTTTCTATTCAGCATGCAACACATACTATAGTTTTTTCACAACTCAACATAAATGGAAGCAACCAAGGGGTGCATGCTTTTATTGCCCAAATCAGGGACTTAGATGGAAACATATGCCCAAATATCCGAATAGCCGAATGTGGTCATAAAATTGGTTTAAACGGGGTTGATAATGGCCGTATCTGGTAATATATACATTTTTTAAGCAAGATTGCACCTGATAAATGAATTTTATCTAAAGGAGTAAACTCAAGTTCTGATTGGACGTCTGATTTCAGGTTTGACAATGTGAGAATACCCAGAGAAAATTTGTTGAATTCTGTAGCTGACGTTTCACCAAGTGGCGAATATTTGAGTGCAATAAAAAATACAGATCAGGTAATTGCTTTTTCTAAAAGATAGCATTCTTTTTTATCTCCTTATGCTCTTATTTGTTCCAATTGCAAAGTTTGCTGATAAATCTTTCGTTATATGCCTTTTTTGCTCCAGAGGTTTGCAGCATTCTTAGCCCCTTTGACCTCTGGTCGTGTAACTATTGCCGTCAGTTCTGTGTACATCTCCAAAGTAAAGATTCCATCTTTATTTGTGAATATGATTGCATTTGTCTGTTTTATTTTATGTGTAAACTCACCAAACTTTAACATCTTACATTATCGTGCCTTTCATTGCTGTTGTTAGATTAGTTTAGCCATTGCTATAAGATATGCATTGACAAGGCGGGCCTTTTCTATTGCTCCAAATGGGCCTGAAGTTTTACTGCTTGACTACCCAAGTCATCAACAGCGACTATTGCCTTTACTTGCTAAGATGTAAGTACTCTAATACATGCATTTTAATATCCACTTGTTGAGAACTCAAAGTGATTCAAATCCTTTATAGGAACTAAAACTTAGTTATGCATATGCCACTTTTAGTATATGTCCCACTTAATTAGGTTGCATATACCAGAACTTAGGTATGCATATACTAGAACTTAGGTTGTTTTAATATATATATCCAGAGGATATTTTCCCATATGTATTCCGGACGAAAGAATTTGATATACAATCAACATGAACCACACACTCATCAGAGTGCAACGTAACCACATGTACCGCAGGTCATATATGCTGTTAGGCTCTAAAGCTATTAAGACATTAGAGATTTAATAAAACGACTATCCTTGTTTGACCATGAGCAGGTATAATAATGTACCTGTTAATGTTCATCTCCTTACATCTTCTGCAGATACGCAATGAGTTTTGCTTCAATTGAGCTCAAAATGATGTATGTGAATAGAACACCCGAGTCAAACAAAGCAATTCATATTGTTTCTAGTGCATACAAGGCTACTTTTACATGGAATAATATGCGCACTCTTCAGGTACTACGTATTACTATTATAATACTTGGGTGTGATGGATTGTAATTTGTAAGCTGTGGACCTCACTAAGGTTCTATTAATGCTTGATTTAGGAATGTCGTGAAGCATGCGGGGGACAAGGCATCAAAACTGAAAACCGTATTGGTCAATTCAAGGGTGAATATGATGTGCATTCAACATTTGAGGGGGACAACAATGTTCTGATGCAGCAGGTATGTTATAGTATTCTGTTCAAATTCAATATGAAGTTTAGTGTGAAGTGTAGCAAGTTCTGATATTAGTCTTAGATTAGAGAAATACTCCCTCGAGTCTCAAATATAAGAAACAAAAATGACAATTGGTGGTCTCAAATACAAGCAAAATCCAACTATCACTACCCTTTAACCAAGTATAAATTCATTTTTTCGATTTTTTAAATGTTCCAATGAAATGTCATTCGCGCAAGTGGTATTTACTATCTCACGTTCAATTTTCTTGTTATACTCCCAGAGTTTTGTTTCCAATGTTTTTCAATTAATTTAGAGGTATTTACTAGCATCTCTTATCTTGGATTTCCAAAAAAAATTTATCTGTTCTTAAGCTTTTTTTATCTCTTATCTTTGATTTTCAATTAATCTAACAATTCTTGAATCCTTTTGTCGGATTAGTTGCATTTTACATTTTAGTGGTGGAGAAAATAGAGAAATATCAAATAATTATATGCGATTCAACTTTGAGAATACTAACAGCTTTAGCTCATTGCTTGCAACCTCATTTGAATTTGTTGAAGACAAAACCTACTTTGGGTCTTCAGTGTAAACTTTTGGGTTGATTGGCTTCTAATCATAACATTTGAGCCTTTTTGTTTCAAGTGTTTAGAACTTAGAATTCTGATCCTTATCATGCTTATTGTTCATTAATTGAGATTTCAGCTAAAACGTATTGGTAGCCTATCCTTTGTCATGCTTAGACCCAGAAGTGATTTCACACGAGTAACAAAATTTGTTCTTATCCATTAATAGAGATACTTGATGAAACGCTGTCTATTAATTGTATTTTTAACCATGGTTTTCTAAAGCTGACGATTTCCTATTTCTGATATGGTGGACCTTGTCAATATACTTTTGGATTATGATTTTTGATTTATCCCCTCGAAGACTCGAAGTAGCATTGAACTATTCATGTCAAATTTAAGCGTCATTCCACTCTTTTTTGTTAAATATGGATGGATTGAATTTATTGGTTCTACATTTTGCCTCAGATAAGCAAGGCACTCCTCGCAGAATACATAGCATGTCAGACAAAAAACAAGCCATTTAAAGGTCTAGGATTAGAACACATGAACAAATCTTGTCCGGTCATCCCATCTCAGTTAACAAGTTCTACCATCAAGAGCAGTGAATTTCAGGTAATCGTTTGATTATATACCTGTTGATATTTGGAGTGACCTTGTTGGTAGAAGCTTCTATTTGTTTCTTACCTCTCATTTATGCAGATTGATCTATTCCACCTAAGAGAGCGAGATCTATTGAAACGTTTTGCTGAAGAGGTTTCAGAACATCAAGCTCAAGGAAATAGCAAAGAGTCTGCCTTTATTCTTGTGAGCACTCTACCAAGTTTTGTTAATTATTCCTTCATTATTATCACTATCTTACAGTTTGAAGCTACTCTCTTTACCAGAGTTATCAACTTGCCGAGGACTTGGGCAGAGCTTTCTCTGAACGAGCAATACTGAAAACATTTATGGAGGCGGAGTCAGCTTTACCAGATGGTTCATTGAAGGTAAACCGTGTTATTGTTACATTATTTACAGGACATAAAGATGTAAAACAAGTCTATTTAGCAATCTGTGTTTGTCTCTTCTGTAGGATGTCTTAGGTCTCTTAAGATCGTTATACGCTTTGATTTGTGTGGATGAAGATGCTGCCTTTCTCCGATACGGGTACTTGTCAACAGAGAATGCTTCTGCAGTGAGGAAAGAAGTGCCAAAACTATGTGCTGAACTTCGACCACATGCACTTGCCCTGGTTAATTCCTTTGGTATTCCTGATGCTTTTTTGAGCCCCATCGCATACAATTGGATTGAGTCAAATTCTTGGTCAACTGCTCAAAATTAAGCGCTGATACAAACTTCTGCATGTGATCGAGTTTGTTTCATTATTTATTCATATTAATAAGGAAATGTGAATAATAGTTGTTACTTAAATGTAATAGCTGTTGGATATATTAAGTGGTGAATAATTTTACTGGAACATGAAATATTGAATTGCAATGCTTTTAATCTGTTATTAAAATAATTGTATACACATTCGAAATACTTTTGTCAATTTGATAAATAAATAAAAAGCTAGAGATTGATTTCCATGTACCGATAGTGTATTTTTTTTAATGTGCATCGTATCAAAATCATGCCATATAGATATTTGTAGAGATATTTGTAATGGGAGATTTGTAGAAAAAATGTGAAGGCAATAATCCAAATTCCAAAATTCAGATGGTTATTCACTGTCCTAAGAAGCTAAATACTGAATCTTCTAAAGTCACTATCCTTTTTGGTCTAACATATAAAAAAATTATTATTATTTTTTTAAAAAATTTTCTATACTAAACTATAGGTGAATTGAAGATCGGTTCATGTGTTGAAAATTGAAATAAACACCGCCCGCCGTGTCCAATACCACCACCAGAGAGAGACAGAGAGGAAGTATATGTGCATTGCATGCATGAATTAATGGAGATGACGACACACATTTGACTCCACTCCACTCAACATGTTGTTGCTTTGTTTGTTTCTCTATAAATAAATAAATGGAACTTATATATTATGTGCAAATTTATAAATTATATATGTTAATAAGATTAAAATAGGAACTTATATATTTTATATTAAATATATAACTTAGTACGCAATATTTTACAAACCCATAATTAAATACACAAGACAAAGAAAAGTTCTTTCACCACCAAAATAAAAGGATCTTCATCACTCTTGTCTAGCTATATTTAAGCAAATCCATATATCACAAATCACTCTTTTTTCTCTATTCTTTTACATCATCTTCTCTTCAATTCATTTTTCATCATCATCATGGATTCATCATTTTCTTTACACATAGCAATGTATCCATGGTTTGCTATGGGACACCAAACAGCATTCCTTCACCTAGCAAACAAATTAGCAAAAAATGGCCACAAAATCACTTTTCTCACACCACAAAAAGCACAATCAAAATTAGAACCACACAATCACCACCCACAATTAATCACTTTTATCACCATCAAAGTTCCACATGTTGAAGGTCTTCCTCCTAATGCAGAAACAACAGCTGATGTTCCATACCCTTTACAACCACTCATCATGACAGCAATGGATCAAACAAAACCAGACATTGAAACTCATCTCTCAAATCTCAAACCTCATATTGTCTTCTATGATTTTTCACATTGGATTCCATCTTTAGCTAAACCATTAGGCATCAAAGCTGTTCATTATTGCTCAGCTAGTTCTGTCATGGTTGGTTACACTCTAACACCTGCTAGATATTCACAGGGTGAAAATTTAACTGAATTTGATCTCATGCAACCTCCTTCTGGTTACCCTGATTCATCTATCAAGCTTTATAATCATGAAGCTAAAGCATTTGCTGCTAAAAGGAAAGAGTTTTTTGGTAGCAATGTTCTTTTCTATGATAGACAAGCCATTGCTTTGAATGAAGCTGATGCATTAGGATACAGAACATGCAGAGAAATTGAAGGACCTTTTCTTGATTACATTCAGAAACAGTTTAATAAACCGGTTCTTACTTCCGGACCGGTTATATTTGATAACAATCCAAATTCTATTTTGGATGAAAAATGGGCTAATTGGCTTGGTGGATTCGAAGCAGAATCAGTTGTTTATTGTTGTTTTGGAAGTGAATGTATTTTAAGGCCAAATCTATTTCAAGAATTAATGCTTGGTCTCGAGTTAACCGGTAAGCCATTTTTTGCAGCATTGAAGCCACCTTTTGGTTTTACAACAATTGAAGAAGCATTACCAGAAGGGTTTTCAGAAAGAGTTGAAGGAAGAGGTATTGTTTATGGTGGTTGGGTTCAACAACAGTTGATTTTGGAACATCCTTCTGTTGGATGTTTCATTACACATTGTGGTTCAGGTTCTTTGTCTGAGGCATTGGTGAATAAATGTCAATTGGTTTTGTTGCCGAATGTTGGTGATCAAATATTGAATGCTAGAATGATGGGAAATAGTTTGAAAGTTGGTGTGGAAGTTGAGAAAGGTGAAGATGGATTGTATACTAAGGACAATGTTTATAAAGCTGTGAGTATTGTGATGGATGATGAGAATGAAATTAGTAAAAATGTTAAGGCTAATCATGCTAAGATTAGAGAGATGTTACTTAATAAAGATCTTGAGACATCTTATATTGATGATTTCTGCAACAAGCTTCAAGAGATTGTTGAGAAAAAGAATTAATTCATGTTCATGTAGTTTAATTTAGTGATTACTAATTTCAGTGTGTACTGTGGACTGTGTTAGTAGTTTTTTTTGACAGAACTATAGTACTAGGTTGGTTTTGGATTGTCTGTTTTTCTTTTATTCTTTATTATTCTATATTTTTGTATGGTCAGCATCATCATCAATTAATTTCTGATTAATGTTAGATAAAGTTGTGGTTGTGTTTTTGCAACATGTCCAATGCAGCATGCATCATGTTATACTAATAACAATAAATTTTACTTTTCTATAAATTTCTAAAAGCTAATTTTTAAATTATTGAATATCAAAATCACTATTTTTTTAATCTGTAACAAACGCACCCTTAATAGACCAAATATCACATGTAAATTTATTTATATAATTTGTTCTAATTAGTTGTAAAAATAAATATTTTTAAATAAATACCTCAGATTATTATTAAAAAATTATTAAGGAGTAGTGTATATCTTACTCAAGGTTTTAAACAACTGTTCATTACCATGAAAATAGCTACGACAAAATGGTATAACTAGCTAGTGTTACCATTTTTCACTGTTTTTATAGGGTAAAAAAAATCACGCCGAAATTGATTGGAAGTAAAAGATGAAAAAATAACATTTAAATAACTATGAAAAATATAAGAGAAAAAATTCAATGAAAGGGAAGGAGAATTTTATTAAACACTTTATCTCAAAAGTTACCACAAGTCACTTATATAGCTATTACTTACACAACAATTAATAACAGAAATTGTAACTAACTTTCCTAGTTTCTAGGAGCTATCGACTAACTTCTAACTAACAACTCCTAACTAACTTTATTTGGTTAAAACTAACTCAAAAACAAACATCTAAATCTGTTGCTTGCTTCACAAGCAAGACAGACAAAACACATTACAACAATTGAATTACACTTCTAACACACCACATAATTCATTGTTGCTAATGTCTCCATACCCAACTTGTCTATAAGAACACTTCTACCTGCACTACTTTTGTCATAACATCAGCAATTTGTTCTTCACTCCTACGATGCTCTAGCTTCAGCCTGCCATTGTTCACTTGCTCCCAGAGATAGTGAAATCTCATCTCTATGTGTTTATTCTTACCATGTGCTACAAGATTCTTAGCCAATTTCATTGCTGAGATGTTGTCTATCTTCACATCACAATTCCATGATCTTGTGACCACTTTGGGTGTGAAGTCATGGTTTCAAGATCCTCAAGATCGCAGCCAAAGGCTCTGGATACCAAATGTTGGAACACAAAATCAAAACACAAGTTTCCATCCTTCACTAGATCATGCACACAATCAGTGACCTCACGAGGGCTTGGCCATAGAACACACACATAAGTAGTGCACAATCAAGAATCAATCTCACACACTCACACAATTGATTGATTGGAAATAAAAGATGAAACAATAACACTGAAATAACTATGAAAAATAGAAGAGAAAAAATGTGATGAAAGGGAAGGAGAATTTTATTAATCACTTTATCTCAAAAGTTACAATAGAAGTCACTTATATAGAAATTACTTACACAACAAGTAATAACAGAAATTGTAACTAACTTCCCTAGTGGAAAGCGTCAACGTACCTTTGGATGAAAGCATATATATATATTTTCTTTTATATATTATGAGCTATAGTAGACAATGAGAATACAATGAGAATATTTGAGGGTGCCAGCTTGGTCAAGATGTATATTCATTTTTTGATATCTAAATGCTCTAAGTTTATCTATTTTTTTTTTGCTAATGTAATTATAATATAATCCATTCTGTAACAATTGATAATAGATAATTTTACCAGTATATCATACAAGTATATTTCTTTATGACAGTACCATATTAGTATACTTACATACAGATGAATTAATTATTTTCCTCAACAATCTCTTGAAGCTTTTTGCAAAAATTATCTATATAAGATGACTCAAGATCTTTATCAAGCAACATCTCTCTGATCTTAGCATGATTAGCCTTAACATTTTTACTAATTTCATTCTCATCATCCATCACAATACTCACAGCTTTACAAACACTATCCTTAGTATACAATCCATCTTCATCTTTCTCAACTTCCACACCAACTTTCAAGTTGTTTCCCATCATTCTAGCATTCAATATCTGATCACCGACATTCGGCAACATTACCAATTGACATTTATTCACCAATGCTTCAGACAAAGAACCTGAACCACAATGTGTAATGAAACATCCAACAGAAGGATGTTCCAAAATCAACTGTTGTTGAACCCAACCACCATAAACAACACCTCTTCCTTCAACTCTTTCTGAAAACCCTTCTGGTAATGCTTCTTCAATTGTTGTAAAACCAAAAGGTGGTTTCAATGCTGCAAAAAATGGCTTACCAGTTAACTCGAGACCAAGCATTAATTCTTGAAATAGATTTGGCCTTAAAACACACTCACTTCCAAAACAACAATAAACAACTGATTCTGTTTCGAATCCACCAAGCCAATTAGCCCATTTTTCATCCAAAACAGAATTCGAATTTTCATGTATAACCGGTCCTGAAGTAAGAACCGGTTTATTAAATTGTTTCTGCATGTAATCAAGAAAAGGTCCTTCAATTTCTCTGCATGTTCTATATCCTAATGCATCAGCTTCATTCAAAGCAGTGGTTTGTCGATCGTAGAAAAGTACATTGCTACCAAAAATTTCTTTCCTTTTAGTAGCAAAGGCTTTAGCTTCATGATTATGAAGCTTGATAGATGAATCAGGAAAACCAGAAGGAGGTTCCATAAGATCAACTTCAGTTAAATTTTCACCCTTTGAATATCTATCTGCTGCTAAAGTATAACCAAAAGTAACTGAACTAATAATGGAATAATGAAGAGCTTTGATTCCTAATGGTTTAGTTATAGATGGAATCCAATGTGTGAAATCATAGAAGACAATGTGAGGTTTTAGGTTTGTGAGATGAGTTTCGATATCCGATTTCGTTTGATCCATTGCTGTCATGATGTGTGGTATTAGAGGATATGGAACATCAGCTGTGGTTTCTGCATTAGGAGGAAGACCTTCAACATGTGGAACTTTGAGTGTAACAAAAGTGATTAATTGTGGGTGGTGATTGTTTGGTTCTAATTTTGATTGTGCTGATCTAGGTGTGAAAAAAGTGATTTTGTGTCCATTTTTTGCTAATTTGTTTGCTAGATGAAGGAATGGAATTTGGTGACCCATGGCAAACCATGGATACATTGCTATGTTCAAAGAAAATGATGAATCCATAATAGTGATAATTGTCAACAAAACGATGAAAAAATGAAAAGAAAAGATCCTTTTATTTATTTATTTATTTTTGGTCAAGAAGATCCTTTAATTATGGTAGTAAAAAACAAGACTTTTACATGTGTTGATTAAATATAGAGTCAAAGTTGAGATAAGTACTAAAACAACAAACAAGCATGGGAAGCGGGGTCCTCAACGACAAGACAAACTATATTAGCCATTGACAATTTGACATAGTTTACAATTTTATAAATCTTGTCTAAATAAATTAATTTCATGTGTTTCAAAAAAAAAATATTTCGTGTGAATGGATCTTGTGTCATTTTGGATTTACCTCGACCTCCACTTCCCTAGAAGACTTAAATTTGCTTTCCTGACATCACGCACACTTAAGTTACCTTGAATTTTTGGCTAACAAACATCATTCCATCTTACCCAACTAATCTTCTTCACTCCCTTTACTCACTACCAAAGAAATTATCTTTGGATACAAATAATTTTCCTACTAACCGTGAAGGTGAGAAAAACACAAGAAATGGGGGGTTGAGTTGTGTTAGTCTTTTTCTGAAAGAATGACACAAAAAATTCTATACGAGTTCACCTGTTAACTAGGATTACCTCCAGTCCCCTCACACCTAAAAACTTATCCACAATAATAACCCAGATTACAGTTGCTCAAACACCAAGTTCGAGACTTCTATCTCAAGATACTACTGATCTCAAGACTTCCTACTCAAGATGCTACTGATCTCAAGACTTCCTTGCTCGAGATACTACTGGTTAATAGACTTTCTTTGCCTTACAACTAAGGACTTTTACAATCAGAGTTACAAAGTTTGTTTGGTTTTTGCTTACAATTGAGACTCAAAGAGTGGTAAGCTTCAATAAGCGCAATGTTGTTTCTAAACAACTTAGATATTCTAAGATTCAAAGTTTTTCTTCACAGATATTACAAGAGTTGTGAGCTTGTGAGAGTTTAGAAATTGTTCATCTTGTGCCTTCAAGAATTGCTTAGCTTGTAGTCTTGCAAGTCTTCAAGTTGCTCATAGTCCCATATAAATACGAGATTTGAATATAGTCGTTGATGAAGACTTTTATCAGCGTGGATAGATTCGTGGAAAGCTAACTTGCACGTTTAAAACCTTTCTTCATTATACTTGGAATGATCCGTTGTAGCTTTCTTTGAAATGAACTCTTTGAACATCATTGACTGTGAGCATGATTGCTAAGTGCATTTAATGCAACAGAGACAAAAATGCTTGGAGCAAATCAAGGATGTTGAAATTCATGAGCAAGAGGACAAAGGTGTCCTAGGAGCAAACTCTTCAGGGAACTATAGGACTTGTCACTATCACTTCAGAATCTTGGTGAAGTTTTTTCTCTTCAAAATCTTGGTGAAGTTTTTTCTCTTCAAAATCTTGATTCACCTTCAAAACTTGTCTTCTGCTTAACCAATCTTCAGAATCTTGGTGAAGTTTTTTCTCTTCAAAATCTTGGTGAAGTTTTTTCTCTTCAAAATCTTGATTCACCTTCAAAACTTGTCTTCTGCTTAACCAATCTTCAGAACTTATTCCTCAGATGCAGAAATTGCTCTTGATTCTTCTTGAAGTGCCATGTTCAGAACTTGACTTTTCGTTGACTTTAGAAGCAGAACTTCCTCTTGATGTGTCTTGCTCAGAATTTCACTTGTTGACTCTAATAAGAACCGCTAGGCTTCAGAAGTTGTTAGCCATCATAGTTGACTTTTTTTAGCACGTTCAGTAAGCCCTTTAGATGCAGATTTCTACTATGAAAAGTATATTTTTAATCTATAATCTTGCACACTTGAATATACATTAGAGTATATAATTGTTCTCTTATATTGCTATCATCAAAAACTTGAGAGACATTGTCCTAAAACCCATTTTGGTTTAACACCCGGCATCTTCTTGAAATTAAATGGTGCGGTCTTGAAATAAGTTTCGTAAAAAGAATTTAAAAACAATCTTTAATGGTTATTGTTTATTGATAAAAAAGAAAGAAAATTAAATGCAATTAATATTTAATTTCATTAAAATAAATGAAAATATTTTTTGGAAAAGATAAATGTTAATTTTTACGCACAAATGTTATTTTTTTCTCTTCTATAATTTATGCTAGTATATGATGTACTTTATCAATTTGAATGAATGAATTTTTTTTTGTAAAAAAAATGTTAGTTTTTTTGTTTTTGTTTTCACCACCAATTTGAATTGGTGAGTTGCAATAACATATCAAATAATTTTAGATTTCTTTAAAATTGAACATGAATAATCTATGTGATATAAACTTTTGATCTAACGGTGAATTTTATAAATAAATAAAAAATTCATTAAACTTTTATTAATAAATGTAACCTTACTAAAAAATTACACCTGTATAATTTAAGCCCTCGTCAAAGGTTACATGTACTTTACTACTTTTACAAGTGTCATTATTCGCAGCCCACAACTTTATATTTAGAAATGTTTTATGGAAAATGTTAAACAGTACACTCGGTGCACTAGTTAAACAAATTATTATAGAAATTTTTGCTTGGAAATTGTGTGTTCAATATTTTGAAAGTGTAAAAAGTTATCTTATTATTATTGTTTTTGTCTTTTATTTCTTTTTTTTAGCATGTTTAACGAGTGCACTCTGTGTGTACTGAGTTTAGCATACCCATTTTTTATTCATTCATTGTGGTAGTAATCACCATACAAACATACTATCAAAAGCGAGACAAATTCATACGACTCCCAAACTGAAACTATGGTAATGACCATATTAAACAACATAAAGATAACTCAATTATTTTCCACAACAATCTCTTGAAGCTTGTTGCAGAAATCATCAATATAAGATGTCTCAAGATCTTTATTTAGCAACATCTCTCTAATCTTAGCATGATTAGCCTTAACATTGTTACTAATTTCATTCTCATCATCCATCACAATACTCACAGCTTTATAAACATTGTCCTTAGTATACAATCCATCTTCACCTTTGTCAACTTCCACACCAACTTTCAAACTATTTCCCATCATTCTAGCATTCAATATTTGATCACCAACATTCGGCAACAAAACCAATTGACATTTATTCACCAATGCCTCAGACAAAGAACCTGAACCACAATGTGTAATGAAACATCCAACAGAAGGATGTTCCAAAATCAACTGTTGTTGAACCCAACCACCATAAACAACACCTCTTCCTTCAACTCTTTCTGAAAACCCTTCTGGTAATGCTTCTTCAATTGTTGTAAAACCAAAAGGTGGTTTCAATGCTGCAAAAAATGGCTTACCGGTTAACTCAAGACCAAGCATTAATTCTTGAAATAGGTTTGGGATTAAATTACATTCACTTCCAAAACAACAATAAACAACTGATTCTGTTTTGAATCCACCAAGCCAATTAGCCCATTTTTCATCTAAAACAGAATTTGGATTTTCAAGTATAACCGGTCCTGTAGTAAGAACCGGTTTATTAAACTGTTTCTGAATGTAATCAAGAAAAGGTCCTTCAATTTCTCTGCATGTTCTGTATCCCAATGCATCAGCTTCATTCGAAGCAATGGCTTGTCTATCATAGAAAAGAACATTGCTACCAAAAGATTCTTTCCTTTTAGCAGCAAGGGCTTTTGCTTCATGACTATGAAGCTTGATAGATGAATCAGGGTAACCAGAAGGAGGTTCCATGAGATCAAATTCAGATATATTGTTTCCTTTAGAATATCTAGCAGGTGTTAGAGTGTAACCAACTGTGACTGTACTAATAATGCAATAATGAAGAGCTTTGATACCTAAAGGCTTAGTTAAAGATGGAATCCAATGTGCAAAATCATAGAAGACAATGTGAGGTTTGAGTTTTATGAGATGAGTTTCGATATCGGGTTTTGTTCGATCCATTGCTGTCATGAGGTGTGGTTGTAAAGGGTATGGAACATCGGCTGTGGTTTCGGCATTAGGAGGAAGACCATCAACATGTGGAACTTTGATGGTGATAAAGGTTATGGATTGAGGATGGAGATTGAATGATTCTAATTTGGATTGTGCTTTTTTTGGTGTGAAAAAAGTGATTTTGTGGCCTTTTTTGACTAACTTGTTTGCTAGGTGAATGAATGCAGTTTGGTGGCCCATTGCAAACCATGGATACATTGCTATATGCAAAGAAAATGATGAAACCATGATGATGAAAAGAACAAAAGAGTTGTTATTTATTTGCTAAAATACAGAGAAGATGCAAGAATTATGGATATCCTTAATTGTGGTAGTGAAGGAATTTGAAGTTTTTCTTGTGTATTTATAGTCAAACATGTCCTCAATTCATGTGACTACTATACTTTCAACCATGCATATATAGTCCCTAATGGAATATTGATAGTTAGATACACCACCTGGGATAGGTAGGTACTGATAGTTAGATATATTTTATATAATTTTGTATATCTTTTTTATGAGTGATACATTTAATATGAAATAATTTTGTATTTCTTTTTCTTTTTAAAAAAAAATTGTATTTCTTTTTTATGAAATGGGAAATTTATACTCAAATAAACCAATGCACAGCAAGGCTATTTCAATTTGGGGGTTTGCATGCATACATACAGAGGTTGGTGGTTATAACCACCATCTAGCTAGCATGGGAAATTTGAGATTTTTTTAAGGTTTAAATGCAGTTTTAACTCTTTTAATTTAATAACTAGTTTTTGAGACCCGTGCGATTGATTTTTATTAATAAAATATTTTTTAAATATAAGTTAAGGCATTGTGTTCTTTTTTTGTAAAATTTATTAAGTTAATAATTTTTTTATTTAAGTAATTGTCCCGTGTATGATTTTTGTGTAATAAATTATAATTAATAATAACAAATATTTATTATTCAAATCCTTTTTGGAAGTATGATTTTTGGAAGTAGATTGGACAAATTTGGTATTTTAGTAGTAGTTCCTTTTAATATATTGTAAGTAGATTGTGCGATTTTGGTTCTTCTAATTATTATTTTTTTGGAAGAGTTGTCTCCTCAAATTTTAAAGGATTTTTCTATCTTGTGCAATTTTGATTGGGGACTAGTAAATTAGAATAGGGTAAACTTGAGGGGTCAAAATGCACATTTAAAATTAGAGGGCACAAATGCTCACAATCGATAAACAATGGGATCAAATATGCACTTAAGCTTTTCTTTTACTCATGAAATTTGACTTCATATGGTACAAAGTAGTTAATTATGCATAGAAGATTAGATGAGCTTAGAGCAGAAAATCAATTGTAATTCTTTTGTCTTTATGACTATAAAACAGTGACATGATTGCAGTCAATTCAATACGAGTTATATTTTTATTCTTTGTTATTTTTTAGATTTACAATGGAGCCAATAAAGATAGAACTCCGGACCTTGTGTATTTAATCCAAATTTTTCATTACTAAACCAAACATAGTGACTTTTATTCTTTTTTATTTTAAACAAACCAATCTTAATTAAGTCATTATCTCAACCATAAAAATAAAAATGACTATTAATTTATACTTTCAAACAATGAATTACATTATTGTTGAAATTTTAAACGTAGTCATCTTTATTCTTTGAAAGTATAAATTAATAAGCATCTTTATTTTTACGATTGATATGAGTGGGGGCATAAGCTAGCACTAAGTTTTGAGATTTGTTTGTGGTGAGATTTACTTTTCGCACCCCCGAATATCACGCGCACCTCCTAGTATTCCTAATTTATCCCTTTCTCTACTTAGGATGCGAGTGTGTAAATAGCAAAAATTGAGGAAAAAATAGTTCGCATTCTAGCTAGGATCCAAATTGTGAACTGAGTTCACATTCTAGGATGCGCACCTGATAAAAATCAATTTTTTTTGTCCTCGTCACCCTTCTTTCAACTCCCATGAAACAACTTTGAATGAAACACGGTTTGCAAGTTAAAGTGTGAACCCTTCATTCACCTAATTTTTTATATTCCGTCAAACTTATCAACTCTTGTAGCCTTAATAGATGTCTATTGTAAGTATAAATGTAAACTTGACCATATCAAATAAAGTAATAATTCAGTATAACTATTTTTATGGTGTGTGTGATCGGTCGATAATGTCACAACCGCTTCAATGACAAATTAAAATATGATATAAGATAGTGGCCACATTTTTATAAGGTTCATTAATTAAAGGTAAGAGTGTAAAGTTAGTAGTCTCACTCTAAATAGCGAACTGTGTTTCAGTTCGTTCTCTAAGTACAGTTCGCTCTCTAAGTAGCGAATTGTGTTTCAGTTCACACTCTAAGTAGCGAGTAACAATATTTTATACTCAAACTGAATGTCTGCACCCCCCATGAATGAAAAAATCATGAAAAAAAGAGTTTGCATCCTAGAATGCAACGCATTTTAGAATGCAAACTCTTTTTTTTCATGATTTTTTCATTCATGGGGGGTGTAGACGTTTCGTTTGAGTATAAAATATTGTCACTCACTACTTAGAAATCAAAATTTGCTCACACTCTAGATGGCGAGGGGGTACTATGGTCAGAGGGTGAGGAAGAAAAATATAGGGGGCGCAAAAAGTAACTTTTTATTTTATAGTACGTATGGGTAAATTCTAATATGGACCACTTCTTCAAGTGGTCCATGGTGGATCAGTTGTGAATAATGCTATAACGAATACGAATTTTACAAAATCGATCGTTGGATTGAAAGTTTATATCATATAGATCATATATAGAAAATTTTAGAAAAATTCAAAATCATTTGATATGTTATTGAGATCCATCAAGATTAACGGTTTATTAAATACTGTAAATCTTGATAAATCCCAATAAAATATCAAATGATTTTCAATTTTTCTAAATTTTTTTATGAATGATCTATATGATATAAACTTTAAATCTACTAGTAACTTTTATAAAATTTATATTCGGTAGATCACTTGTCCACGGTGGACCACTTGTGAAGGTGGTCCACTTATGAATGTGGTCCACCGTAGCATTTGCCGTATGTATGTCTTCACACTTTTAGTAGCTAGGCCCACATCAATTTATCATCTAATAGAAAGCTCGTATGAGTCTAAAATTAAAATTTGTACTCACTCCATGCACTACACACAAGTTTTTACATGCATGTGATACACTTCTCAAATACAATTAAAAGACTCCTTTTATTAAAACAAACAATTTAATAAATTGAACCAAGATATTGCGCTCAAGTCATAATGAATCCCTTTTAAAACATTCAGAAGAATCAAAGTTTAATTATTGGTGGAATAATTTTTAAGCAAATTTTATTTATTTTGTAGTTGAATTCTACATTATTGAGACTTCTTTCTCTTATTTTTTTTTTTTTTTTTTTCAAAAGGAAAAATAAGATAAATAAAAGGAGAACGATACAAAGACTGGGGGACATAAAACCTGACCCAGGTACAACCTAAGAGGGAATAAAACGATGTAAAACAAACCTAGAGGAACCACTCTAAACTATCCTAACAAAAATTCAACAATCTCAGGCGCAACCCAGCGAACCCGCGTACGGGCGCGAAACCAAGTTACAAAACAAATGAGAAGCAAATCTCTACCAAGACAGTTAAAGTTTAAAAACGGCGAATGGATCGACCGCCAACACGGTAACAAAATCCAAGTGCCAACAGCTCCCTGAACAATGCAGCAAGCATAAAAGCTCTTTCGAGCAACAAAACCACCGGAGTGTAGACAGACAAGACGAATTGAAACCTGCAGATCTCAACAGACCTGGAAACAACAGAAAGACAATCCAGCCAGGCCACCAAACACTGCGAGATTTAATTAGTAACCATACCCTTTCGGGTTAACAGAACCAGACCCTTTCGGGTTTTTGAAACCATACCACAACAAGAGGCCAAAATTCTACAATCACCCAGTCTCGGAACATGAACTCGAACAAACCAGAACACCACCACCAGCCAAACCAAACATAGCCACCAGAACAGCAGCTACCCTCCAACCTTCACCAACCAAAACCTGAAAACACAAAGCAAAAAGGCCCACCAGAGAAGGAACTCCGACGAACAGAAACAAGCGGCGAAAAACAAAAAGCAAAAATCCAATCCTTTCGACGAGGAGACCACACGGCCCATCCAACTCCAAGAACTGGAACCGGAGCAAACCGCAACCTTCAAAACCGCCGCCAGAAGCAGGATCTACCATAAACACCGGCGAACAGGAAATGCCGGCGAACAGAGAGACAGCACCATGCCGAAAACGGAAGAAGGAGCAAGGAAGGCCGGCCGACGAAAAGGAAGGAGAAAGATGATGCGGAGGACGAGTCACTCATCGCACCACCAAAACCAGAAGGCTACATCGCAAATCAAGGTTTGGATCGGTTGGGGAGAAGAGAAAAAATGAAAGGCGGTTTGGGAAAAGCTAGAGAGAGGGCAGAAGATTACTAATAATAAAAAATTAAAAAATGGACTCAAAGAAATGTACAAAACACACAAACGAAGGAAAAATATACAAAATCTACATATTACTTTCTAATTAACATTACTTTCAAGTTCAATTGTTAGATGAGATAGCAAACAAATTAGGCATGTTCTAGGGTGGGATAGTGAGGTGGGTCTCCCACCATGCATGACTCGGTTTTAACCATATTCATTTAGGGCCTGTTTGGTGCGCAGGATATGATAGTGTCAGGATAAGATATAAAACAGGATAAGGATATGATATGATATAAGCAGGATAATAGTTATCCACAGTTATCCTATCATATGTTTGGTGTAGACAGGATAACAAACATGATAACAATCGTATAATGTTTTTAATATATATCTCGTTCATAATAATATAATAAGATATATATATATATCATATTCTAATTACAAATAACATTGTAAAATAATTATTTTAAAAAAATTATTTTGTAATACTTTGAATTTTATAAATAAAAAATTTAAATAAGCAATCAAATATATATATTTTCGTATAAATTTAAATAAAATAATGAGCAAATAAACATTTTAAATTTTTATATGAATATGATCAAATAAATAACTTAATTATATATGTTAGGTACATAAGGTAAATAAATATATCATATATTTTATATGTAAATAATAAAACTACCATTGCAAGAGAATTATATTTAATTTGTTATAAAATTTAAATTAATATCCCTATTTTGCAATTTTTAATAATTATTTTACTTTAAAATATTGTAATTACAGTATAATTTTGATTTTTCAAATTCTGTAAATTACAAAATTACCCTTCTGCGAAAATTGTGTATATATTTAAAAATTATTATTTTTTAAATATTTACTATCAAATTAGATTATTATTAATATTTTATTATTTTTTATTTTAAAATATATTTTATCAAATAAATGGGTAAATTATTTTCTTATCCTATCCTGCCCGTAACCCAACTTAAACTCAGGATAAGAATTTTAACTAGAGAGACAGGATATGATAAGTTGCAGGATTAACTTATCATATCTTGTTGGTTCACCAAACACTGGATTAAGATAGAATATGATACAGTTATCCTATCCTGTCTCTTATCCTGCACACCAAACGGGCCCTTAAGTTATATCATATTATCCTACACCCTTCACAACATATCACTTTATCCTACAATTTTCAACTCACACCGAGCAAAACCCACCTCTCTCTCTTTCTCCACCATCTCCATATCACCACCATAACAAAAGCTTAGCTTGTAGAAAAAATTACACAAAGAATTGACAAAACTATGTAACTCCAAAAACAACACAACAATGATCAAAAGGACAAGTACAAAGATCTCTAATTTTAACTAGGCAAAATTATACGTTTGATCCTTTATCTTATTATTTTGTAACATTTTAGTCATTTATCTTTTATTTGTAACACTTTGGTCTTTTATCTTATATATTTGTAACACTTTAGACCTTTATCTTTTATTTGTAACACTTTACTCATTTATCTTTTATAACATTCACATATAAATCCTTTTTTCATATTTTTTTATTAAAAAAATGCTGAATTTTATTTGTTAAGATACATTTTTATTAAAATTAAATAAAACTTTCAATTTTGATGAATATGTTCATCATCTTCATCAATTCTTTCATATCGTCATGTTCTTTAAAGGACCAAAGTGTTACAAATAAAATATAAAGGACCAAAGTGTTACAAAAAGATAAGATAAAGGACCAAAATGTTACAAATGAAAGATAAAAGACCAAAGTGTTACGAAAAAATAAGATAAAAGATCAAATGTATAATTTTACCTTCTAATTAATAACATTTCTCTATTGTAAACAATATAATATGTTAGTTCTAACATCAGAATATTTGATTCTCGTGAACTTCTAAACTAAAATTACATTAGAAGCAGGAGTGAGTGGACGGTGGAAAATCATGGAATGCGGTGGGGTGTCGTGGTCGCCAATGGATTAGAATTTTTTTATTGCAATAGTGAGAGAGAAGAGTTTAGGAAGGAATATGATACATACACATTTTGAATAAGCTCATTTTTCCACCGTGGGAGACCTACTAGACTGTCCCAGCGCCAACAAAGGAAACTCTTAATCCATCACAAAGTGTGCCACATGAAATGAGACAATGCAAATATTCAAAAGTAGAATATCGATCAAATTATTGTTTGATTCTATAATTGTAGAAATTAATTTTGATTTGATTGACGAGGTAAAAAGTGATTTATTTTGGTTAAAAGTAAATTTATGGTAAATTATTTATGTTTTAATACGTTCATGTCAAAGTGAGTTCAAGAGTAATTTAAGTTTACTATTGGCACCAATAGCTATTGCTTTACGTCAATAAATTTTGAAGGAAAAATCAAATTCTAATCGAGAATCCCACGAGACACACCAATAGCTATTGTTTTAACGAGTCAGGTTTAACTCTCCTAAAAGTGAATCCAAAAATACACCTGCTTCCTTGATTCATGCCAACCACGCTCATTGTAATCAGGGAGTGATCTCTGTTTCCTATTTCCACTGTCGAACGCCCTTCTAGGCTTGTCAAAGAACAGCCACTCAATAACAGTTTCACCCTCAAGAAAAGAAATGTCTCTTAGCCACGGGAAGAGATTCAGGATTTTGAATAGAATTAGAGTTAATTCTTGTAACCCAATTGAGAATTTCTTGTAAAGAATTTATTTTATAATAGTGGAATGGAGAGTTGCTCTCTCCCCTAGAGTAGGTTAATTAACACTGAATTGGGTAAACAAATTCTACTGTGTTTTTTATTGTCTTTTATTGCTTTGAATTATTGCACCATCATCTCTATCTCATATATTGGTTGCTTATTACGTTTGCCTCACATATCAATTTATTATTGGTTTGAGTTTATGGTCGAATTTTCACAACAGACCCAGTAGGCCAGTATAGTACATTAAGAAAGTCACATTCACAATTACATGATGCAAATTGCAAGCACATGGAAATGTTGCAAAAACACAACCACAACTTTATCTAACATTTAATTCATGATGCTGACCATACAGAAATATAAACACAGTGCAAATCCAAAAGCAACCTACTACCAGAGTCCACAGTACACACAGAAATTAGTAAGGACTAAATTAAACTACTGAATTAATTATTTTCCTCAACAATCTCTTGAAGTTTGTTGCAGAAATCATCAATATAAGATGACTCAAGATCTTTATTAAGCAACATCTCTCTAATCTTAGCATGATTAGCCTTAACATTTTTACTAATTTCATTCTCATCATCCATCACAATACTCACAGCTTTACAAACACTATTCTTAGTATACAATCCATCTTCACCTTTCTCAACTTCCACACCAACTTTCAAACTATTTCCCATCATTCTAGCATTCAATATCCGATCACCAAAATTCGGCAACAAAACCAATTGACATGTATTCACCAATGCCTCACACAAAGAACCTGAACCACAATGTGTAATGAAACATCCAACAGAAGGATGTTCCAAAATCAACTGTTGTTGAACCCAACCACCATAAACAATACCTCTTCCTTCAACCCTTTTCAAAAACCCTTCTGGTAATGCTTCTTCAATTGTTGTAAAACCAAAAGGTGGTTTCAATGCTGCAAAAAATGGCTTACCAGTTAACTCGAGACCAAGCATTAATTCTTGAAATAGGTTTGGGATTAAATTACATTCACTTCCAAAACAACAATAAACAACTGATTCTGCTTCGAATCCACCAAGCCAATTAGCCCATTTTTCATCCAAAATAGAATTTGGATTGTTATCAAATATAACCGGTCCGGAAGTAAGAACCGGTTTATTAAACTGTTTCTGAATGTAATCAAGAAAAGGTCCTTCAATTTCTCTGCATGTTCTGTATCCCAATGCATCAGCTTCATTCAAAGCAATGGCTTGTCTATCATAGAAAAGAACATTGCTACCAAAAGATTCTTTCCTTTTAGCAGCAAAGGCTTTAGCTTCATGACTATGAAGCTTCATGAAAGATGAATCAGGGTAACCAGAAGGAGGTTGCATGAGATCAAATTCAGTTAAATTTTCACCCTGTGAATATCTAGCAGGTGTTAGAGTGTAACCAACTGTGACTGTACTAATAATGCAATAATGAAGAGCTTTGATGCCTAAAGACTTGGTTAAAGATGGAATCCAATGTGTGAAATCATAGAAAACAATGTGAGGTTTGAGATTTATGAGATGAGTTTCGATATCGGGTTTTGTTCGATCCATTGCTGTCATGAGGTGTGGTTGTAAAGGGTATGGAACATCGGCTGTGGTTTCGGCATTAGGAGGAAGACCATCAACATGTGGAACTTTGATGGTGATAAAGGTTATGGATTGAGGATGGAGATTGAATGATTCTAATTTGGATTGTGCTTTTTTTGGTGTGAAAAAAGTGATTTTGTGGCCTTTATTTGCTAACTTGTTTGCTAAGTGAATGAATGCAGTTTGGTGTCCCATTGCAAGCCATGGATACATTGCTATATGCAAAGAAAATGATGAAGCCATGATGATAAAAAAAGAACAAATGAGAAAAGAGATATTTATTTGCTAAAATACAGAGAAAGTGAAGAGTTATGGGTATCCTTTATTGTGTGGTGGTGAAGAAACAAGTTTGTCTTGTGAGGATGAAAAGAGTTATGGATTTATAATCAAACATATGAGTATGACACTAATAATGAGGGACGAAGCCTCTCACATGAATAGGGTAGGTAGCATTAATGGCAAGTAAATTAAATTTTATTGGTACAAAAATTGTTAAAACAATATTTTAAAATGAAATAAATGATGAGTTTTTTATTAATTGTGGGTTTGGATGCATGCTAGCATGGGAAATTTAATGTAGTTTTAACTCTCATGGTTTATTATTGGGTTAAATATGTTTTTAGTTTCTATATTTTGCGAAATTGTCAAGAATGATCCATACATTTTAAAAATTGTCAGAAGAATCCTATAAATTTTTCCGCTATCAAAAATGGTTCATTCAATATGTTTTTCCAACAAAATGATTATTAGTGGACCTCACTATTTAAATTTTAGTCCTTACATTTTGTGAAATAAGCAAGAACGGAGGGGTTATGGCAGTGGTGGTCGCTGCTCCGGCAGCGGTGGTTGTGGCTCTGGGTTGCCGTGGTTGTTTGGGTGTTTTGAGGTGTTTCGGATCCGATGGTACTTGGGTGATGGAGAGGTGGTGGTGTCTGGAGGAATGGGCAGCGAGAGTGGTTTTGGGTTGCTGTCGTGGTGATGGTGTGAAGTTGTTTTGGATGTGGTGGTGGTGGTGGGTGATAGTGATGAGAGGTGGTGGCGGTTTTGGGTTCCTGTCGCGCCTGAAAGGGCGAGGTACGTAGACTCTCCGTGTTGACGGATGATGTTGCTTTATCGTACCTCCAGGACGAATTGGTGTGGGAGTGGTGTTGGATGGTTAAGGCCGAGTGTGAGTGGATTCTCTCTGATACAAGAGTCTCTGACCATTTTCAAATCTGGTGAGATTTGCAGTACTCTTGGAGTCGCTGAGGGGTGTTCAAGTCTGTTGAGACTTGCAGGTCTCTGGTATCTGGTCGAATCCTCTGCATCAGGTGTTGACTGTCGATTCTCTGATTACCGGAGTCCCTCAACCTCTGACTTATGGGGCTACTCTCCGGGTCTGATGGGCCGAGTAATTTTAATTCGAGTTCGGAAGTTAGAGCCAAGGGGTGTCTCCTAGGGTCGAGTAGGGGTTTGGGGTTTTCTCTGGGGGTTTAGCGAATCAATATTGGTGTATGGGTGGTTTGGGGTGTTTGATTTGGTGTTGGTAATTGTGTTATATCACGTTACCTTTTGTTTGTATGTTTCTACGACAATTCCTTTCACTTCTTGTGGAGGAATTATTTTTTAATAAAATTTAGCCGTTTCAAAAAAAAAAAAATGATCTCGTTATTTTAAAAAAAAGTAAAAAAAAAAAAACTCATAATTTTTTAAAATATAGGGACCATTCTTTCTTATTTTACAAAATATAAGGACTAAAATTAAAATGGTGGGATTCACTAACAAGCATTTTGTTAGCTAACCTTGTAAAAAATAGACGGAATGAACCATTTTTTATAACGGAAAAACTTATGGGATTATTTTTACCATTCTAAAATGTATGGACCATTCTTGACAATTTCGCAAAATATATGGACTAAAAACATATTTAACCTTTTATTAATTGTGCAATTTTAACTCCTCCTACGGTGGGAGAGTGAGATAGGTCTGCCACCGTGGAAGAGTTATAGAAACCGTTGGATGAGAGATGTTAAAATACACTCTTAGTACCATATACATTTTTCTCTCTCTTTCCATCATTTTTCATTTCTCTGTATCACCATTTTCTTTAATCTTTCCATTCAATTGCTTTTGTTTATAGTTTAATCAAACACAAAACTCAAAGCTTGGGTCGGATATCGAATTTTAAAAAAAAAACAAAAAAACTCAAAGCTTGAAAGACACTTTAATAATTTGTTATTCCTTATGAGATTAAATTTTACATTTACTACATCAAACAATTAAAATAACAGCTGATGCCAATAACAAAACACAAACATAGTCTTCAACCAGAAATCCATAAACAAGATAGGATGCACTGCAGTCTAAAAGAAAAATGTTCGGTCCTTTAATTTATTTTATGTTGGATTTGATGGATCTTAAGTCAATTATTCTTCGATTGTTCAATTGGATTTTTTTATTCACTCATGAATATTTTATGATGTATAGATCTAGTTAATGACTTGAATGACTGCATATCCTTGGGTTTGAAATTTAAATGAATTAATAGGAGATTAAATTGGAAGGTTTAAGAGCTCGTTTGATGGTCAGGATAGTAAGCAGGATATGATAATTATATCATATTATATTGTAATTTTTTGTTTGATGCACCAATGAGATATGATAGATTATTTCCCTTTTTCATCCTATCATATCACTCATTTGTAATTTATACCCTGAGTATTTGTTGTGTTAGAATTATCTTGTCAGCGAAAGGATATGTGAATCCTTATTTTATTTTCACTTTCTCCCTCTCTCTCCCTCTCTCTCACACTCTCTCTCTCTTCCTCCCTCTCTCTCTCTCTCTCTCTCTCTCTCTCTCTCACCCCCTCTTTGTCTCTCTCGTATTCATATTTCAATCTTTATGTTTGTGGAACATTGATTAAGAAGATCAAGTATGCACGAAATGTTATCTTATTTTTTATAATGTATGCACCAAATACATGACATGATAATTGTCTATCTTGTCAATATCATATCCTGTTATTATCCAACTCTTTATCATATCATATTTCTATTCTATCCTAACCATCAAACGAGCCCTAAGTATTGGTTTGAAGAAAGTAAGGAAGGTGTTGTGGCTATGAGATAGAAGAAATGAAGGGCAAAACACACAAGAAGAAACATCAAATTAGGAAAGGTAAAGAGAGACTAGGGCAAGAGAGAGAAAAGAAATGTATATTGTAAAGACGGTGCATCATAATATTTCACATCTAACAGTTCCTATAACTCATCCACGGTGGGAGATCTATCTCACTCTCCCACCCTATAAGGCGTCCTCCATGGAATTGTGGGCAAAAGAGAGAAAAGAAATGTATATTGTACAGACGGTGCATCATAATATTTCACATCTAACAGTTCATATAACTCATCCACAGTGGGAGATCTATCTCACTCTCCCACCCTATAAGGCGCCCTCCATGGAATTGTGGGCACTCACAATAAAATTAATCCCACCAATTACAGAACATGCAAGACCAATCAACATAGTGCTACTAAATTTTAGGTGAGATGGATAGCAAACAAAGGAAACTTCTAATCCATAAGAAAGTGTGTAACAGGTTATAAGTTTCTTATGATTGCTTCTAACAATGCAAGTATTCAAAAGTAGAATATCGGTTACTTTTTTTATTTTATTTTTTGTACAAAAAGAGAGGCAAAGCCCTATTTGTTTTTTATTCTATAGTTGCATAAGTTAATTTTGATTGAATTGATTTCATAAATAATGATTTTGGTTAAAAGTAAAGTTAAGGTAAATTATTTGCTCCCACTGTTTCAAATTTATAGTTCTTTTAAATTTTTTATTTTGTCCCAAAACTTTATCCTTTTAGGAAACTAAGACACAATTAATGATATTTTACCATTTATATCCTTACAAAAACTAAGAGCATCTTCAATAAGGGTATAGAGTTTCATAGACTAATAATTTGTATCTTACTTTTTTTATTATTGGAGTTCCACAACGTGGCACAAAGGTTATCAAAATTGATGATACATAAACTTATTAAAGCACCGTATCATCAATTTAATGTCACATTTTTTTGCATATAAACTAAATAGAATGGATCACTTGTTAATAATGTATGATTCCCAGAATGGTATCATTATTGGAACAAATTATGTATGAATTGCATAATTATTATATGACATTGTAGGAACCACTTTTTAGTGATATATGATACCCAAATTGGTATCACCATTGGAGATACTCTAAAGCAATCATTAAATGAATTTTCTCTTTCTTAATTAAAATTAGGGTAAAGATAACTTAACTTATCAATCTTTTTATTTCTTAATCCACTTGCAAAACTCTAAAAGAACCAAAGTTTTGGAACAGAGGAAGTATGTTTGAATGTGTTTGTGTCAAAGTGAATTGAACAATAAATTTAAGTGTAAAAATTACGTTTGGAGCCAATATCTTTTACTAATAAAAGGAAGCTCCTATGTTATTCTTATGCCTCCATTATGCCTATGTGGCATATCTATATGAACTCCAATTCTTCCTTTGAGAAATTTGGTTGCTTTTGATTGATTGCCCACAATTTTTTTTAAATAAAAAATGTTACAATAGTGCAATAATAATGTGCATCCTTTTGTTTTCCCTATAAATTGTAGTTTATATATTAAATTGTAACTTATTTTTTAATCATTTATGTCTATGATCTACTAACTCTCATATTTATACCTACATGCCTATCCTTTTTCTATGTCAATGATCGGTTACTTTTTTTTGGTGTGGTGAAATCAGTTTTCTATTTGATTGTCATCCTATTTATTTGTTACGGATGAACTCATTCACCAATTTGTCCATGTTTTTCTACAACATATCCTACAATTGTCACCAATAACTTTCAACCATATCTTCACATCTATTCGTCTCAAAACACGTATATAGGTACTGGTATTCCTCTCAAAACAATTAGAAATAAGAGGGTTTATTATTAGAATTGAGATTTTACATATCATATATTACTCTATTGTATATATGCCAGCCCAGAAAAAATTTAGGAGAGGTAATAGAATAAACAAAATACTATTCTATTTTTTAAATATTATTTTTGTTTATGTTGTGGGATTTAAGAGACGATTTACTTAAGAGTTTAATTAGCATGCAATATTTTTATATGATTAATAAGTGTATATATGATTCTATAATCTATTGGTTAGTAGGTATATATTGAGATTTTTCTTTAATGTCAAATAATATTATATATAATACGTAAAGAACAAGATGTCATACTTAATTTTATATGGTATTGAGACTTCTATATTTATTTTTTGTTCAAATGTTATACTTTTTGTGTCTTTTAATCAATATAACTTTTTGATTCTTATTAGATGATCAGGTATCTATTGGTCTTTAATTTCATTTTTCGTGAGGGACATCGAAGATATGGTAAATCCTTTTACATACTCTCTCTTAAAATCTTAGAAATTCTCTCGATCATCTTACATGATATTCTTTTTTTTTTGGTAGTGACATGATATTCTTATTTAATTAGTGTGTTATTACTTTTTAAATTTTTTCAATTAAAAAAAAAACTTGAGCTAATTGTAATAACTATTTTACACAATTATTCTTATTAAATTATTGTTTATATCCTTCAACTTCTATGATCTTCTGAGAACATAAATGTCAGTAATACAATACCATGCTTTTTTTTACAACGTATATATATATATACTTAAATTCTTTCATATTGTGGAAATGACTCTTCACATGCATCTAATTAATATTAATGCATTTAAATTTGTCCTTTAATTTTAATTACTCATTTTTTAGTTGGTGGTATGAGATAATGTAAATACATTTAGCATTGGGTTTTACCAATTAGAATTAATAGTGTTAATTATAAATATAAATCATTTGTAACTGTGCAATTAATTTGTAAAATATTTTTAACTCTATACTTTTTTTTTATGACCTCTACATACTTTTTTTATGACCTCTACATACTTAACCATTTTTAAAGTAAACTAATGGAACAATAAAAATATGATGCAATATAACTACACTCATTACAATTAAATTTTATGATTATTGGAATGCCTCTCAATGTAACGATGGTCTTTCTAAGCAATTCACCAATATTACATACTTTTTTTTAAACACGCTCTTGCATTTTTTGTAGTTTTATTGTTTTGTATGTTTTCTACGTATCAGTTTTATTGTTCTATTATTAATATCCATTTTTCTTACTTTTTTTAGGACTGAATTTTAAAGATTACTTTATGGAACAATGTAGTCATTGAGACAAAAAAAATGGGGGACTTGAACCTCACCAAGCAAAAGAAACAAAAAAAAAATTTAGCATATCGAAAAGAATATAAATTTAAATGCAGGCTAAAAAAGAAAATTTGAATGCATAGCGGAAAAAAAAAAGATTTAATATTCTATATTCTAAGTGAATGTTTCTCAAAAAAATAAAATAAAATCAAAACAAGAATTATTTTTTCAATAAATATGATAGACTTTAAATTATATAGAGGAGTAAATAAATGGTTACGTCATGTTGAGCGTAATTTTTCCGGAAAAAGATAAAAGGATGAAAAAGATAAAATCTTCAAAGATGAATGGTAAATCATAAACCAATGATGGAGATTTATTTAAATTTCACTCACTGTTTTTTTAATCCAATAATCAATATTTATTTATTTATTTGGTTCCCTCATTTCTATTTTGGAGTACTTTGACTCTATTCAAATATTAAATATCTTATTAATTTTCGTAATTCCCAATTAGAATTAGGTTTTTTATAAACTATCCCTTGATAATTTGAGATATTTATTCAACAACCAATAAATATTATCATGCACTTTTATATCTTCAAAAAATATAACTACATTATTTATTAACAACAACAATATATTAAAAAATACAAAAACAGTGGTTGATATTATTGTAAATTTGGAGGTAAGTTATGAAAAAGAAAAACAAATAAGCTCCAAATTAGGCTGAAAAACAAATTATCATGTAGGTTAGCAACCAGACTCAAAAACTACAAATAAATATTATTAGATGGTTAAAAGAGACAAAAATAAAAAAATTTGGCGGACACCTTAAAAATATAATTTTAAAAAAAAGGCAAACCGAACAATTAGACTAAGAAATTCAAACGAATAAAAGTTGAGATAAAATTTCATTAAGCAAAAGTTTGAGAGAAAACGCTAAAAAAGTCGATTTACTAGCACAAGAATGTCATTTTTGTTAAATATAATAGACCATGAATTGCAAAGAGAAAAGTATGCAACTATAGTATTTGGAACATGCTTTCAATGAATGAGATCAAAATATGGAAAAAGCAAAACTACCATATATAAATTGCATTTTATAATCGAAATTTATTTCAACCTTTCTCTACTCATGAGCAATATTATCACCAAACATGACTATCTCTAACTCTATTGAAAACAATAAGAAATACACCAAAATAAGAATAAAATAAAATAAAATAAAAAGCAACTTGCAGCTACACCACTGAAATTTATGAAAAGAAAATTAAATTCAATATTACACTATTAGCATAAAATATTATAGATCTCTTCAAATTTATGAAATATTATAAGAGACCCATTAAAAACTATTTTAATTTATGAAACTATTTTAACACTTTACAAAATAACATTCTTTCAACCAAATATTATTAAATAAGAGACAAAAACTACTAATATATTTGAATCAAATCAAGAAAAAAGGGTCAGGCAAAAATAAATGTAAACCAATTAACAGACTAAAAAAATTGAGACTAATAAAGTCGGTATAAATTCCACCAAGTGAATGTGTGAGAAGAAACTTCAAAAGGACGAGAGGAGGGGAGTAAATAGATAGACTATTTCATACCTTAAATTGCATAAAAAAGTTATTTGGTACCTTAAATTACATAGAAGTAAGCAGTTGCACTATTAAAGAATAAAGAAAATCTTTACCAAAAAAAATAAATCAAGATCTTATATGATTATACTGGTAAAATAAAAAATGGCGTCTCCCTTCAAACTTATGCAATATTATAAAAGATTTATTACATTAATATTATACTAATATTAATTATAATCATATTTTAAAAAAGTATCTAATATTTAACTATGTAATATACTTATCACAATTAATAATTTTCATTTATAAAAATATTTTAATGATATAGTTTAACCGAACCCGTGCAACGCACGGGTTTACCCCTAGTCAATTTTAAAGAAAATATCTCTCTAATTAAGAACCCTAAACACACCAAAGTAATTTTAACTCTTTTGAGTGACATTTAACGCTCCTAAAAGTGAATCCAAATAAACACTAACTCGGTATACAAGAATATGAAAACCTTTTTTGAAGAAGAAGAAGAAGAAGAATAGAATATGAACACCTACCACCACAAGAATCTGTCATTACCTTGATTCAGAAAATGTTAGAAATTTCCAAAAGATTAAGTCTATCCTCATCCCTCAAATATGTACAAGTTGGTCAGTCATTTGCCAAAAATCATCCCACGAAGTAATTATTAATTTTCAGGCAGGCTGGCCAACATTCTCAGACTTGGCATCAGCTTTTCCTTTGACAGGTTTTCCATTGTCTGGCGACGGAGCAGCTGTTAGCTTTCCCATCTTGTTTTCCAAATCATTAAGAGAATCCTTAGACACTTTTCCCTTAGGACTTTTCTTTTTATCTACAATCTTTAATTCTAGTCTGTATAATGCACATCCATCGTGGCTATTGACCTCATACTCGTACAAATGCCAATCACGATTAGGAGGCTGGGGATCCATGTAATAGGATCTCTTTTGTCCCGCGTGTTCCTTCATCACCTGCTTCCTTGATTCATGCCAACCACGCCCATTGTAATCAGGGAGTGATCTCTGTTTCCTATTTCCACTGTCGAATGCCCTTCTAGGCTTGTCAAAGAACAGCCACTCCCTAACAGTTTCACCCTCAAGAAAAGAAATGTCAAAGAACTCTGCAAAAAAAAACAAAAAGTAACAATTTAAGTTTTAAACCTAACCAAATAGATGAAAGTAAAAAGTAAGGATTGACAAATTTCTTCTATATCACATTTAATAGACAAGCTTGTTGCTAGAATTTACAAGATTTCAATAATATAATTAGCGATATACAAAAAGGTAATAAACTTGCATACTAACCAGAAGCATTCCAGGGGGCTTTCATTGAAGCGGCACCTTCACACTTAGGGATGCCCACTTCTTTTCCCATTGTCTTTGCAAGAACAGCAGCAAACAAAGGACCGTCTTTTATATCAATGCCACCAGGTCGCAAAATTGGAGTCATGCCAGGGAGACCTTCATTATTTGCCAAAAGCTCATGAGAACTACTACAGTAGTCTTGGCACCATTCTAACCCTTGAGCAGGCCTGAAACAGTCCCACAGTGCACATTTTGGGGATAGGAAAGCAGAAGGGGGAGGGCAGATATTTGGAAGGATGTTAGGTATAAGATTGTCCCCAAATTTTGTGGTGTCATTATCTCCGAAAAATTGAGAACAATCAATGCCTTCTTCAAAACTAAATTGAGTTGACTCTGAGTTTTTTATTTCTGTTTCTTGCCCGAGGCTGTGGTCCTGATACAAATTAAACCGACCAATCAAATCAGAGTTGTGACCTACAGTATTGTGATCCATATCTTGATTTAAACCGAATGGATGAAAATCCAACTGCGCCATTTCTGAGTTATTTAAAGGACTGTTGAACATAGATGAAGCAGCGCCTTTAAAAGTATGATCTAGTGGTTGGTTATTCTCAAAACAATTCTGCAAGAATATAACTGCCAATTGTTATCTCTTATAGAAAAGCAATAAAACATAAGATTAATGAGTAGCGCAAAAAGAAAAAAGATTAAACAGATAGAAACATTCAATTCACATATATTTTTTCTACATGCAATGTGCATTAGTAAGGCTACTGCAGTGAACAATTGTGCTAGTGAGACGGCTAACTACGAAGAATGTATTTTCTGGAACACTAAAAGTAGTTCTTTCACATTTTTCAAAGTTCGGAAAATGCTGAATCCAGTTATAAAAAATGCATTTTAAAAAATTTGACGAATGCATTCTCTAACACTTATTTTCAATGAAAATGAAAACAGGAACCTATCGAAGTATATGGTCCCTAAGTTCTGTATTCAAATATTTCCATTAAGTGTGAACTGAAAAATCAGAACAAAGTTGAATGTCTTCCTAAAACCTTCAACGGCCTAACCTACATCAAGTGATCATATGACTTGGGCAGAGCGCAAGTGATCAATTTGGGGACTTTGGGTAGGGTTATCATAATTCCCTCGTAAACAAGAAGGTTAAAAAATGTGCTACCAATTAGGTTTGTTGGAACAAACTAAAAAGACCACACACCACATGATAGGAATTAGTTTTATATATCAAACTAAAGATATCTCAAATGGAAAGTGTACAGCTTACAGTCAGAAACATACAACCGGAGACTAGTTTCACACATATTTTGGAAAAGGAAACAGAATGCTAGAACAATGAAATGATAGAGCAGAAAACAGAAAAGAATCTTCCCTCAAACCAGCCAGCTCGCCCAACTTTTTGCCAAATAATTTGCTCCCTCACACTCCCTTTATAACCACCGCATGATGTACCATCATGCTGTACCATAGCTTCAAGATTGAAGCTCTGATACCAATTTGATAGGAACTGGATCTACATATAAAACTATGGATATCTCGAACGGAAATTGGTGCTTACAATCAGAAACAAGCGTACAACTATAGACTAGTTTCTGATATATATTGGAAAACGAAAAGAGAACAATAGAACAATGAAATGATAAAACAGAAAATAGATAAGACCCCTCCACCTACCTTTTCCCAAATATTTCCTTAACCTCCTATGTTCCCCCTTACTTCATTTATAACACCTCACTAAATCTCACTTTTCAATTCCAAAGTGCCACCCCTCCCTTCTAACAATTTTTCTCTGTTCTTGCCACGCTGTCATGGGTTTATCACCACATACAGATTGGTAGTCTTCCCTTATGCTATACTTTATTAAATAACTTAAATTAATCTATGTTTAATTATTTACTATCTAGCACAAAGAAAGAAGAAGAAAAAAACTATAGTACAGTTGTTGGAGCATATAACAGGGAAGGTGACCAAACTGTAGAGTCGACTTACTCAATTTTCCCAAAAAGAACAAATAAAAGCGCCCTATTAAAAATGTAAGGAACTATATAACAAGAGCATACAACTGAGAAGCATGATAAACGAAAATAATTAGGGTAAGGTTTTGCTTCAAATATAGAACCAGACAAGTTAAGATACACACACATATAGGACTCTCCGAAACAAGTGACAGACACTAACCTCCTGAAAAAATGGATAATTGCTATCGCTAATGTTATTTTGATGAAGACCAGTCTTCAGTGGCACAGGGCTTGTAAATGGACTTGTTGCATCATCTTTCTCCTCAATTTCTTGCAACAGTTGGGCTAGTTCCCCAGTAAACGAACCAAGGCTCCCATCCTATAGAATGTCAAAATTTATAATAATATATATAATTCAAATATTTTTGCAAGATGGGAAAAAACATGCAGAAATATTCTTGGAGCTATGCATAAGAATTGAAAGACATACAGCTAAGGAGGTAGTTGGAGACTCCAGTTCTGCCTTCCACTCTCGAAGCAACTGATGCATCTGCTCCTCACATATCACAATGTCATTAGCCCTGCTTTCCTTTCTTGCAGACTGAAGATTTGTGAAAATCCCTTGAATCTTATCCACCAGATGTTTCTCCTTCTCTTTCATCGATTTTTGAGAAGAAGATCCATATTTTCCCTCGGAATTTTCTTTCATCATACCTTCCTTGAAAAAATTGCACAAAAAACAAAAAAGAAAACTTACATTGATAGCTAATGATAAAATATAACATAATAGCAATCATAGTTTGAAATCGTAGCCCGCAATTTTATTTTATTTTTGGCTTTCACCATCAGTTGAATCTGGTTCGGGGTCAGTTGTGGCATCAGCGCCAATCACCACTGAACCAACTAACAATTGGTTGTAGCCTGCAATTTCAATTGCGGCTAGAATATAAATGTTTTAGAGGTCTCTATAACTACATTGCAACCACAATTGCAGATATTAGCAATATCACTGTAACCGCAACCGCAATTTAGAACCATGATCGTGATCAGAGATCAATTAACTATAACCTAGAATAAAAACTTTAAACTAAAATAGCCATTCATTCACATTAAGCAAAATAATAATAATAATAATAATAATAATAATTGCAACATTAATGGATTCAAATAATAAAGTATATATATATATGGCAGTGGCAGTGACCTAATTGAACAAGTTTGGGATTTTGAAGATCGATATTGAAATTATTAAAGCAAAAAATAGGTGATGGGTAATAGTATATACCTTTATATGGTTGAATTGGAGAAAGAAGAAAGGATTGATGGAAAACGGAACCCTACGAGTTGGGGGAGGCGGCGATATTTGTTTGTTGAAAAGTTTGGCACTTGAATTTTTGTTGAGTAGAAAGAAGAAGCTTAAATTTGACGCAACACAACAAAGTACACAAATTTGGGGTTTGTGATTTGATTTGATTCACAGATACAATTTTCTATCTTTTCCTTACTTGCCCTTTTGTTAACGTGCTGGATCGTGGATTTTCTCGGTTAATTAATGGATAAAATTAAAAATCAGCTTTTATTATTATTATTATTAAAAATCAACATTTATTATTATTATTTAAAATTAAAAAACAGTTCTTTTTTCTCGACTGGTCAATATTTATTTGTCCCCCGGATAGTATGGTAAAATTATATTTTTAGTCTTTTAATTTAATTTTAGGTAATATTTTAGTCATTTAATTATATTTTAGTCTTTTAATTTAAAATTATATTTTAGTATGGTAAAATTATATTTTAGTCTTTTGATTTAAAATTATGTTTGAATATGAAATTTAAGATTCAAATTTACAATTTTATTTATTTTTTTGTTTTCAATCATAAATATATTTATGCTATAAAAGAAAATCATAAATTTGGAGCTTGAAAATTTTCAAACATGGATTAAGGACCAAAAAATAAAGGACTAAATCGTTATATGAAATTAAGTTAAAGGGTTAAAGATGTAATTTTGCTTAAAAGTAATTATCATCAAGTTATCAAATTTCTTCTATGTTAAATGTAACTAGTATGTTAGCCCGTGCCGTGCACGGGATTATTTTCTTTTTTAATATTATTTATATGTTTATTTTGATATATTATTTGATTAATTTGATTTAAAATTCTAAGGTAAAATTGAGATAGATTTTGCATGATATAGATTTAACGATGTTACAGAATAAAAGGAGATTAAGAGTATTACTTCGCTTCCCATTTTACACTATTATGAGATAGATTCTTTATCTCATCTTCATTCCCGAAACTATATAATGATCCTATAAATATAAAATAATTATAAATTTCATTCGCAAAGGAAAATATGCTTTGATTTTTCATGACCTTAAGATTTTTTGGGACCGTACCCATAAAATTAAAATATACCTTGATTTTTTATTTTTTTTTCATCTCGAGCCGGCTCTTTATAGAAAATTTACATTAGGTTCATTGTCCAACACGGGATAATTTTTTTTTTCAATAATATTTATTTCCATATGTTATTTTTTCTTTTGAAGGTTGTCTACGTCTTTTTTTTCCATTTTATATTATTTAGAATGTTATCTACGTTTTTTCAATTCTCTATGAGATTGATTTCTTTTAGTTTATTTGAGTATGAAAATACGATATATCAAACACGGGACTCTGTAGACTTCATCAACAAACAATAATTGTAAATTTTATACTATTTTTTAAATGAATATTAACATACTTTAATTTGACCCTGTTTCTATTCTAAATAAAAATCTTTCCACCGTACCACAAAGAAGCAATCTTCATGCGTGAGCGTGAAATGAGAAAACCTATGTATGAATCTCTCCACTCACATTAATAAATTATAGTTCTTAAAAAAGTTTGAACAAAGGTTATGGAAAGTTTAAAATAGCATAAATTATAAAAAATCAATATTATATTAATTTATTTTAAATTTTCCATATATTTCATCAGCCATATGTAATCTAATGGAAGTGCGATGAACAAATAATATTGAAAAAACCTCTTACTCAAAATTCAAATTTTAATTAGTCAATGTGTATTTTTAATAGTGTGGTGGGAAATGTTACCCGTTTCTTATTATATACCACTGAGATATTCTTTCTTTCTTTCTCTCTCTCTCTCTCTCTCTCTCTCTCTCTCTCTCTCTCTCTCTCTCTCTCTCTCTCTCTCTCTCTCTCTCTCTCTCTCTCTCTCTCTCTCGTCTCCGTCGCAGGACTCTATAGGAACTCCATCAACAATAAAATAGTTGCTAATTCTATATTATTATTTTTAATGAATATCAATAAAATTCTCGTGTTAAGTTATCACTATCTTCTACGTACACTTTTCTTTTCATCATGGGGGATCATTTTTTATCGTGCTAAATAAAATTTTGAATAAATGATCCCTGTGATAAAATATTAAATATGAAAATATGGATAACCCCCGCACTCGGAATTCAAAATTTAATTAGTTAGTGTGTATTTATAATAATCGGGTGGAAAGTACTCTCCGTTTTCTATTCTACACCACTAAGAGATTTGTCTCTCTCTCGCTCTCTCTCTCTCGCTCTCTCTCTCTCTCTCTCCCTTTCTCTCTATTTCTATCTCTCTTCCATCTCCGTTACATGATTCTATAGAGACTTCATCAACAAAAAATAGTTGTTAATTCTATATTTTTTTAATGAATATCAATTTAATTTTCATGCTTAGTTCTCACTATGATCTACATAGACTTTTCATCATGGGGATCACACGTTTCTTCGTGCTAGATAAAGTTATGAATAAGTTTTCCCCATGATAAAATATGAAATATGAAAATAATGATTAATCTCGCAGTTGAAATTCAAATTTTAATTCCTCAATGCGTATTTTTAATAGTGGGGTGGAAAGTACTTGTTGTTTCTCATTCTCCAACACTGAGAGTTTCTCTCTCTCTCTCTATCTCTCTCTCTCTCTCTCTCTATATCTCTCTTCTCTCTCTCTTTCTCTCTCCCAAAATCTTCTATTTTGATTTTGTCTATAATGAACATAATTTTTTCTTCAAAATAAAATGTTTTTACGCAAAAAAAAAGTTTACAGATATGTCATAAGCTATTTTTTGGGTTCAAGACTTCAGTTCTTCGAGTAATCTTATTCATGAAAATAATAGTGTACTTTCTTATTTCAATTTGTTTCAAAGTAATCTAAAAATAAGTGTTCCTTCATTTTACAAAATTAAAATATTAAAAATGTACCAAGATAGTGTCGCACAAGTGGTAAATACTTGGGCCCCTTAATCATTTGATCTTGAGATCGATCCTGACCGGTGCGTATGGAGAATCATTTCTTAGGAGAGCTCAATCCCTTAAATAGATCTCAGTTAAATCGAGGGGATTAATCTCTGCAGTTGCGCACGGATGATACATTTGGTTTACCAAAAAATAAAATAAAAAATGTGTGTGTGTGTATATATATATATATATATATAAAATATTTGAGAGTTTTTTTTTAAAAAATATAATATTTGTGAATGTTTCTAAAAAAAATATAGTATATAATATTTGAGAGAGCTTTCACAGAAAAATGTGTATATATATATATAAAAAAAACATAATATTTGAGAGTTTCTATAAAAAAAAAAATTAATATTTGTGAGAGTTTCTACAAAAATATAGTATATAATGTTTGAGAGAGTTTTCACAAAAAAAAATTGAGAGTTTAAAAAAAATATAATATTTGAAAAAGTTTTTACAAAAAGAAAACAAAAAAAATATAATATTTGAAAGATTTTTAACAAAAAAAATAATTATAAAAATTCAATTATTATTGTCAATGGGATTCGAACAACATACATTTGTTAGTAATTATAAGGTAATTTTCTCTACAAAAAGAAAGGTAGTTTTCCATAAAATATTATAAAAATTCAATTATTGTTGTCAGTGGGATTCGAACAACATACCTTAAGCTAAAAATTATGAATGACACCTAAACAAGAAAAGCTCTAATTGAATGCCACATAAGCAATTAGATTGAGAATGCACGAGAAAGCTCTGTGGAAATCTCGTAATGTATATAATAGAGATTTTTACATAATTTTTTATTAAAAAATTTATGCATAAAAATTGGAATCAAAATTAATATCATCAAATAAGTTATTCTATTAAAAAAAAAATCAATCTCACGTAAAAGTAAGAACCAAATTTAACAGCATCAAATAAGTCAGTCTATAAAAAAATATTAATATATCAACCAAATCTAGTAACAAGCAAATAATTTATTCTATTGAATAAAACATCAAAACAAATAATTTATTCTAAAGAATGCAGAAGAAAAAAAACTTGACAAATAAAATGCAGAAAAACAAAAAATAGGAATTAAAAACAACAAAACATTACCCCAAATAACACTTGTGAAGAATACTATAATGATCAAAGAATAAGAGCAAAAAATTATATAAAGAAAACACATAATGAAATTATAATTTATTGTAAAAATATAAACGGGACATATATTTATCACTAATAAAAAATAGTATATTTTTTATTTTTACATAGTTGATAGGTGGTGCGACAAAAATACCAAGTCTTCAAATTGAATATATTTTTATATTTTGGTGGTTTTATACATTTTTCTCAAACAAATTTATGTGCATTTAATGAACTACAATTATGTATCTATTTATGAAGTAGTGAGAGTATGCAGATCGATTCAAAGGAATCGTGGTTTCACACTGTCCAATGTCATGATGTTAGAGTGTTATGGATAATTGGTAACACATATGAGTGAGTTAGGATTCTCTCCATTTAAGATCCCTCCATTTATTTTAAGAAATGGAGAGATCCTTACTCCATATGAGGTGCTTTACTCATTCTGCAAAACTATCGTTCCAAACCAAGATACTACAATCTCTTTCTTGCTTTTTGAATTAAAAAAAAGAATTGTAAAGTTAAAAATTTGTATATAGTGTGAAATTAGTGGGACCCATTTTAAAGTTTTTGATCGGTGGTATTGATATTTAAAAAATATAGTTGAGTTGTTTAAATAATTGGAAAGTGTGAAACAATATAAAGAATTATGTGGGGTTCATTTATGTATGCTCAGAATGTCATAGAAATCAAAGTAACAAGACGAACTAAAGGATTGTGATTAATAAATTTTCTCTATAACATAGTATTTGAAAGAACCCAAGTTTAACTCTGGTAAAAACAATTATTGGTTTTTTAGATGACTCTGAATGATAGAGGTTGAAAAGGCGAGCCAAGAAAACTATACTATATCGGATCTATTTTACATGATTTCAGACAATTATTACAAAATTACATAAAAGAAAACTTATGACAAGAGTCAATCATTTGACAAATGTGATGAGTAGGCAAGTGAGTGGCAAACAAAACTTCAGATGAGTGAAATGTAGATTATTCAGTGGCTTGAGAACTATGGTTAGCTTCTATCATGAAGGTTCTACCTTCTGTAGTTTTTGCACAAAAGTGGTTTGGGACTTTCCCAAGAAAGAAATTTTTTAACATGAACACATGGACAAATTTGTGTTTTTTCTCTCTTGAAGATGGTTGTACTTGTGTGCAAGACTAATCCTCAATGCCCCTCACCACATCTAAAATAGTTGCTTTTTTATATGCTTTTATAAATGACCCTCTTTGCACATTATTAGCATCAATTCCCAAACCAAAGAGCTATACTTCTAAAGCATTATATAACATCTGCCTGCAGTGCTTAACAATTGCCACAATCAATTGGATTTTGATTTTTTATCTTCGACCACATTTGCGTGCCTGATGTTAAGAACGCCAGCAAGTCCTCGCTTTCTAGCAAGTTGTTCCAGCTCTTCAAGCTTTTGTGCAAGAAGTTGAATTTCCATGTCCAACTCTTCACTCCTAGTCTTTATTGCCTGCAATGATACAAAAAAGTGAGCACAGCCTTGGGATTTAGAATAATTTTTCCCCTACATCTGCTTCCGCCCCCTCCAATGAACACATTGGAAGAAGACTAACTTTGTTCTGCTTCAATAGAAAGATAGTCCACAATGGGGAGAAAGACTCAAAGAGAACCTGTATTTCCTGTCTGCGTAGTTCTTCCTTTCTTGCCTCTGATCTAGAACTTCTTTGCACCTCAAAGATTACAGCAGCTCCTGCAACCTACATAAAAGGAAATTAAGGTATGGTACAGATGAAAAATTCTTAGTGTGCTATTATTCTTGATTACAAAAAGTGGAAACAAAAGAATGTCAAAACATAGATCAATCAAAAATTGCATGGATAATTTGACAAGTAGAAAACCTAAAAATTCTACAATAATTGAAAGTACTTTTATTTTTACATATGTTAGTAATACTCAATTTAAAAAATAATAGGAAGAGAAAATAGGACACAGACTCAATCAAGTTCACATCTATCATCCATAACCTTAATGTTTGTATATCTGAGCAAATATTTCCGGGTTAATAATAAATTAGAAAGCCTAATCATAATAACTTGGTTTAATTCCAACTCTACAGGGAGCACCTACGAAGCAAGAGTATGCAAAAGGATCATTAGGTGCAGAATTACATGACCATCCCATTCAGTATTTTCCTAACAAACTGGATTGATGGTTGAGGTTCAAGCAAGTGTGAAAAGTCAAACATAATCCTTCTTACCATTACAAATTAGTGAGAAATATCAAATGTTTAACAAATTTGAAGGCAACAAAATCATTTAACCTAGTATGAGAATGACATTGCTGTCCAACAGATTAAGGATATAGTAATGCAGAGAGTCATACTTAGGATATGATTAAATAATTAACTTAACTAAGTGTTTATAGCATAAGCGTTAATCACATATGTAATTATAAATAAGCTATTTCTATAACAAAAGATAAAATAAACTCAAACTTCTTTCACATATGCTATAAGTTGTTTTCATAAGAGCATCTCCAAGAAGGATTTCATCATTGAGCTTCAAATGCTATGCAACCATTCCATAATTTTTGTTCCCATCGGAGTACACTACGTGACAATCAGAGTTCCATAAAAATTGCAGAGTACCTTAGTTAAGCTACCATTCCATACAGAATATAAAATTAATTATGTTTGCAATCAACCATCAAAAGAATTAATTAAGCTATGTTGTATAAATGTGATAAATGAGAGATAAACTACCTAAAGTGAGTTACTGACTATGTGCCTGTTTGGATTAGCTTATTTTTGAACTTATGGAAAACAGCTTATGCAAATAAATACATTTTTATGTATTATTATAAGTTTGTCATAGTACTTTATGATAAAATAACTTATAAAAATACAATTTTCGTTAGTAGAAACTTATAAATTAACACAAAACCTTATTTATTTGCATAAGCTGTTTTGCATAAGTTCAAAAATAAGCTAATCCAAACGGGGCCATATATGTCCATTGGAGATAGTCTAAGCTGTCTCTTAAGAGCTTATGGAAATAAGCTAAAAATAGCTTATGAACATATCATACATAAGTTGTTTCCATAAGCTCTTCTAACCATTCTACAGCACATAAGCTCTCAAATAATCCAATTCAAAAGAATGGTATTATATTACAAAGAAGTGAAAAAAGAGCTATACACACACAGGGTAAAAAAGACAAACAGGTAGAGGGCATTTATATAAAGAAGAAAAAAAATGGCAAAATTGATTATTACAGTGAAAACAAAGAGCTCTCCAAGTAGATCAGCAGCAGCTTGAACAGCTTTCTCTTCATTGAGAGGACGAATGGCAACATCAGTAGCTTGACCATAAATTCGTCTCTGCATTCTTGTAGTAAACCTGTGATTGGTCTGTGCAATGCTGATGATGAAATTGCGGAACTTAGGATGGTATCCAGCTTCTTTCTTTAGTCTATTGGCGATGGGTTTGCAAATTGTTTTCAAAGCTAGTGTTCCTAGTTTCACTAGTGGTAGTACTGCCATTTTTTGAAATTGTTTAGCGACGGAAACTACTAGTAGTTCACAATAACAACAACTCCTTTGATTCAGTGTTGTTGAACAACTAAAGAGTGAGATTGCTTTTGTTGTGTCGTGTAGGTGAGGCTGAGCGACGGTGTGGTCTTTTCTTGCTCAACAATCTGTGTAAGAATCAAGGAATTAATTAGATACTCCATAAATTTCTTATTATATACCACTTTAGTAAGTAGTAAAAAATATTTACAGTCAAGACACAACACTTTATTTACATTCAAGACACAAAACTTTATATTATACCACTTTATTTACAGTAAACAAAGAAAAATTAAAATTTTACCAATGATATCTGTTGTTGTTTAAAAAAAAAATTAATATCGTTATTTTTCATTTTTTATTGAAATAATAACTTAATTGATACAGTTTTGATTAAAAGGGTGAAAAATTAAGATGTAACTTGTATTGAACAAACATGAGAGTGGATTCTCTCAATTTGTAGAAAAAATTGAGGAAATAATGTTAAATCCTGGCCCTCCATTTCATATGATAAGAAATCAATGGTCAATATTAAAACACAAAACACTTGTGTCAGTTTTGTTTTGTTTCTTTCTTCCGATTCTTTTTCACTTTCTCTTTCTTCTACCAACCTTTTATCTTTCTTTTCCTACATTTTTTTCTAAACTTTTATTTGTTGATGTTCATTTATTGTATAAAACTTGAACTTAGTTACATTGATCACAATTAAAACATATAAAAATGAGTATCTTTCATTGATCAAAATTTCAAAGTGCAAGATCTAGAAGTTTTTTTGTTATCAAAAGAATACAAAGGGAACACTAAACTTATGCACTGTTGTGATTGAAAGATGTGTTGGTTTTGTAACATAAGCTATTACAAAAGGACTTCCTCTAACAAGAAAGAATCATAGATTTGAAGATGGTGAATTTGTGTGAGATTTTTGTGAGGATGAAATGGTGAGATATGGTGAAAAAACTTGGTACATCCTTGCTGTTGAAAATAGGGGAAAAGGGTATGAACCAGGAAATGAAAAATTTGAGGATTTGATGAGATGAGGGTGAATGCATTCAGGTTGGTCACCATTGTTGAGAACAAAGTTTTGGAAGAAAGAGATGGGAAACATCATTATCGATACAGCACCGCTATTTAGTACGAGAAGTCAACAAACGAAATGCAAGAATGCATAACGTGTCATGTTTTTAATTAAGGAAAAGGCATTTGCTTCCATGTTTGGCGGAAATCACGGGGGAAGGTGTTTGTAAAAATAAGCTTCGCATATTTCTTAGTTTGACCATTTCGTAACCTTTATCATTTTCCTTATCGATAAAAGAGATGGGAAATAATTATAGTGAATCAATGTGGATTTGTAGTTTTTAATTCTATCCATTGAAATAATTATGAGAACTTTTTTTTCTACAAAAGAAATTTCCAGAGTTTTTTTCTAAAAAAACTGTAGATTTTTTTTTTTCAATTTTTTCCTCATTCAATGATGAAAAAAGATTATGTGAATTTTAGGTATTTTGATAGTTTGGAAGTTTCAATTTCTACGATAATCAATTTTTCCTGGGAGGCAAGGTGAGATTTTTTGACAAAATATCCTTGAGCCACCTTTTGATTTAGCGAACTTATTTAAAAGAGGGATCATTTAATTTTGAAGTATTTTGAGTCCCCTTCACATGAGGTTTAGGTTACTTGGCTCTTGAAATTGACACATCTGATGATTCGTATAAGAAATGAAATGAAGAAGTGAGTGTTACCTTGCCCTCAAAATTGACACCTCTAGTAATTTGCATGAGAAATGAGATGAAGAAATTAGAAGTAGAAATTTATATGAAAAGTGAAATCAAAATTTGAGTGGAAATTTTTTTTTTTTTTTTTTGATATATTTGAGTGGAAAATTTTAAGTACGTACTCGATGTAATTTTAAACATGTTGATGACGGCCAATTCTAGCATGGGTAAGTGTCATAGGTCTCCCATCATGGGAGAGTTATTTTGACCCTTAGATTATGAAGGTCTACAATAAACCATAATAAAGTTTATGCATTGTATTCTAATCTATAATATATATTTTTTGGAAACCCTCAAATATTTTTTTTTGTGGAAACTCTCAAATATTATATATATATATATATATTTTTGTAGAAACTTTTTTTATTCTTATTTTAAAAACTCTCAGAAATATTATTTTAGAAACTTTTTGTCGAGAGATATATGAATAAAATTTATAAAATGTATTTTACAGTTTCATTTATCAAAAAAAAAAAAAAATCATAAACTTTTCAATTTTTTTTAATGAATAAAATTTTCAAATTAAAATTTTAAATCAATAATATCTATTTGAAAGATTATATTTTTCTTTAAAAAATAATAATAATATGTAAATTTTTATTTCAAAGATTTGATTTTTCTAGAATTCACACATAAGTTATTAAAAACAAAAGAAACAATCCGAGAATTCCCGGAATCGAGAATTCCAAGAATTTTCGGAAAGAATTTTGGATAAAAAATTCCTAGAATTCACACATACGTTATTAAAAACAAAATAAACAATCCGAGAATTCTCAGAATGTTTTCGAGAAAAAATACTTGAAATGTTTTCGAGAAAAAAGTTCTGAAAAAGTTCTCAAGAAAAAACACTCGAAAATTTTTCGAGAAAAAAGTTCCAGAAAAGTTTATGAGAAAAAATTCTCAAAAAGTTATCGAGAAAAAAACACTCGAAAAGTTTTCGAAAAAAAATACTTGAAAAGTTCACGAAAAAAATACTCGAAAAGATATATAATATAGATTATAATACAATGTATAAACTTTATTATGGTTTATTGTAGACCTTCATAATCTAATGGTCAAAATAACTCTCCCATGGTGGGAGATCTATGACACTCACCCATGCTAGAATTGGCCGTTGATGACATGATGTTATCTACCTACTTAGTGCTTCATCTTTTTGTGATAATGATGAAGATAAGTTTAAGTAGGTCTATTCCATCTTTTTGTTATAGAAAATGCTAACTAGTGTCCCGGATAACATTAGTTAAAGAACTTAATATAGTAATTTAGCATTGAAATTTGTGCAATCATTCTTTTCAAAATATCAAATGTGTGTTTTTCAATATAAAAATTATTTTTTTAAGTATCCTTAATTAGTACCCGGGGGCACTAATTAGCATGACCATTTTGTTTTATCGTATGATTTAAGACATCTAAAAACCTACTACACAGTTAATATGGGTTTAATGCTTCTACTGCCATCTTTTTGTTATGGTTTAAGACATCCCTACCACAGTTATTACAGGTTCACATTACCAATTGAGCTACTTGTGCATGTTACCAATTTGAATTACTTTGTGCTATTTTATACAAAATTTACATGCTTGGGTTTCACCTAATCTTCACACCATTTGTAATTGCCATTGACTTGATAGTTTATGTTGTATGTGCCAAAAGAAACCATGGGCGTCTCCGAATTTTTGGAGATTCTGTGCAAAATATAAAAATGACCCTTTAATAATAATAAAAAATTAAATCGATTTAAATTGCATATAATTTTTTTAAAAAAATAATCATTCTTATTCTTGTAAACATGTAAATTATCAATATTAAGAGTTCAAAAAAAATTATCAATATAAAACCAATTGCATTAATCAAATAGGACGAAAAAAAATACCTAAAAACTAGGACAAAAAATAATTATCTTTGTATATAACGTCAAAATGGAACATCCTAATCTAAGATTAAATTTTATACAAAGATTAAAATGGACTAGAACTATATTTACGAGTATAGATAACTAATCTATTGACATTCATTTGATATTTTATGAACATTAACAATATATAACTATTATTTTATGGCCTAAAAATTAATCTATTAATATATATATATGATATTTTATGGGTATAAATAATATATAAGTAATATTATATGACCTCAAAATTTTGAGTTGAGGCCCTCGAAATTTGAAGGCCCGATGTCGTCGCACATCCCGCACATGTATGCGGGGACGCCCATGAAAGAAACAGGGGCATATAGCTAGAGAATAGAGAAGAAAAAAAACAATAGGAATTGCACGTTTTATATATATAAAAAAGGATTTACAAAAAAGTTTTTTTTGCCACGTTTTATATAAAAAAATGCCACGTCATCATTCCGTTTGCTGACAGGGACGCGACAAGGACTATTTTTTATGACGAACAAATTTATAGGGTTTTTTTTAATTATAAAAAAAAGTAGGGACTATTCTTGATTATTGACCAAATTGTAGGGACTAAAAACATATTGGCTAAACTATACATTTGGTCTCTTACCTTTATTTTAGGTTTCAATTTAGTCCCTTACGTTTAAAAAGTTTCAATTTGGTCCCTTACGTTTATTTTAGGTTTCAATTTGGTCCCTTCCGTTAGTTTTTGCACATGTGGCAGACAGTTTGCTTACGTGGCAGACGGTTTGTATATGTGGATTGACACGTGGACACGTTGACACGTGTCCAATTAAAATAGTGGAACAGTGGAATCTAACGGAAGAGACCAACTAATTCAAACGTTGATAACGTAAGGGAACAAATTGAAACTTTTTAAACGTAAGGGACCAAATTAAAATCTAAAATAAACGTAAGGGACCAAATACGTAGTTGAACCAAACATATTTAACTCTAAATTTTTACATATTTTGATTTATGTTTTTACTCAATATTTATAAGAAGTTGCGGTTGATGTGTGATGAAAGGAATGAAATGTAAAATTTTACAATGACAAATATGTATTTATTTTTTATTTTTTTTGGTCTTAATGTATTTATATTCCTTAAAAAAAATATATTTATACAAAAAAGTGGTAGGTCATTCACGACCAAACCTTTAGTTTAAAAGACATTTTAGAATTTTTTTTAAAGAGGAGTGTTAGATACATTTTCTTTTGGACACTCTATAATATTCATTCTCTAATTGTTTTGATTAATCAATATTCAATATAGCCTCAAATGAATTTTATCAATTAAAGAGTGAACGTTAAAGAGTGTACAGTCAAAAGGGTTGTTGTTAGCATTCATTTTTTAAAAAAGTAGGACAATTATGTTTTTTTATTAATACGTTTTTTTTAAAAAAAAAATGTACCAAACAAAGGAAATTTAAAATTTGGTGGATTTTTTTTTTAAAGTGTTTTTTTACAAATAATAATTAAAAAAAAAGAAAAAACCGTAATGAAACAACGTCGTTTTGTCAATCAAAAAGAGAAGAAAGAGAAGCTTATCAGAGTGCAGAGTAGCAAGGTCCTAAAACCTAGCTCAGTTTTCCGTCGTCGCTTGCACCGCCGCTCAATCGCTACACTTCTCTACACACTACCGCTACATCCAAACCGTTCCCTTTTTACCCTAAAACCTCACCACCTGAACTAAACCCTAAAAATCTCATTCCAAAATGCAACACGATGAAGTTATATGGCAAGTTATCAGACACAACCATTGCAGTTTCATGGCAAAGTAAATACTCTTCATTTCAATTTCATTTTTGTTTTTTATACCACCATTTTCAATGATCTAACACCTTTTTTATTATTGTTATTATTTTTGTAGAATTGAGACAGGAATTTTTTGTAGAAACCCTTACAATATCACTGGAATTTGTAACCGAAGTTCGTGTCCTTTAGCTAATAGTCGCTATGCCACCATTCGTGAAGACAATGGTACTTTTGCTTTTTTGTTATCAATGATGTAGGCTCTGTTTGGATTAAAAAAAAACTTATTTTTGCAGCTTATAGCATACAGTACTATCATATATGCACTTAATTTTTATCATATAAGCTTTAAGTTATTTTCATAAGTTATCCTGGAGAGCTTATGGAAATAAGTTGTTTTTATTAGTTCTCTAAAACCGTTTCAAAAGTGCTTATGCCAACATACATGCTCAAATAAGCCAATCCAAACAGACGCTAAATGGTTGTATCCTTGTGAATGGAAAATGCAGTAAGTTGATAATTTATAGTAGAGAATGCAAGTAATGATACAATTGCAATTTATGTTGCAGGAGTGTTTTACCTTTACATGAAAACTATTGAAAGAGCTCATATGCCAAAGGATCTGTGGGAAAGAGTTAAGCTGCCTAGGAATTACGAGCAGGCACTTGAAGTCATAGACAAAAATCTGGTACTGCATATTTATGTAGTCTTTGGAACATTTATGTATTTATGTAGTCTTTGGTACTGCATATTTATGTAGTCTTGTTAGTAATTGTCGAGATTGGTTGCTTACCTGACCTTTCCTCCACTGACAGATGTATTGGCCCAAGCTTCTTATACACAAGATAAAACAACGATTGACCAAAATGACCCAGATGAGGATACGTATGAGGAAACTTGCTTTGAAAACAAGGTTTGGGACTTAATTCTCTTTTGCTTCTTGTTTTGTCTTGTTAAGCAGTGCCTTACAAATTTAGAAGAAGCTTGTGAATCATGTCCTCTAAATTGCATATCATTTGATTTCTGACAAATTGTCTTGTTATCACATTCACTGTTTTGTGTGTGTGTGTGTGTGTGTAATATAGTCTCTTTTTTATATTAATAATAGTCTCTTTTTTATATTAATAATACTATTATAAATTTACATTCATAATTGTTCATCTCCTTTATCTATTATATTGACTCATTGAGGGTGTAGTCTTGAATTAAAGTTCATAGCAGTTTCTCTCTTAAAGCAGCCTGATTGATCATGTTGGTTGTTGTTTTACAGGGAGAAAATAACGACATTGCCAAGGAAAGAAGTAAAGAGAGAAGCTAGAAGAGAACAAAAGGCTGAAAAAGCAGCTGTGCTAGAAAAGGTTGTAGTTAATCCTAATGTTTCCCATGTGCATCTAGTGATATCATATCTTTGTTTTCCTAATTGTTGCTTTTGGATATTACTTAGGCCATTGAGACGGAGCTAGTTGAACGCCTTAAAAATGGACTTTACAACCAAGATGATATACACAACTATCCTTTTGAAGCATTCAAAAAAATTGTTGATTTAGAGAATTGTCAACCTGCTGAAGAAGAGGAAGAATTGGTAAATATTTAATTTTAATAATGCATTTTGCTCTGCTGTATTTAACTCAAAATTCTTAGTAACTTAACTTGGTAATATGTTGCCCCTGGTCTATTTCTTTTCAAATTGAACAGGAAACAGAAAAAGAATATGTAGAAGGTTACGAATTTGAAGAAGAGGATGACATAGAAGATTTTGGCGCTTTTGCAATTCATGAGTCACAGGGCAATGACAGCGATGATGAAAATGGTAATATTTTGTTTCGAAGCTTTGCAATAGGCACATAGTATTTTTTTTATGCTAAAATATATGTAAAATAGGTTATGAAAATGTTTCGGGAAACATTTCTTCACTCATCAAGGAATTTGCTTTTGCATAACTGAAACCAAGATACAAAATATTCTGAATTAGACATGCATGGTATGATAGTTAAGTGTGTCATGTGGCATCCTTTTCTATTTTCATTGAGCTGTGTCCTGTGAAATCATTTTCTTTGAGCTGCAGAAAATCTTGGATGAGAATTTTCATACTTTATACACTATTTATGTGTCATATTTTTCACTTCTAGATGCTGCAGTCAGATCTACCTATTCTTTGTACTTTTTATCTTAGATTTACAATCACATGTCTTCAGCTAGTTTCAAGTTATTCTATTTATTCATACAAGCAATTCAAATGATGGAAAATGGGTAGAAAATAGTTGTCCATACTTCATATTATGGATTATTTCATCTCTACCTTGTTTGGTTGGTTGATTAGGTAGAAAATGGGAGAAGGGAAGTTTTTGCTAATTTTATCAAGCAATGTTCTGTTTTTTCTCGTGTATCAAAGTTTTCCCTCTCAAGTGAAGAAAAAACTCAAATTTTGAGTAGACAATTTAACGTTTTCCATTTTTTATCCATCTATTTACCTCTTTTATCTACTGTGGGATCCTTTTGATTATTATTTGGATCATGGTTGAAAAAGATATTAGATTGATTGTTCATTTTCTTTCTTTTTACTTTCAATCCAACCAAGCAAAAAATATTATACTTTTCTTTCTATCCAATTTCTCTTCATCTAAAGTTCCCAAAAATATATAAAATGCATTTGTTTTCTCTTTAGTTTCTCTTCCTCTTCTCTTCCTTTCCATATTATTTTATCCAATTATCTTCTTTGTCCCAATTATCTTCTTTATCCAATTATCTTCCTTTCCATATATGTTGGAGGTGAGACCTTATCATTATTAGAAGAACGCCCTCCTTGTTAGTGTTTTTGGAAAAAATTGAAACTTACACATTTAAGAACGCCCTACTTATGCAGATGGAAGCGCTGAGGATGAAGAAACCGAAGCACTTAATCAAAGAAAAGCCAAAAGGAAAATGACTTTAGCTTCAAAGAAACTTGAAAAGGATGATCCTAAATCAAAGAAAAAGAGGGTCCTTGTTGAGGTAATTTAACACCGTTTCCTTGTATAAAAAGCCATCTGTTCTTTTAAATGCTATTGTGTATTTGTCCTATACTGCTGTTGGAGTTTTACTATTGTCAATATTCTGTTATAATTTGAAGGCTCCTATTACTGATTTTTAATAAAAACTGAAATTTCATTGCTTTGAACTGTTGAGAATTGAGATAGATGGTTTTGGTAGTGTCCAGAAATATTTTGTTATAGAGTCGATGGCTACGTTTTTTTGCTTCCTGTGTTTGGCTTACCAAGGTTACATTCTAAATGTTATAACAAAATGATTAGTCCAATCGCACTTTGTTGTAATATTGTGGTTAGTATTCTACTATTCTCGTGTTTGAAAACAACAAGGGCGTCAATTAATTCTAATTTTAATTTTAGGAATAACTTTTAAAAATCAAAAGCAATATGCTGAAGTGACTGCTTGAGTTCTGTACTGTATGGTGTAAATTTAAACAGTTTCGTATTAGAGTACTTTTCTTCGTCGTTTGAGAGTTATGAAGTTACAAGATACTAATTTTTTTTGGGTATCTAAACCTGATATTGCAATCTTGATTTTAATTGTTTTCAGGTGGAACATGACGGTGCTGACGAAAGACAGAGAGCAGTAGTGTAGACTGTAGTTGCATTTTGTGTTTGTTATTGATTGGAGCGGGAAGCTGCTAGACGAGAAACCGAATTTTGATTGTTATATCTTCAAATTAGTTTTGTACTGTGGAAGAAAAAAGATCTTAAAGCATTTTATATTATATACAGTTTAATTTCAAAAGTTATTTTTCCTTTTATTTGGAAAAAGGGCAGTGTTAGCAAGTGACAAAAAATGTATTTTGCGTTGGTTTGGTATAGCCAGAGCGTCTCGATCCTATTTTGTTTGAGGATTGTGATTTGTGACTGATCAAATTTTGTATTACATGGTTCTTCAGGATTTTGGAGTTTGTTATAATAGTTATTTTCAAAAGTTAAGAACATTATATGTTTTCAATTGATTTTTACTTGTTAGTTGAAACCTAGAAGTGAGTTTATATAGTAGTATGAGATAGTGGGCCCGTTTGTTTGGGTTTTTTTTGAAAATAGATTTTATAGTGTTACATAATTTTGCGTAAATAAAATTTACAAATAAACTTTTTATAAAAACTTCAAAATAAAATTTGGTTTGAATAGTTATTCTTAAAATGTCATTTTAGGCATTTCATCATTTTATTGAAAAAAAATTTGGATATAAAAATTTCAAAAAAATCACTTAGGGTCTGTTTGGTAAATCCAAAAAACTGACTTATAGCTTATGTTTTATAGCTTATAAGCTAAAAGACTCGTTTCGTAACATTTTTTCAGAAAGAGCTTATAGCTTATTTTTCATAAGCTAATTCAAGTAGCTTATGAGCTTATTATTTTTTGTACCATTTTTACCCTTGTTATTTTAATTAAAATTCACTTTTATCCTTTATAATTTAGAGATGTTATGTGAGTTTATTTCTTTTGTTTTTATGTGAATTTAATTTAAATTTTTTTTTGTGTTATGTTAAGTGTAATTTTAGTGAATAAAACCCATTTTTAGTGACTAAAACCCATTTTTTTTGTTATATAAAAACTGAAATGAAAATAATTTTAAAGTAAAATTTTAGTGAATAAATTTCATTCTATATTAAAATATAAAAGATATATTAAATTAAAAAATTAAATTACTAAATTATAAATATGTTAAATAAAAAAATTAATATTAATTATGAATGCCCTTTTATGTCATTTCACATTTATCTCTGATTGAACCGCTAATTTTACCAAACACTTTAATTAACTTATCAGCTATAAGTCATCAGCCATAAGCTATCAACTATAAGCTATCAATCATCAGCCATAAGCTAGCTTATCAGTCATCCACTACTTTTGCCAAACAGAGCCTTAATTTGAAGCTATTTCAAATAGATTTTCCTAAAAATCATTTTTGAAATACAATTTTTTTCAAAAAATTGTGATTTTGATTATGTTTTGTTTTTCAATAATGTATGTTTATGTTATATGATGTCAAAATTAATGTTTAAATTTAGAAAAAATGAATATAAAAAAACTTGTAATATTTTTAAAAATGGTTTTACAAAATCTATTTTCAAAAATACAAAGTATTTTTTTAAAGCTAAAACAAACGCACCCGGTAATGCCTTTTGTTGTATGTTGACACTCTTGTACCTCCACAATTGAATCAATTGATTAGTAAGATATTTGATTCAATTGAATGACAAAGTAATTCTGTGGTATTATTTTGGATTAAGTAACTGTACTTTTATAATGACAATTGTTTTGGATCCAGTTTTGTTGAATAGCAGGACATGGTTTTGAATATGAGTGTTCATAGTCGATTTTTCTCCAAAACTGAAAAACCAAATCATATCTATTTATAAATCATTTCTTTGGATTAGAATCCATAACCAAATCACTTTTTATTTAAAATCGATTATCAAACCGGTTATAAATCTGATTATGGTTATATAACCGGTTAAATATTTATATCCACTTTTAAATTATTATTTATTGAATCCAATTTGAAATTCGGTTTTATCTTGGTTTTTTCCCAAATCCAAATTTAAAGATCAATTTTAAAAAAAAACCTTTGATTGAAAAAAAAAAATTTAAAAATCTTTCTCTCAGTTTTTTTCTATATTAATTCACAGTTTTTTTTTTCTTCGTATTTTATATAATTCTCTCTCTGTTCTTAACAAAATATACATATAAATAAATATGAGTGTGTATATATATAGAAATAAAATAAAATAAATAAAAAATTAAAGAAAGGGAAAAAATCTGAAACGAAGAAAGAGGCAAAATCTGAAACAAAGAAAGAAAGAAGTGATCGTCTCTCTCTCTCTCTCTCTCTCTCTCTCTCTCTCTCTCATAAGACAAGGATGGAAGCGTTGCCGTCGTGAATCTGGCTACAACCACCGTGTGTGTTTTCACCATTCTCTTTCTCTCCGTTTCTTCCTCTGTCTCTCTCTAATTTTGCAAGGTTTTTCTATGTATGTTAATGCAAATTTTGCGGAATGAATCCAAAAATTGTTCCACTTTTAGGAAGTATGAAAGTGAGATTGGGGTTGTGATTTTGACAATTAACAGACTTTTTTTTTTCGTTACAGGACAATTAAGAAGTTGGAAATTGGTTTGAAAAAAAATAATCTAGAAATTTGGTTTTGGATATGGATATGAATACAGATAACCGATTAAATAACTGGTTTTTATATATGGATAACCCAACCATATATGAATGGACCGGTCGAATTTCATTTAAGAATTAACTGATTTTTTTGTTTTGGATTCGGATATAGTTGTGGATTTGCATTATAACCGATTATTTTGTGCACCCCTAGTTTTGAAGGATAAGAAAAATCACAAGGACTGGTTCAGTTGGTTTTGAGGTAAAATATAATTTGTTTCAAAGACAAAATTATTAGTAGTTCGGTTTAGATGAGTTTTTAAAAATAAAATATAATAATTTGAATTATGATTATTTTTTCCTCCTTGAAGTAAGTTTGAGAAAAAAAAAAGATTTTTTTCTTATAAATTCAGACGGATAAAATATGTGAGTATGTGAACCATAAATCCATAATCTACAACAACTTGTATGTGTTTTTTTTAATTAAAGCAATAACTTGGGTTTAAAGCACATTTAAAATGCAGATAAATGATACCGTAGTAAATTAAAATTAAATCCTGTAAAGAAAAAGAATCTAATGAAAATGTCCAGATCTTTTGAAACAAAGAATGGCCCATCCATAGATTTTCCATTCACCAAATTTAACCGTGTCTTGGTGTCGAGACCCACCATGAAATGCAAACAAAGGGAATGCAATTGCAATTTTTATATATTGATAAATATAGGATAATTACATATTAATGAGAGGTAAATGGACAATAAATTGTGTCGCTAACCCTTTTTGAATGAAAAAAATCAATTCTTTTAAGGTGGATAAGCGGGCGATTTCTACGGTACATTTGAAAATTCGAATATATTGGTACAATAAGTTAATTAATTAATAAAGTAATGATTATTTTATGAATCAAAAAACTATTTGTCTATTATTGTATTTTAGAGATAATAATTTCATAAGAAAAAACACAATTTAATATTTTTTTTTGGTCAAATAACTTAATGGCTTGAAATTTCACCCTTAAGGTGGAATGGCCGATAAATGAGATGATCGAGATTTGAATATCGGTCTCTTGCGTATATAATGCAATGTCACGGGACGACAATTCAATGTTTTATAAGCATTACACTATTTTTTTCCCCCATTTTTTCATAAAAAAAAATTAATATTTACACCGGCATGTTTTACACAAGACACAAAACAAACAATTCCTCAAAGAAGTTGTGCAACAACATGATTTCAGAACAACAATCTATCAATATACTATGAGGGTCCATTTGGTGATCATGATAGGATAGAAATAAGATTGGATAAAGAATTGGATAAGAATAAGATATGATATTGAGAGGATAAACATTTATCCTGTCATGTGTTTGGTGCACACAATATAATAAATAAGATAACATTTGGTCTATACTTGATCTTCTTAATCAACGGTCTACAAACATTGAGAGAGGAAGAGAGAAAAAAAAAGATTCACTTATCCTTCTGCTAACAGGATAATTCTAACCCAGCAAAAACTCATGATATAAATTACAAAAGAGTGATAAGATAGAATTAAAAAAAGAATAATTTATCATATTTCATTGGTGCATCAAATAAAAGATTAAAACAGGATATGTTATAATTATCATATTTTGCTCACTATCCTGACCATCAAACAGACCTTGATATCTATTGTATTCAATGTCACTTTAACTTAATTACTTTATTTATATAAATTAAAAATTGCAACAATGTTATTAAATTTTTGTTTTGGGACAGGACAACTTTTTGTTTTTGACAATAACGGGACATTATTTAAATCGTCTTTATCAACTATTAGATTTTTTTTTATATAGTAAACAACTATTAGATTTAACAATTATTATAAATAAGTATAATTTTCACATATCTTTAGTTAAATATGTGTGGTTTCAATATATTTTTAGTGTTTTCTTTCTCATATTTTTTGAGATTTCGTCATTTTATAGTGTGACGTTTTTTGAGATTTTTTATTTTATAGTGTGATAGTGTGTCTATTTTCTGCTATTAACACGAATGTTGTGAGTTTATTTTCAAATCATTAATTTTGTTTTTAACAATTTTAAATTTATATTGCAACCATGTAACTTCAATTAGAATAAATCAATATCTTTGTATAGTCAAATAAAATTATTATAAATGCTTTGGAAATTATACTTTCTCTGTCCATAACAATTGTCACATTTACAATAAAAATTTATTTTAAAAAATTGTCAATTTGCTCTTTTACCTATTTTACCCTCAATTTCAATTAACGATTCTCCACTTTTTATATATAAAGATTTCACATATTTGTTTGTTTTGATTTCCCATCTTTGTACGCAGGGGCGGACCTGGACTTCAATTACTAGTGGGGTTAACATTTTTGCTCGAAGAATTAAATTATATTAAATTTAACAAAAAGTTATAATATAAATATTCGTAACAACTAGATTTATAAAGAAAATGCCCTATCTTCCATTTGTTGAAAATGAGCTAAAAGTAAATCATTACTAACTTTAGAAGCTTGTACACCACATCAAATGTAGTGCACTTGTTTGTTTTCACAAGTGTTGCACAAAGATCTGGAAGTCCTTTCAACTTTGCAAAATTGAGATAATCTCGAATATTTCTAAAATAAGCCCGAAGCTGATGGCGCACCACCACTTCCGACACGTCCTTAAAATCATTTGGATAAAGTTCAATCATTCTCATTAATTTGTCTACATCAAAAACTGCAAATGATGACCGTGGACTAAAACAACTATATCTCAAAAACAAAACAAAGAAAAAGTTATCACAAAAATCATATAATATAAGTTATAATAATAACTGATTCTTTGAGTGCTTGTGTTTCTTGAAGTAAGCATTGACACATATAGTGGAAAGCACAAAGTGACAAAACACTTACAGTGTGTTTGGTTCAATAGATTTTGAAACGAGAGAAATTGAGACGAGAGAGACAGGCGAGAAATAACCCATTTCTACCGTTTGGAGCAGCAAAGAAATACTGAAGAGAGACAAAATAGTGGCGGGTCCTACCAACTTTTTATTTCTTCGCTGATCAGGAAAGAAAGTGGCATATGAGGTTGCTTTCCAATTGTGCCCTTGTATTATCACGTGAATCCTTTGTTGTATCTTGTTACATATCAACTTACAAAATATAATTAAATAACTTTTGGCAAAAAAAATTAATTAAATAACTAATAATACTTATATTAACATTTTTTAACAATTAAATATCTAAATAAGAATAGGTTTAAAAAGGTGGGGACACACATGGGCTGGAAGGTGTCGTGTTTTTTTTTCTAATTAATTTAATAATTAAGTTAAAATAAAATATTTCATTTGTTAAGAAATTGATATTAAAATAAAGTGTGTAGTAAATTGATAATCTGATTTAATTAAAAGTTATTTATTTCTAGTATTTTTATTTGATAAATTGGGCATTTATTTAGATAAGGTCATTTTTGTCAATTTGTAAAGTCATCTCATATCTCTCTCTCCTATTTCTCCTATCTTTCTCTTTAACCAAACAACCTATCAAATCTACTCTATTTCTCACATATTTCTCTCTTCTTATACTCTCTCTCACCTAATTCTCTCTTCTCATTTTCTCTTCACATCCAAACATACCATAATTAAAGTGCCACAAGACACAAAAGGATGGAAAACAGACACGAAGCCCAAACAAAACAAAAGCCAATATAAACAAAACAAAATCACTTAGGGTTTGTTTGGCAAAGGAGAAATAGGAGAGAAATAGAGAGGAGAGAAAAAAAAACACAAAAATCAATGCATGAATGATTTTTGTGTTTTTTTTCTCTCCTCTCTATTTCTCTCCTATTTCTCCTCTGCCAAACAAAGTGTAGTATGTTTGGTTGTAAAGAGAAAGTGAGAAGAGAGAAATAGGTGAGAGAGTAAGAGAAGAGAGAAAGTGATAAGAATTAGAGTAGATTTGATGTGTTGATTGGTATAAGAGAAAAATGAGAGAAATTGAGAAGAGAGAAGTGTTGATTATTTTTGAAAGTACAAAATTACCCTTGATAATTTATTATAGATCTTAATTATTTTGATTTTTTAATTTAATATATTATTAATCAAATTAAATGAAATATTGTTTTATTTAATATTTATTTTAAGTGATTCATGCTACTAAATGAAATATTCTTTTTACTGGTATATATATCATGCTACTTTTTTTTTTAGAATTTAGTGTTATCACTTATCATGTGTTGATTAGCGTTTTAGTCTTGAAAAATTGAAACAAATAAAGAGGGGTATATATGGAAGAATGAATAAAATTGCTTCTCTCTATGCCTTTCTTCGCACATCAGCAGAGAAAAGAAAAAGTGATGGACCCCACATATTTTGGTCTCTCTTCCTAATTTCACTGCACATCCAAACGAGAGAAATGCCACTTTTCTTGCTTAATTCTCTCGCTCTTATCTCTCTCGCATCAATTTCTCTAAAAACAAACAGACCATTAATGCTTCTTCTTACCTTTTCTCTATGTATCAGTACCCTTCTTGGCTATTATAATAGTTCAATGTTCAAGTTCAACACCCAATTTATGGAAACTCACATTCAAATTCAACACTCACTTTCTATATCAAATCAAATCCCTAACATTATTCATTCAAATCTGATTCCTTTTGTTGGATTTATACTGTGGAATAATGTGTTCTTATTTCTTTCTTATGATAAAATTTCTTACCGGATCTGATTCTGCTGGTGGTTGAGGTGGTTCGTCGGTGGTGCGTGCAGTCCGTCGATGGTGGTGAGTGCGGTGCTGTCCGTTGGTGGTGTGGTGTGCCGCGCGCGGTGGTGTGCGATTGTGAAACTATCGATTGTTTTTTTGTCTCGTGCAAGAAGAAGAGAAGGTTGTGGGATCAGACTTTGACTGAGGGTATTAGAGTAATTTTCTAGGCTTAATTCATATTTTGGTCCCTTATGTTTATTTTAGCGCTCAATTTGGTCCCTTATCTTTTAAACGTCTCAATTTGGTCCCTTATTTTTTCTGAAGTTCTCAATTTGGTCCCTCCCGTCAAATTTTTCACTATTACCATTAAATTTGGACACGTGTCATCTGTCCAAGTGTGCCACGTGTCCAAAATTTTAAAAGACAAGGGACCAAATTAAGAACTGCAGAAAAGATAAGGGACCAAATTGAGACTTGCAAAAAAGATAAGAGACCAAATTGAGACTTTTAAAAGATAATGGACCAAATTGAGACGTTTAAAAGATAAGGGACCAAATTGAGCGCTAAAATAAACATAAGGGACCAAAGTATCAATTAAGCCAATTTTCTATGTAAATATATTTTTTTTATTGGACTGGGCTGGTGTGGCTATAGCCGCACCAAGCCTTACATAGGCCCGCCCCTGTTTGTACGGTGTAATTGGTTGTCTCATCGTTGTGCGGTGTATTTGTTTTCTTGTCTTTGTGCGGTGTTCTTTTTTTCAGGTTGAAGGAGTATATATGATCTAGTGCAGATCTAATCAATATCGACTTTGGTGTCATCAACGCTATAGATCCAGAGGCATGAATATTCCCGACACTTCAATATAGTCATATTTGTAGGTATATGTAATTTGCCGTTTTATGCTATTATCATGAATGCTGTAAGTTTGTTCGCAGATTCATCCTTTTTGTTTTTAGCGATTATGAATTTGTATTACAACAATGTACTCTTTTTATTTGAATGAATATTGTTTATTTTGTAAAAAAAAAACATTGTAATATTTTTGGGAGTACTAGAACAATCTAAAAATATCCAAAGAACATTTTTCATATATGGAAAGTTACTTAATTTCACTAATTTTAGACTTAAAATTTATTTAATTTCAGAAATCAGCATCATCCAAAATCACTCATATAACAAAACAATAAAATAAACAATACACAACAAACACAGTGCAAAAGGGGGACATAACAAAGGATTATAGGTCCTTATAGTGTGGACTGTGGAGTGTGGACTACTAAGGAAAAACCTCAATGAGAGACTTAAAACCAAGACCATGAGTTATCTTGTAGTTACTAAAACCAGCAGAGAAAAACAACTTAGACCATTCTTTCTCATTTCTCTCTTTTCCATTCACCAACACCATCATCTCCAAATCATAGAAAATTTGTGCTTCAAATGCTTCTTTGTCTTCATTCTCATTCCCTACCACCGCATCTATGATTATCACTTTCCCTTCTTTTCCTTTGCTCCTTATTGCTTCCTTGCATTTCTTTAGAATTTTCAAACATTCCTCATCGTTCCAGTCATGTAATACACCCTACATTCATATATGATAATATAAATACATATCATGCAATAACTTAATTAGTTCTCTAATTTGAACTTTAGAAGATATACTTAAAGCTAGATTTTTGACTGTATAAGTCAGCCAAAATTCTAGCTTAAGGATTTTTTTAAGAGTTTTGTAATTTTGCAGGAGTATAAATTAATTTTTTTTTTACAGGAACTAAAATCGAAATGAGTCATATTTACAGAGACAAAAATCATATTTAAGCCTAAAAATTAAATAGTGACAAATTTGAACATTTTACCTTGACTAAAATTGATTGAGTAGGAGGAATAGCCTCAAACATGTCACCTCCAACATATTTCAAGTTTTCACTTCCTTGCAAGCCATCAACAACATGTGGGAGATCAAACACAATGCATTCAATATTTGGAAATGACTTAGCAATAACCTTAGTAATTGTCCCTATGCCTCCACCAACATCAACCAATGATTCCAATCCCTCAAACACACCTTTAAACTTCCCCATCATAATAACACTAGAAGCCATTCTAGTTTCACAAGCCATAGCTTCATTAAACAAATGATTGAATTTAGGGTCATGACCAGCAAAATCCCATAAAGCAATCCCATTATTTTCGGTGTGAAAAGGTGAAGGGTCATCATTTTTGTACCAATTAGAAAGTTGATACCATGGTTTACTCATAATTGGACCAAGTATAAGATGTAACATGGATGTCATACTATAGGGATGGTCCTTAAGTAATAATCTAGATGCATCATTAAGCTCATACATTACTTCTAGATCATTTTTAGTGACATTGAAGAAACCAGAATGTGTTAAAACTCTCATTAAACGATAAACGTCGCCGGTTTTTGAAGGGTGAATTGGTAATTTAGCAATGAGTTGTGAGAGTGGGATGGGTTTACCATAGTTTTGTATGATATCTGGTATGGACAATTCAATTGCACATTTAAGGGACATTGAGTTTATGAAACTGAAAATGTGATTGAATACTTTGGTTTGAGCTTGAAGCAGCTTTTCAATATGGTCTTCACTTTGGGATCCCATTGTTTTGATTCCTTAACTATCTCTCTACTTGGGATCATTTATAATTGTGGTGTGGTGCATTATACCACAAAATTATTGCAATCAACCACCAACATATAAAAAAATTGTTAATTAAAGTTGCCACTCACGAAAATTATAATGTACTATAATACTAATGTTTCATGCTGTGTCACATTTAAAATAAGTTTTTAATAAATTTTATAGGGTTTTAAATTTTCAATACCCTAAGGGTATGTTTGGTAAAATCATAGTCACATAATTCGCTGCACAAGCAGCGAACCACGAACCAATTCGCAGGTACTGAAGTCGGGTACTTTGACGTATTTGGTACGTACAAATTCGCATAGAATTCGTAAAAACTAGCATACCACGTACCCAGAGCATACCTACTACTGAACCAGCATTTAAACTTCAATTGAAATTTAAAACAATAAAAAATAAACGGTGATTTACAACTGTATACACCAGATGAAGACACTGCAGTATAGTAAAGTGATAGGTGTCCTCAAATCCAATTAATCATGTCCAACACATACTTGCTTTTATAGATAACTTTCTACTCTAGCTCTCACAAATCTTTAGATGTGGGACTTTAGTTTGAAGGCTTAACAACGCTGTTATGCTATATTGCCTTTAAATAACAGTGTTATGTATGCAGGTGTTAATTAACCTTTGTTTGTATTTTACTTTATAATAATTGTAAAATTGATTTGTTAAGAATAATTTGTTAAATTCTTAATTAAATTAGTATTAATAATTCCTTTATAAATAACACACATAAATATATTTTCTTATAATATTTGGAGTTAAATTTTGTTTTTGGTTACTATATTTGAAGTTATATGAATGATGTTTCCTTTTTTTTAATATGTAATTTATTATTTTTAAGTAGATTAGATAGAAAATTTTCAATAGCGTACCGAAAAAAATATTACAGCGTACCACAAACCCAAACAACGTACCAATTATGTATACCCCTTACATACCGAATTCTTTTAAAGTTGCGTACCGCGTACCAAAGCGAATTGCGAACCAGGTGACTATTGGTTTAAAGAGAAATTGTGAAGAGAGAAATAGGTGAGAGAGAGTATGAGAAGAGAGAAAATGATGAGAAATAGAATAGATTTGAGGTATTGTTTGTTTTAAGAGAAAGAGGAGAGAAATAGAAGAGAGAGAAGTGTTGATTAAATATGAAAGTACCAAAATATCCTTGGCCTTGAAAAAACCTCCTTAAAAATAATATTTTACTATTTATTTGTTAATTTTAATTCATATAATTAATTAAATTATTAATCAAAGTAAATCAATTATTTAAATTTTTATTAAATATTTAATGAAATAAAATATAGTTAAATAAAAATCAATGTTTTTTTTTATAGAGTAACAAATTACAAAAGCAAGGCAATTTAAAAAAAGATTACTAATAAAAAAAAGCAAGGAGAGAGAAGTATATGGGCAATAGTGGAAGGGTCAGGATCAAATGACACCAAGGTGTCAAACTTAGTAACATGACACCTCCGATAATTCTTTACCGGATAATCGTATTACAAAATCAACCGTTGGATTCGAAGCTATTATTATATAGATCATGTCTATAAAATTTAACAACAATCGGAAATTATTTGATATGTCAATGAGATGCATAAAAACCAACGTCTTACAAAACTTTGTCAAAACCGTTAATTTTTATCCTTCTCTTTAACTCATCAAATGGTTTCCGATTGATGTTAAATTTTATAGACATGATCTATATAATAATAGCTTTGAATCCAACGGTTGATTTTGTAATACGATTATCTGATAAAGAATTATCGGAGGTGTCATGTTACTAAGTTTGACACCTTGGTGTCATTTGATCCTGACCCATAGTGGAAATATGTATGTATCTCCCACTTTCTTCGCATCATTGAGAAGAAATAAAAAGTGTCTGGGCCCCACTAAATTTAATCTCTCTTTAACATTTCTCTGGTGCTCCAAACAGAAGAAAGAGCACATTTTTTAGCAATCTCTCTCTTCTTTGTCTCTCGCATGAAACTCCCGCGCACCAAACAAGCTGTTAAATTTGTTTCACATAAATTAATAAATAAATAAATAAATAAGTGAATGATTGGATATCAAAATTTTACAAAATTGTCCCGGTTAACACCAACAACATATAAATATTAAAAAATGTTAATATGTGCCCAAAAATACACATTAAGAATACAAATATAACAATATTTTCTTATAACTTGTACATTATTACTTTTTAAACATTATTTATACAGTATTATTTAATATATACTTCTAATTTTAAATACCTTAACATGTACCCTTAAACCACATATGTTAACATGACCAAAAATACTTGGTTAATTAGAGTTGCTACTCACAGAAAACTATATAATGTACTACTAATACTCATGTTTCATGTTGTGAGCGTCATTTAACTTTTTTGTCTAAGGGTGTGTTTGATCTGTTAAACTAATAAAGGATTAGATATGACAACTTGAGTTGTACGTACTGTGTTTGATTTTAAAATTGTTCTTGATAGTGATATTGGACAAACCGAGGGCCAAAGGACAAGACAAAACTGAAATTCTTGCCTTCCACTGAACCACAAGACAACTTTTCGTCCTCTACACAAGTTGTCTAAAATACCAAAATAATTTTTTGTCCACTAAATATCGTACAATATAAAATTTGTTCAATACTTTAAATATTTGTCATTTGTTATTCTATCTAGTGCTGTTATGTACTCTTTCCGTACCAAAATATAAGTCGTTTTGAGAAAAAAATTGTACTAAATTATAAATCGTTTTATATTACCAATGAAGCATTTATTGATCTTTTTCTTATTGTACCCTTAATAACTATTTATTTCTCTATGGATCTGATCTTTCTTTCAACTCTTCAATTTATTTTTCTCATACAATTAATGAAGGACAATTTTGTAAACTAAATTATAATTTCTCTTTTCCATACAACATTAATCACGTTTCTTAATTTGTGTAATATAGTCAAAATGACTTAATTTTAGTACGGATGAAGTACTGTTTTGTCCAATACTTATATTTTGCATATCAAACACACCCTTAAATTTTGTGTCGGTTTTCAATACTTTACTTGTTCTAAAATAAATGTCTGTTTAAGTTTGTTTCACATAAATTAAGGAAAAAAAAATTGAATATAAAATACAAAATTGTTTCCAGTTAAAATGTCGTTAACCATTTCATACAAATTTAAAATGTAATTAATTTGTTCACATATCTTAATTCAACTGGTAAGATAATGTCGAAGTTACTAGCTAGGCCGAATGTCATTACTGAAATTTGAACCCCCAACTCTCTCACATGTGAATGTGAATTTATGATGATTTTGTCATTTCATCTCTATACAAAATTCCTTTGGCTCCGTGTTCGCAGTGGCGGAGCTAGACAGAAATATTAGGGAGGGGGGGGGGGGGGGGGGGCTGACAAAAACTTGATTTTTTTTTTATAAATATACACACACACACTTATTAATGTAAGAGATAAAAGAGAGACTCAATTTTAGCTTATATCTTTATTCAATATCAAAAGAAAACTAAAAAATTATAAATATTATATTTTTGAATTTCGTTAAACTTGACCACCCGATTACCAAGCAGTTTTGAAAAAAAATACAGAAAAAGAAATGAATTCCATCTAAAATTATAAATATAATAGAATATAAACATTCTTTTGTAAAAAAAATAATAATAATATAAACATTCTTGTGGTATGTATTGTGTAGCAGTATGTATGAGCGAGCAAGCAAGCATAGAACATAAAAAGAAAAAATATATTAAAAACAGCCTCCTGCAAGTTTCGAATAGAGAACACGGATGTTTCATGAGGGCGCGGATACCACTAGACCACAGAACAATCTTGTGTAGATTTAGCGATCATAAATATATATAAAATATATTTTACAAAAATATGTATATATATACCTATTCAAAAATGAAAATTTTGGGGCGGGCCGCGGCCCTTCCGAGCCCACAAGGAGCTCCGCCCCTGCGTGTTCGGTGTGCTTGTTTCGGTGTTATAGGGGTTTTGGGGCGTGTCTTTTAATTTGGGTGTGTTGTATTGCTGGAGATGTCTTCCTCCTTTTGCTTGTTTTGTTGCAAGCTTTTTGCTTGGTATGCCTTATGCCTTGGTTTGTAGCCTATAATAAAATTTTGTTGTTCAAAAAAAAAAAATCTCTATACCAAAATAAATGTAATTAATTTTGTATAGAAAATACAAACAATGAATATGTCAAAATTGCAAGAGAAATCTAGGTAGTATGCATGGAATCCTAGATTTGATCATCAGTTTCTTTATAAAAAAATTGGGATGTTGAAATTGATAATTGAAATGACTTAAAAACAGTGATGTTCTTAAAATGACAAAAAAAACTTAAGCGGGAGACATTAATGGAAAATTCGGTGATGTGAAGACAAAAAGTCAGTAAAAAAAATAGGCACTAACATCTCTTGATTATTAGACCATGTACAATGAGCCTGTTGAATCTAGTTTCAATACCCTAAAAATTTTGCAATGGTGGAGTTGAATTTGAGCCGGAAGAGAGATGTTGAATAAATTCAACAGGTTGAAAACTGACGCGTGACAGCTTGTTATTGGTCGTCCAAATTTTTATCTCATTTTATCTTTAAATTCAATTATTTCATTGCAAATTAATTTTTTAATTTTTTATTTTTATACCAAAATTCATGATTTTTTTTTCTCTATAAATAGAGACTTGATTCATTTGATTTGGACACAGAAAAAAATCACATTTTTCACTCTCTTAATCTTATTATTATCTTTCTAATCGGAAGTTTAATTTAATTTTAATCGATAAATTTAATTTTAATTTTAATCGATGATTGGTATCGTATAATTTTAATTTAATTTTAATCGATAATTGTATTTTTATGTAATCATAAAAATAAAAATTTAAATAAGAATATAAAAGAAAGAGTGGTGGGATAGGGTGTTGAATAAAAACCATTGGGGAGGATAAAAGTTGAATGAGTAGGTGGAAGAAAGAGAAAATGATGTGGAGGGTGTTGAATTGGAAAACCATTACACATGATCTTATGGGGAGTATGTGAGAGAGTGGCCAATAATAGTAAAAGAACTATTAATAAAGAATTAATAATTATTTTCTCCGGTCTATAATATAAGAGAAAATGTATTTTTTTAGATTCATTAGATTTTTAATGTATCTAGTCTATAATATAAACCAAATATATTAAAAATTCCATAACCTAAAATAAAAACTTTCTTTTATATTAAGGATCAGAAGTAATACTAAATATAACACATTTTTATTTAAATAAGATGATGTGGCTTTTTTTTAGCTAAACCGATCCATTAGATTTGTTCGGAAAATAAACGATAGACAATAAAACATCTCGGAAATCAGGGGGTCAGTTTTGTGGATATTCTTCGCGCAATGCGCGAAGTTCCCGGAAAAAGGCAGATTTGGTCCCCTCTCTATCCAACAGGGCGAGTCGGTTTGTAAGAGTCTCTGGCCGATATTCCCACTTTTTTTTGTTAAAATGGAGTCTCCCAGACCAGAAGGCTGGTTCGGTTTTCAACCCAAGGTTTTGGTTTGATCTCTAGTTTGAGTATACAGCAGTGTTAAAATTTATAGGAGAGTTTGCCATTCATTTGAATCTCACGAGACTTGGGTAGAACTTTTACTTATAGGAACTAAAAAGATTAGAATATTATATTAGAAATAAAAGTTTGAGAAAATATTTGGAGATTTATTAAGCAAGCAAGCTACAAAAGATATTAATGAAAATCACCCCAAGGTGTTGGATTTCATCACAAGCACAAATTTCCATCCCCTTCTAATCATACATTTGCCATATGAAAACCTTTTTAAAACAAGTTACAGATAGTGTGATGCCACATGCAATCGTCCCTCTCACAGTAGGTATTTAACGGACTTCCGCAACTACAAAATGACCTGCTTGCATACCCCGAGATATACGATTAGCGCATTACGCTAGTCAAAGCCGTAGTGGATCGAGACAACGACTTCTCTGATCTGGTTCTTCGTCATTGTCCTAAGATAAACAATAAAACAACTACAAATATATGATATAACTTGTTAGTAAACACAATCAACAATGATAAAAGAGAAATAGATCAAGAGGTCATGTAATGGATTACTCTCCATAACCTCACGGTGGTGGTGAACTACTCACACTTAGACATGATGAGCAGAAAACATAAACTAAACTATATGAACAAAGAACAAGAACAAAACAAAAAATGGATGAATATAGCTTTATATATTGATGTGAAAGAAAATTTACATTGCTTTGCTCGATGAATTTTACAAAGGACATAAGCCTTTATATATAGGCATAATACACTTAAATTTCGTATCAATAGGATGATTGATGGTTACAATACAATAAATGGAAATAGGGAGGGAAATTGAAGGCCAAAAGTTGAAGTGTGCTAACAACGGGGTCTGTTAGGACCGTGACAGGGGAAGCTCGAATGTTCCAAACTTTAGGGTGTGACTTCCTTGCTTCTGTATGGCCTGGCACATGCGTGACCAAGGTGGCACGGTTGTGACAAGCTTTTAGGGTGGAAAACTTGACTTTTCACATTTTCTTATCTTTAGTGACAGTTATATGGCCTTAAAGGGTGTAGGCAATACACATTTGCCAAATAAGCTAAAGGAGATCTTTTATGCTTTGAATTAGAGTAGCACACTTATGAAATCTAGGAGTTTGAGCATGAATGATATCGCCACTTCGAATCTGACCGATTGGCTAAAAAAGTGGTTATCTTTACCTATCTCCAACACTTTTGCCGCAAGTATTTGGTGGACTTGACGTAATCCCAACTCTTTTTGCTTCTCCAATACTACTATCCTTAAATATCGCCTTGTCATGGAAGCTCGCAATTTGACTTCCACCTTCATTTATTGCTTCCATAACTCCACTATTGTGAGACCTGAGGATAGTTAAATGGAACTCTTTCAATCAACCTTGTACTATTCTTAACATTGAGGAAAATTGTCTAGGTGGCTGTTCGAGCTAGATTTGGAGGACTTTTTCGTCACCTTTCGAAACTTGGATCATAGGCTTTTCTGAATCTTCCAACATCCTTCATGCCGAACTACATGCGATTCATCAAGGGTTATTATTGTCAAATCAACTTCGATTCCAGGACATTACCTATTATATAAAGGGTCTTGCTAACTAGTGCCTCCGGGGCACTACTTAAGGAATTAAAAAGAGAAAGAAAAGAAAAAATATGCATTGAAGAAAGAAAAATTTAAACTTTTAAGATGTTGACTTCACAAATTCCAAGATAAAATTACTATTTTAGTTACGTTAACTAATGCCCCAGGGACACTAGTTAGCATTCTCCTTATATAAATAGTACAGGATACCCTTAAATGAGAGAAAATGTGAGAAACAAATATATATATATATATATATGATTCCGACAAACATTGCATTACATAAACTATGAGAGGCATGAGTAGGGCTCAAACCCAAGAAAAAATTACTTAGGTACATACACATGAGAAAAAAAATTAAAAAAAAAGACTAAATAATATGAAAATATTAATTTTACTTTAATTTTTTTTCATTTGTGAATAGATGCCTACATTATTTTTTTCTTGGATTTATGGTCAACTAAGTATTCCTCAAAAGGCATAGTCCTTGGGAGAAATGAATCATCAATTATAGGGATAAGCACAATTGACATACGTAGCTCTTAATGCGGATGCTACGGTGAGAGCAAAGTATGTCTCTCACCGTTGGGTTGATGCTATAAATTATGAGAACCGTTAGATTAAAATCTTGTATGTGTTCTTTCATACACTTGATTTTTTTCTCTAAAGAATCAACACAACCACACACTCAACCTTGATCTCTTTTTACAGTTTGTTCTTTGTCAAAAAACACAAATTTTTATTGCTCAACCAAATTATTATTTTTTTTAAAAAGATCGAAAACTTTTTTCCGTAAAATATCCGGAACTTTTATTTCGAATAAAATATCGGAACATTTTTCTTGAAAAAAGATAGGAAACTTTCTTTCCAGAAAAAACTCCGGAATTGTTTTTATCTGAAGCCGAAACTTTTTTCCCCGAAATAATTGGGAACATTTTTTTCGATAAAAATCGAAAAACTTTTCCCAAAAAAATCGGAAACTTTTTCGGAAAAATTGGAAACTTTTTTCCAAATAAAATATCGAAAATTTTTCCTGGAAAAAACTCCAAAATTGTTTTTTATCCAAAATCAAAACTTTATTCCCAAAAATAATCGGGAGCATTTTTTGAAAAAAATCGAAAAACTTTTTCGACTTTTTCGCAAAAAAAGATTAAAAAACATTTTTTCGGAAAAAACAAGAATTTTTTTCTGAATAAAAATCGTAATTTTTTTTTCCGAAAAAAGACCGAATACTTTTTTCTGAAAATTGGATGGTAATTTGTCACAGAAAAATAATTTGAGAAAAAGCTGGAAAGAGAAAAAGAATAAAAATTAGCAACAAAAAATAATTGTATGTGAATAGCACATAATTTGATCTATAAAACCTCATAATCAAATGGTTATAACACCCAACCCACCGGTGAGAGACATGACTTGGTCTCTCACCGTAGCATCCGCCGGCTCTTAAACACAATTGGTTCAATAATATAAAATAAAAATAGAAAAGACAATTTATTCCGATATTATTTCTTTCTTGTACCAATTTACCAAATCCTAAAAATGTGTTTTCTTGGACTTTGTTGAAATGAAGACATCAAGTTGATGAATGACAGTTCTGACTGCTAATCAACAATCCAAAATCCGCACTCTGTACGGTGTACGGAGGTTTGACATTATTAATATTATTAATTTATTGATAAAAATATTATTTATAGAAAATTATGAAATTAAAAATTACAGACAGTCAGACACATACATGTTGCTTGTAATATTAATTTATTAATTTTTGTTTCTCATTTTATTGAATGTTACTTCCCTAAGATTATGACTACAGCCAATGGTCTTTATATAAAGACATAGTTAGTGAGATACTTAATTAATTAGCAATTTCATTCATTCATATTAAGAATGGCCATAGAAGATGGAGAACAAAGATCTCTTGAAAAAACACCAACATGGGCTGTCTCAATTTGTTGCTTCATCGTTCTTGTTATATCTTTGATCATTGATGGAGGTCTTCACAAATTGGCTGAGGTATCAATTATTATTATTATTATTGTGAAAATACATTTATGAACATGTGTGTTGGAACAATTAATTATAGTTATATTGAATATTTCATATTTAAGCTAGATATCTAAAATATATTCAGAAATTAAAAAAAAAAAATATATATATATATATATATATATATATATATGATGACCATATATATTATGTTTGATTTTCATATATCATCAAAATAAAAATAAATTCATAATATATGTATCTATGTTCCAGATTCTTAGGAAAAAGAATAGAAAATCCATGGGGAAGGCTTTGGCTAAAACTAAAACAGGTTGGTCAGCATCTACCTTTTTATTTATTTATTTTTTTTTAAAAAAAGATGAGGAAATTCTTAATTTTCAGATGTTATATGAAATTGTTTTTAAGGAAAATGAAAATTAATTTGGTATTGGTTGTTTGGGAGGTGTGAATAACAGAAATGATGAAACTCGGTTTCGTGTCATTTCTTTTGACAATATCGGAAGTACCAATATCCAAAATCTGCATCAACAAAAATGTGGCAAATTCTTTTCTACCATGTAAAGATTCTTCTATGGAGTACTTAGGAAGATCATCTTCTCATAATTCAAACTCATCAGAATTAGACCAAACACCCTCCACCGATGAATTGGGATATTGTGAAGCAAAGGTACGTTTGATTAATTAATTAATTAATTAGTTGATTTTTTCTCAAAGCCATATATGTAAAGTATCATTTTTAAGTTGAAATTTTACTTGCACACTATAATTTGTGTATATTTTTCACGGAATATTCAATTCTGTTAAAATGTTTAATAAAAAAGAAATATAAACAAAAAAATATATAAAATATTAATTTAAATTTGTTTACAGCACTTATATTTAGACACAAAAATCCATAATTATATAGAATACATCTATTTTCAGTGTTCATTGAAATTGAAAGAGAGAATAATATGAAACAATCATATAAAATGATACCAAATTACTGTGTCAATGTCAAATTGTTATATTTAAAATTGGGAATTGGATCCGGTACAATTGTTAATCATATAGTTAAGCTGCAGTTGACAATTTGTAGCCGTCTGCAGGGCCGGCCCAACATATGTTGAGGCTTAAAGCGAAAAATTAAATGAGACTTTTAAAAATTAATAAAAAAATAAAATATTAGTTCTTTTATACAATGATATATATCCTGTTGGCTAAAATCTAATATTATTTTAATTACTTTTTCTTTTCTTTCTAATTGTACTGTCTATTTTTTTAAAAAAAATATATTCTATATTTTTTTATAAAAATTGTATTATGTAAATAAAATTATGTGCATCGCTCTCATGTAATTATTTTGCATTATATATTTATGATAATGAAAATACACTAATGGTGAATAGAGATAAATATAATTAAAAAAATCACAATTCAATTTTTTAATTTGTGTAAATTATTCAATTGCAACAATTATTGTGGGATGAAGGTGTATATTTTATCTTCATTAAAACCTTTTATATTTAAATAATATATTTTTTTACTAAAATAAATAAATTGTTGCTAGCATACTTAATGTATACATTTTTTTTATCGTAGACTATAATTAAGTTTTATCAATATTGTTGAGGGGCAAAATATTAAGTGATAGACAATTTTGTAAATTTTTGGTAAAAATAGTTAAATACTCCATCCGTCCATTTTTATAAGATTTAGTTTGACAAAAAATTGTCTCTTTTTATAAGATCTTTTCGTAATTATCAATGATATTAATTATTATTTTTTCAAATTTACCCTTATTTATTTTACATAGTTTTTTTAATAGTATTATTATTTTTTTTTTAATTTGATACAAAACACTACAATTAATTATATAAGGATAAATACGTAAAATCAATATAATTTTTCAATCAATTTAACATTAAAACTCACTTTTTTAATATCCGTATTTTATCAAACTACGTCTTATAAAAAAGGACGGGAGAAATAATATAATTAAACCACTTATGAATAATTATAAATCAAGTCAATTAACTCTGTTAGTGACCAAGAACTAAAAAGCCAACGCCTTCAGCGATACGCTACAATTGGCATAATGATATATATTGGTACAGGATTTATTTATTAATAAGTTAGTATTTGAGGCCTATCCCTTAAGCCCAAACTTTGGGGGCCTAAAGCCCTAGCTTCCCTAGCTTTGGGCTTGGGCCGGCCCGGTCCGTCTGATTGATATTCAACCGCACAAATTTTGTTGCAGTTTTAATTTTTTAAAATTTAAAAAAACTGACTTTAAAATTTAACCGTTCAACCTGAATTGAATGGTTCAGATATCACTGACTGTTTGCAGTTAAGACGGTCGACTGCGTATTTTTAAATCGAGAAATATAGTTCTTATTATTAATTAATTTAATTTTATGATTGGTTGTGAATATGCAGGGCATGGTTAGCCTAATTTCAAGTGATGGAGTCCAGGAGCTAAATATCTTAATCTCTATTTTGGCAGTGTTTCATATACTTTACTGTACATTAACCATGTGTCTAGGGAAGGCAAAGGTATATATATTAATCATTTTCAATCTTGTGGAAACTAAAATAAAGAAACTTATGGTCCATATAAACTTTTTAGTTATCCAAATCAATTTTTTTCATATTCAATCGTAATGCTTCTGTCAAAAAAAATCGTAATGCTAACGTAATATTAAATCTAGTATATATTGACTTTTTAAGTGTACAAGTTTGAATTTGTCAATTACTTGTAATGCAAATTGCTTCACTTTTTAAGAGGTCAATACCCTGACCCTTAAGTGTAGTTAAGTCGGCAATTATCATAAATATTGTTATAATGACCGAGTTCAAACTCCTAATTTTTCACTTTCTTTACATTTAAAATGTTTGAATTTATTATAGTGACCCATTGACCCCGCTGTTAAAAATCCTAGAATCTAGAAGAGTTGAGGAAATAAACATACAACATGCAACACAACATAAAGTCAAGCATTTCCCTATTCAAGGAATTTATTATTCGATTTAACCAAACAACCTATCAATATATTTTTTTTATCAATAACCTATCAATATTTTATTTCTTCAGTTGGCATATTCTGACCAATACCTTGATAATGTGCCACAAATTAAATTGAAAAAGGTACAAATTAAAAAGTCAAATTTGACTAATTTTGACAAAGACGGATTTATGTAAAACCGTACAGGGGCGGAGCTCTTAATGGGCTCAACAGGGCCATGGCCCGCCCCAGTTTATTTTTTTTTTTCAATTTTATAGGTTTCGTTTTATATATATATATGTATGCGCGTATAAACTTGGCATGAGATTCCGCTGTAGCCAAGTGGTAGAGTACTTCACCTAGACTCCATAATGTCCTGGGTTCAACTCCCACTAGCTGCAATTTTTACTTTTTATTAAAAATTTACTTTTTGTTAAATTTTTTCAATTTTAAAGGTAGTTTTCCTTAAAGGTAGTTCTCCTTAACTTTAGTTTTCCTCAATAACATATTAAAATATTAGTTTTCTATATATTATTTTAGTTTTCCTTAAATTTTATATAATTATCTATAAATATAGTTTTCCTTAAATTGTATACATTTTTTTTTTGGTACAAAAATTGTATACATTTTTAACTCCTAAAGAAGAAAAAAAATTAGCACCGTTGCGGCCCCCCCAACTAATTCGTCTAGCTCCGCCACTGAAACCGTATAAATACAAACAAATAGTGGTGTATTTTTGGATAGGTCACAAATTATTTTTTAAATATATAAATTAAATATAAAAAGTATACTTCATATAAAATTATAATTCATAAAAACCACCAAAATACTATTTGACAATTTAAAATTTATAGCTTATAAATTTATATTACAAAAGAAAAAAACTTATTTATACCGGCTTATAATTTATTTTGATAAGCTAATTCAGTTATATTATAACATATTAGTTTTTATTCTATTTTTTTCCATATTATCTCACTTAAAAAATTAATTATTAATAAATATATTTTTTTATATCATTTCATATTTATATGCTACTTCAATTGTTAATTTTTCTTGTATTATAAATTCAATTAGTTCAATTGCTAGTTTGAAGCATATAGTGATAGTATATAATTTATAAATCATAAGATTATTAATTCCAATTTACAGTGGGCTGTGGTATGTAGCCCATCTCTTACATGTGAAATCCCAAAGCCCATCATCCCTTACATGTGATATTGCACTTGTATGTGACAGATGAGAAGATGGAAAAAATGGGAAGAGGAGACTCAAACACTTGAATATCAGATAGATAATGGTATAAACCTTAATCTTTGATGTGTTATTAATTCTTATTTAAATTGCGTCAATTTTTTTTTTAGTTTATATCTAATTAAATTGAGGCGTGTATTTGTACATATATACTACTACTACCTTCGTCTTTTTTTATAAGCAATAACTCGATAAAAATTGATGCATTTGATTTGCTTAAGAATTATATGAATTAATTTGTCAAAAAAAAAAAAAAGAATCATATGAATTAAATACATTAATTTTAGTTAATTCACATAATTTTTTTTTAAAAAAATGTATTTTCTCCGTGATATTTTATAAGCAAATTTCACTTTTTTAGGTTCATTGCATAATTAATGTAGCGGAAATATAGAGGTCGTTTGTTATATTTTTCTTACGAAAAAATCACTTCTTTTTAATAAAAAACCACTTTTAAAATATTTATTACAATAAACAAACACATAGTCAATTCTATTTTTCTATAAAATCTCTAAATTATATAACATCAAAATCACTAATTTTTTAATCTGTAACAAACGGACCCATAATATAATACACACATATATATATTAATTAATTATGCAATGAACTTAGAACGATGAAATTTACTTATAAAATGTCACGGAGGGAGTACTTTGTAACAAAGCTAGTATTAATTAGTCTACTTGCAATTTAAAATTGATGAACATTTCAATATACATCTTATTTAGATATATACCAGTACACTATTGAGGTAAACAATTCTAATAGACTCATAAATAATATTTAATATATAAAAATTAATAAATACTATTTATCACTCTATCAAATCTAAATATATGGGTACATATCTAAATAAAAAGTGCAAAGAAAACCTTTAAAACGTTGCTAACAACTTTATTCCTGTGTAAACTTTGTGAGTAACAGATTCAAGAAGATTCCAGTATTTAAGTGAAACATTGGGTGGCAAGCGTCACTTAAAAATATGCAATAACTATTCTCCCTTGTTGTGGATAGTAAGTGAATTATAAAAGTGGAATTTTTGAAATTATTTACTTTACATGCACTAATTAAATCTATATATATACCATGTTGTGTTCTATTCTATCTATAGGCATGTTTTCTGCGGCAGTTCTATAATTCAGTCTCAAAAGATGATTACTTTGCTCTACGAAATGGGTTCATTGCAGTAAGTGAAATTACAACTATACCAACTTGAAATGGTACTCTTCCTCAAAACAACAACTTTGTTACACCAAATTTACTATAATAAGTACTTAGTAGTGGTTTTACTTCTAAATTGCGGTCGAGGCGCAACCGTGAACTTTGATATTGCTTCTAAATGCGGCTAAATGTGGCAGATGCAACTAAAATTATAGTTGTGATGTTGTTGCGGAGACTTTCAATTGTGGTTATGGACCGCAATTTAGAAGTATTGCCTTTTTTGATCAAGCTAGTTTTATTTTGATGCAAATTATGCAACATATTTAATCACCAAACAGAACTTATTTTTTCCTTAATTAAACTGCAGGCAAATATTTCTGTAGGCAGCAGTTTCAACTTCAAGAAATTTCTTTCTCGCACTTTTGATGAAGATTTTGAGAAGGTTGTTGGAATCAGGTAACATACATATATTTTTGCTGCTTGCTTATATTTTGTTACGGACGGAATATGATATTGTTTTTTAGTGGATAATGGCTAGTAAGGCCCAAAAGATTAAAAAGTTCAAATGAATAAAACACCAACTAATGTAAATTCTAAAATAAATTAAATTTCTAAATTATTTATTTAAGTCTAATTTCATACTCTATCAGAGTACTAGTAGTATATATGCAAGGACGTTCCTAAATATAATAACTTAATAAGGATGAAAGAAGGACAAAAATTGAGCTACATAAATATTTACAAAATAGTTTCTTGCATAAGTGCAAAAGTAAATTATGTATATACAACTAAATAATCATACTATTAACCAAACTTTTGACACTCTTGCAGGTTTTGGATATGGCTTTTCTCCATACTTTTTATATTTCTTAGTGCACATGGTAAGATAATTTATAAATAATCTTCGGTCATAATAAATACTCCCTTCCGTTTCTTTTTAATTGTCTTTTATTATCATATTTTGTGTTTCTATTTAATTGTCCTTTTTGTATTTTATGAGTATGATTTGTCAATTATACCCTTTGTCAATTACTCTTATCTTTTTCGATAAAACCAATTAATGCTATATATTTAGAAAACTAAATCTTTTTTTTTGTTTTTTAATTTTTGTTGGCACATAACATATTAAATTTTGTTTTTTTTTTTGTATATAACATATTAAATTTATTAGAAAGAAAAAGTGTGGGCAAAAAAATAGGAATTTATTGGGGAATTAAATCGGGGTTATAATAGGAAGATAACATGCAAAAATACACTTCATTAATTTTGTGTTATTATTCTAAAAGGACAATTAAAAAGAAACAGAGGGAGTATAAAAAAAACGTTCAGATCAATAAAAATACTTGTATCTGATTTAAAATATGAACGGTTATTCATCAATTTTTTTCTTATACTTAAGAATGTAGGTAGTAATAATTAACTTGTCATTAATTTCATTCCCTACTTTAATTTATTTTAGTGGCATAATAGAATTCTTTCTTATTTTAATTATAAAAAAAATTATCAGTATTAATTTAACAATAATTTCATTTTATTTGCAGAGTTTTATAATTACTACTGGCTTCCATTTATTCCACTTGTGGTAAATTTGATACTTTTTCATTTTATAAATCTAGTACATTTCAATTCATATTATCCATTGCATTGAATTGGTTCAAGAACTATGATTTTATAATTTTCTTCTCCATTTTTTTTGTGACTTTCTTTCTGTCTTGTTATTGAAGGTTGCTCTACTTGTTGGGACTAAACTGCAAGTGATAATAACAAAGATGCACCTAGATAGTTGCAAACAAAATCCAGTTATTAAAGGAACCCTACTTGTAAAACCAAGTAATGAATATTTCTGGTTTCGTCGACCTGAATGGCTTCTCCATCTACTCCAATTCATCTCTATTCAAGTACATGATCTCTTACGTTTATTTTAGATTTCAGCTTGGTCTTTATGTGTAAAATGTTTCAAGTTCGTCCTTTATGTTACAGATTTCAACATAAATTCGTCATTTATATTAAATTTTGAGTTAATTTTTCCGAATTTTTCGTTAAACTTTGAATTAATTTCGTCTATTAAACTTCCACGTTACACCCTTTTAAACTGTCCACATATACAAATCTGTTAGCCACGTGGACGATTCAAACAAAAATTTGACTAAAAGGACTAACTTGAAATATTTTAAACGTAAGAGACCAAATATGCGATTAAACTTTATATCTTTATGATGATTAAAATGTAATTTGAATTCTCAACAAAATGATCATATATGCTTATGCTTTTATTATGATCCATGGCAGAACTCTTTTCAATTTGCATTTTTCACCTGGAGTTGGGTTAGTAACATTTTATACTAGTGATTAACATTTTATATATGCTTATTGATTCTATACTAACTAACAAACAACAGTATGAATTTGGTCCAAGGTCTTGCTTCAATAGAGAAAAACAAGACATTGCCATAAGAATTGCAATGAGTTTATCTGTGCAGCTCCTTTGTGGTTATGTCACTCTACCCCTCTATGCACTTGTCACTCAGGTAAACATATACTATTAAAAATTAATTTCTTCATATGCACGTTTCGTTTTTTTTTTCCCCAGAAGGGAACCTGGTATAGTTAAGTAAAGTCTGACCAAAGAATCAGATAATATCTGAATAATTCAACCTTAACTATTTGCGTTGCGCCCAACCAGTTGGTTAGATGGATGGATGGTTTAAATCAAATATTAGTAACTAATCACTACTAGTACTTGTTTATGCATGAAATTTTGACACAGATGGGGTCTAGCATGAAAAAGGAAATTTTCAGCGAACGTGTTGCGCAAGGTCTAAAAAATTGGCGTAAAAAGGCACAAGGATCAGTTTCGAAAAACAACTCAATTTGTAGTAGACATTCAGCTTCTTTACATTCCCAAAAAAGTTCTTTACATTCCCAAAAAAGTGACAATTCAATAAGGGACACTATAGAGAGTATGCACAATAATAAAGTGGATAATGAAAACATTCAATCAGTAGTAGCGACGACAAATCCTCCTTCTAGAAGCGAGGAGGAAGAAGAAATCATTGTAGATACGATTGAGCAAGAGATCTTGAGTTCAGAAAATACAAACATTAATGAGGAGGATAATGCAAAGATCATCACTAGAGGAATCTATGACGGTGAGATCTCCTTTGGAGTTTATGTGTGTAGCAGTAGTAGAGGCATAGGGGAAATTGTTTCAATAGCTGAAGAAGAAGATGATAATGATCACACATTACCCCATTTGAATCCATAGAGATTGATTGGCCTTATAATATTTGTTTCTATAAACTATAGACCCTTTGATTTGCTATGTTGTAAACTTGTAACATCAATAAAACTATCATATAATTATAAAGTAATACCTATACATACATATTACTAGATATTATACAATCAGCATCTTTACCACTGGCACCAATATTATTCAATAAAAGGTAGAAGTAGAACACATTGCTGTAGCTGGCAGATATTTCATAATTTTTAGTATAAAATAATGCTGGATCCAGAATAAATTTATGAAGTATAAAGTCAGTCTTACAAGAATAATACTAGTAGTTTAATTTCAAGCATGACTTAGCCATTTAAAAAAAATAAATTCAAGCATGACTTGGTCCAAGGAGGAACTGAGATCTAGTACCATTCTTTCTTATTTGAAGTTGTTTTTACCTATTAAAAAGTCCTCCCAATTAGTTTCCTTTTATACTTCATACCCCCAACAACAGGGCCAAATTTTATAGGTCGTGTTGTTTTGGCCAACAGGACTATAATTTGCTTATAAATACTAAACTTGTAGATTTTTACACTTTGATCGAGTGCAAGCGGGCTTACCGTCAAAGTAATTGTATTTCTTTAAGATTTTTTCCTCGTAGTGAGATTGATCCAAAATTATTCCCTTTTCAGGCCTATTGATCTTGATTCCAAAAATCACACTTGTTTCTCTGAGGTCTTTCATATCAAAGTTGTTATCCAACAATGATTTCATAGCATGTACAGCACAAAGGTTTGATTCAAATGTGAGTAAATCGTCTACATAGAGATATATGATAGTACAAATGTCATTTTTAGATTTATAATAAATGTATTTGTCACTTTCATTCACTTTGAACCTGTTGTGAATTCGTCGATTGAACCACACCAATGAATTTGATGTGTGGAGCAAATTAACCAAGTAACCAATAATAAAGTGATAGAGATGATGAAAGAAATAATCCAAGAACAAAAGAGAAGAACACAAGATATTGTTTACCCAGTTCGGTGTTAATGAACCTACGTCTAGGGGAGGGAGCAACCCTTCCGTTCCACTATGATCAATGAGAAACTTTACACAAGGAATTCCCAATTGGGTTACAAGAATTAATCCTAATTCTACCCAAATCCCGAATCCCTTCTTCTGTGATGAAGAGACTCAATTTGACCTACCTACCCAAGGTGAACCAAGGATGATTCGCCCAAACCCCTAGAATTATACCAAGAATGAATTCTCTAAAACTCTAGTGTGGCAAACCCTAATCCTAATTGCTTTCAACCTTATTTTTCTATGAATGAAGAGTTCCCTATTTATAGAAAAATATATGCCTAAAAATCAGAAACAAATCTATCTTATAAAATAAAACAGAATCCAAGTCAGATATTCTCCGAAACAAATTTTTCCACAAAATCTGCACAAAAACGGATCTGCCTAGTTGGCCTGCGCTCAGGCGCCAGCCCGCCCGCGCCAGGAAGGCAGTAGCCACAGCCATTTCTGGCATGCTCCTGGCGCCTGGCGCCACACAGCAACAGTCAGCCCCTTTTTTTTTTTCTGCTTTTCCTGTTTCTGAGTTTTCAAGGCAACATCCAACAGAACCCATTCGATATTATCAAATTATCAAATGTTTCATGTCATTGCTTAGGAGATTACTTTAGACCATATAAAGACTTATCTAATCTAGAGACCTTATTTTCTTGCCCATGAATTACAAGTCCTTTAGGTTGTTCAATTTCTTCTTCCATGTCACCATTTAAAACGACAATTTTAACATACATTTGGTGTACTATCAAGTTATAAAGAGCAACAAGTGAAATTCCCTATTGGATGTTATTCGAGTGACTGGAGAAAAAGTATCAAAGCAATCTATATTTTCTCTTTGCCTCAAACATTTGGCAACATGCGAGCCTTGTATTTATCAACATTGCCATCGGGTTTAAGTTTCTTTTTTGAAATCCATTCACAACAAATTGGTTTGCAACCAGGATCCTCTTAGATTCTAGTGAATCGTTTATAACTTCTTGCCGCAAATCTGGATGCAGATATGACAAGGCTTCTTGAAGATTTGTTGGATCTTCTTCTAATGTATATGCTGCATAATTCAGACCATAATCTTTAGCTACTCTTACTGTTTTACTTCTTCGAAGTTCAGTTTCTACTTTGTGGTTGCTCTCAAAGTGTCTTATCACAAAAATGTGACTCAATTCGGTGCCCCCACTAGTTCTCGATTTAAAAGGAAAGTTATTTTCATAGAAATCAACATCATTTGATTTTATGATCACTTTAGCATTTCGGTAATGAACTGAGTGCTCAAATGAGAACGTTCTTTAGAAGGTGATGAATTGTTAGATCTGTACTAGGTAGGTGTGATTTGATCTTCAAGTTTTAAGTTTTTTTGGGGTAAAAGGTACCTGCAAATGTCAACACTCCAACGCTTAAGTCAGTATTTGAGTGAGGTAAGAGAAAGTGCTAAATTGGGGTGGAAAATGTGTACCTTGAGAATGAGTGCATATATGCATATATAGTGGGATTTGAGGAATAATTGTATGGCGGGGTCCTCCATCTCCAGAGAATCGGTCACAAATATCTCATGGAGTGTCATTTATCTAATTTTGGTAATATGTATTGGATTAATAGACTCACGTTCATACTCATTTGGTGGATCCGTGCTCATTTCATGCTCGTCTGAAATATGTGTGTGGTATTTACTTGCTTAGTGTTTGAGCCTTAGTATATTGGGCTTTAACTAGTCCAGAATAAATAATAAAATCAATATGCCTCACATTTTGCTGCATACCCATTGAATACACATTCATAGGCTATACAGCAAGTTGAACTTGCTTCAGATTCGAAATTTTGACATAAACTAGAAATCCACAGGTTTTTAACTAAGACAAGTTAGGCTGTCTTTTATTCAATATCTCGTAGGGAGAGATCACATTATTAACATTAGGGACTATTTAGGACATAGCAACCAATCAAAATAATTTCCCCCACTAGTGAAAAGCAGCACCAAAATTTAACATAATAGCAACAACTAGTTCAGTAAGAGTTCTATTCATTATTTCTTATTTACCATTCATTTCGGGAAAATATGGTGTAGTTGTTTGGTAAGTGGTAAAAACGATTTTAGATACCTATTTTGAAGGACTTACTAACTTGGTAAACAAGCAATTTCATATAAAAAACACAACTAATTGTAAATATTAGTTTTAATCAAAAATTAGTCATTTATGCTATTTTTACCTAATTTTTTGTTGGAAAATTTGAATTTAATGGATTTTTGAACGAAGAATAAAGATTTTGAGTCTGAGTTGCTGGCAAAAAGCGATGCAAGTCGAAAAGTGTAGAAAACCAGATGTTGTCACCGTGGCTAAGTCATGAATCCGTCGCTAAGCGAGACACAAATGTTGTCATTGTGGTTAAGCGAGGATTCCGTCACTAAGCGAGCGGAGGAGATTTTAAAGTACTTTATTGTGAAAAAATTCGTTGTTAAGCGAGAATCCACTTGTAAAACCGCCCAACAACAAAGGACTAGGAAAACTAGATTTGAATTAAGTAAATTAGAAGAACAAAACATATTAGAGAAAGAAGAAAAAATTGTAATTTAGAAAGCAGAATTAAAATGAAACGTGATAGTGCTAGAAAGTAATCCGGTTTCATATACCAATTATCGACCTGCGTGGCCGATCTGACCCATCTGAAATTTCTCCGTAGTATTGTGCGGGTAAGACGGTTTTCAGGTGGGCCCAATTGATCTGTCCACCCGTAATTATTGTGTCTTAAAATTTTGAGATCCCAAAATTTGTTACAAATTTTTGAAATCGATACCGCACATCCAGTACATACATTGTGACTAGGCCTATGCTTCAACCACGGATCTGGATTTGCTGTTGTCCACTTTATACGTTGTATCACGTTGTTTTCAATCACAACTGTTGATTTGAAATCGAACGATTCAAATTACTCAATACAAATAACACTGTTCAATAGTCATAAGCTGTTGATCTAGATCAGACGGCTCACAACAGTAATTGCGCGTGAAATCCATTCCCTTCAACCACTACACTCAGCTTTTTAAGAAATCTGACTCCATAAATCCCACTTGATCCATACTAATATACTAATATAATAATATAATAGTGGGGAACTCCATTCCATTAAGAGCATGGATTTAATCTGCATATTGATTTTGGGATTTCATTGGTTGGTAATTTAAATTGATAAATTCTGCGATATATTTAAAAATTTTAAACATACTGTTACATTAAATTATTAAATTAATGCGTAATGCTTGTAAAGAACGAAATTATATTTTTTCTTATAAAATTATTATCTCTAAAATATTATGATTGATAAATAGTTGTTTCTTTGTTTGATTCATAAAAGTAATTGTTATGATTAAAAAAAATTGTTAATTTATTAATTTAATGATTTAATGGTATTGTCATAGAAGGCTTCTTTAAGTATTTCGGTCACTTATTTTATTTTTTTCAGAAAAAAAAAAGAAAACAAAAAAAATGTCAAAAACAATTTAAAACAAAATCTCTATAATTTTATATTGATAATGATGTCAGTAATTGTTGGATAGTATATTTTAATGACGTAATCGTAGATAGAGCTCAATCTTTCTGACGTAGTAGAACCACCATCCTTATGTCATGCAACGTGGCTTATGACGCTTACGTCGTGCCTATCTTCTATTTTATTTTATTTTATTTTTTAAATAAACGTATAAAATTGTCGTCTCGTCCCTACTCCCTATCCCTTTTTGGCAAAATAGTCACCATCTTTTTAAAGTACTGTATAAGTTATATTTTTCAATGGAAAATTTACTATTTTTGTGTTCTTAGCAAGACTACAAATTCTAATATGGATCATTTTTTCAAATGGTATATGGTGAACCAATCGTGAATAATACTATAACGAATACAAATTTCATGAAGTTTACCATTGGATTTAAAGTTTATATCATATAGATTATCCATGAATTTTTTTAAAAAATATTGAAAATCGTTTGATATATTATTGAGACATATTAAGATTAACGGTTTATTAAATGCCGTTAATGTTGTTTGGTCTCAATAGCATATCAAATGATTTTCAATTTTTCTAAATTTTTTTATGAACGATCTATATGATATAAACTTTCAATGTTAGATTTGATAATTTTTATAGGGACTAATTTTTTATGAAAAAATTAGGCCAAGTAATTAGGTCTAGATTTGCTAATATAAAGATAAATTTTTAACTATTAACCAACTTTAAAAAAAAAAAAACAAAATTTATGTATCCTATCTAATTTTTTCCTATAAATGGGGGGATATATATGTTGTACATTTGGTCCAACACATACACACCACACCAGCAGTAGTGTAGTGATACATACAAAGTGGGAATGTACCTAGCAAGTGGGTTGGCCGTCCAAACAAAACGTAGAAAAACAAAGGAGGAAGGAAGTGACACTACCTGACACTACCTATAACGTAAGACGACTAAACAATACTCCCTCCATCCTTAATTATAAGCAAAAGTTCACTTTTTAGATTCATTGAAAAAGTGATGTATTTGTCCTACATTATAGTCCAGATACATCACTTTTTCAATGAATCTGAAAAGTTGACTTTTGCTTATAATTAAGGATGGAGGGAGTACCGCGTAATCATATTAGAATAGTACATGAGGAAATTGTTTATTTGCAGTTCAAATTACAATTATGGTTTAATTTATACACATTATTAGTGTAAAATTATTTTACACGTATTATACACTTAATGTATTTTAGATATTAATTATGGTGCTACTAAGTGTGATATATAATAATATGACGACCCTTTCAAATCATCAAATCACTTACCCCAAATTTCCCATCCCATTTATATATATGTGCATCCCCTTTCATAAAACCATAATCACAATCAAAAGAAAAAACAATACATATCTTCTCTCTCATTCCCTCAAAACAAATTAAACAACCATGCAACAAGCAATTCCTTACAGGTCATGGACACACAACACTTCCACCACTCACTTCAATGTTATAAGACCACACACATTAACTACAACTAAAAACCACAATACTATTGATGATTCATCTCATCATAACCCTTCCTCCTTAAATATTAACGAAAAGGAGAAAGCGATGTTTCATAACATGGTATCAGATAACGCAGTTATAGTCTTTGCTAGACGCGGATGTTGTATGAGCCATGTCGTGAAACGTCTTCTTCTTGGTCTTGGTGTTAATCCGGCCGTGCACGAGGTTGAGGAGAAAGATGAAGTTGATGTGGTTAGAGAATTGGAATCCATTACAAATGATGATGTAAAGGTTCAATTTCCTGCAGTGTTTATAGGTGGAAATTTGTTTGGAGGATTGGATCGAATTATGGCCACTCATATTTCTGGTGAATTGGTTCCTATTCTCAAACAAGCAAGAGCTTTATGGCTTTGAGGAATTAATATTAATTTTTAATTTTGTTCTTCTTTTTCCCACTAAATTTTTCATTTTTGTTCTTCCTTACCTTCCGGATATATGTTGATTCCTTCCTTTGGAGTTTGTAGAGAAATAATAATCATAATGTTTTTCAAAAGTTATTTTTCAAGCCTTTGGAATAGGATACATTTTTTCAAGTTAATTTTTATTTGATTTTTTTTTCACCATCAATTTAATCTAATTTGGAGAATTTTTATTTGATTATAATGATATGTGATTTTTACTTGATTTTGTCAAAAAGAAAATGTTTAATTTATGGTCAACGACTTAAATTAACACATAAAACTGTGTGGTAAATAATTAGTGCAAGAAGTCCTTATCCTTTTTGGATGACTTCTTGAAAGACATTAGTTTTTTTTTTTTACGAATGTGAAAGACGTTAGTTGAGATGGCTAAAATTTGTTGACACGTGTAACAAAAATATATTAGAGGAGAATTTCATTTTGAGTATATATCTCAAATAGTCCTTTTCCACTTATTCAATATACCCTCGTTTTCAAGATTTTTCTTCTCACCCCTGCTTTTTTTTTTTTTTATCCCCTGAACTTCTGTTTATATACTTAAAAAAAAGTTCAATAAATACGAACCGAACTTTTAAAAGGTTGAAAATACATGTGTATACCCTTAAAAAAAAAGTTCGGTAGATAAAAACCGAACTTTTGAAGGGTAAAATTGGATTTTTGGGGACAAAAAAGAGACGCGGAAGAGAAATCTTCCTCATTTTTGGCTTTATTCAACACTAAATAACTTGGTCAATGTTACTCAACAGAGATACTCTTCTTCTTTTTTTAAAATCAATGTTATTTATGTTAATTGTTAATATATGTAAATAATCGAATTCGAGATTACTTTTATCAATTTTTACCCTATTGTTTAACTTTGTCACTTTAGTTAGCAATTCAATTTTATATCTCCTAACAGAGTTATTCATGTTAATGTGCCACGTTTAGTGCCACTTACATCACTACACTACCTCATTGGGGAAAATGTTTAGAGAATAAATATTTTAGATTTAAATATAATTTCAGTCTCTATAATTACAGTAATTTTTATTTTAATTTCTGTAAGTTTTTCTATTCATTTTTCTTTTACAATCGCAAGTGTTTAAATTTAAGTTAAGTCTGTGTAATTAAAAAATTGTTGTTTAGTCTTTGAGCTATACATAGTCCAAAATAAATAATTAATAATACAACGTGGGACCACATGATTCAATAAAGATGTCAAATAAAATGATGTTTTCGACTAAATGTAACAATTTCAAAAAATTTAGGATTGAATTCAAACAAAATTTGTTTTGTCAAAAAAAAAAAAAATCAAAAAAGTTGTTATAATTGTAGGGACAAAAATCATATATAGGAGTATTATTTTTTGACAAATGGGACAAAAATCATATTTAAACTAATATTTTACGTCACTTTGTTGATACATTAAAATCTAACTAATTAATTATCATCCTTCAAAAAAAAAACTAATTAATTATCAAATAATGTAAAAGTATTATGGCTTTCTTGTCATGTAAACACCATGAGATCTGTTCAACTTTTCAAAAGGAATGGAAGCTCAATACACCAAGTTTTTTTATTTTTTTATAATAAGCTCAATAGACCAAGTTAAAGATTAACACAATTCAAAAATATTTTTTTTTTTAAGTAGTCTAGTGGCTAGAAATTGCACTCTTAAAGTAGATAAGTAAGATGACCGGGGTTCGAACCCCGGCCCTTTACATATATAATGCAATATCTCAATCAAGTAAGCTAAGCTCCTATTAATTCAATCACTAGAAATTCCACAATACAGACTAATGTTGCAAATAAATAAGACCAAAGTTCAAAAATATTTAACGAGACTAAACTTAAAAAAAAAAAACCTCATTTTATAAAGACAAAAGATATTTAACTTTGTTTTATTGGTTGTTATTATTATTATTATTATTATTATTATTATTATTATTATTATTATTATTATTATTATTATGCCTGTGTCATCCTTGTATAGTAGTATTAGTGCCAGTACCAGGAAGGTTCCACTTTTGACTTTATGTGTATCTGCGGAATGTTTGATTTTGGTGATTGATATGATAAAATAAAATATGGTCGGTCGATAATTCATAATTGTTTAAAAATTTGTCTCAAATTTATTTACAAAACTGTCAAAAAGTTCACCTTCTGGGCCTAGCTTTTCTGATCAATTCCAACGTGATTTTTGTGATTTACAATCCATAATGCTTACAAATTACAACATATTATAGCAGACTTCAAGGCTATGTATGTACTTGCATATTATCCAAGATAATTTGTTTTAAATGGAATAATTTACTATGGTTAGCCATATGTCTAACCTGGGTTTGACTGTCGATGGTTAGCCATATGTGTATTGTAATTATCAGTTCGATTGTCGGTGAATCCTTCCTTTGCATGGAAATAGTAGTATTGATGACACTGAACTAAGGATCAATAACTTTGAACAAAAGAGTTGAAGTGTTTCATGCACTAAATACAGTACACGATGGTTAGAATTTTAAATGTACTCGTTGTTTCGAACCTCAACTAAAGGGGCAATTTATCGGATCAGACTTCACGGTAAAAGATCATGAAGAAAGCCGTTTTTCATTCACCAGGCCACTCTCAAAAGTAGCAATGGACACATCAAATCAGCAAGAATTGTGGAACTTGCCTGATCAAAGTGTATCAAACCATGAATCAAAATCATCTGAAACTTTCTCCTTGTTTTGGGAATGTGAAGATAGTTCGCTGTGGTGAACAGGCTTTTCTTCTTGTGGCCATGATAAAACATTTGGGTTCATCAAAGTGGATGTTTCCTCTAGCAAGTCATCAAGTGCATCATCTAGACTAGCAGTAATAGATAAAATTCTGGATTGAACTGGCTCTTTATTGGAAATCTTAGGAAGATCCATCGAAGAGACTCCCAACGGAACAGAAAAGGAGGCACTGGACTTGGTCTCGTCAAGTGAATCGAGAAGCATATCCAGTTCTTTTTCAGCAGCAGCTGCCTCAAATGCCGAGTGTTTCACAACTGTATCTTTGATGAAATGTAAATTAGTTTCTGCACTAGGTTGAAATGCTTCATTTTTAGCAGAACTGCCAACCTGAAATTCAGCATTGATGTTGCTCACAGGAATGAGAAAGTCATCGGACCGGGCAGATGTCGAAGCAGCATGGCTGCTGCTACAAGAACTAGATGATGTAAACTGATCTGCTGCAGAATCAACCAAATTTAATTCTTTAGATATCCTCTTAGCTAGTTCACAGTCCTCTGTACTTTCGTGTCTGTCAGGTTCATCACTGGCCACTGCTAAGTCTTCCACACACTGGAAAAATGAGCAGAAAAAATATGTTTTCAAATCAGCAAGACATTGATGTTAAACTTGGCTTGCCTAAAATATTCTGCTTCAGTTTTTATTTCACTAAAACAACAGCTACAAGTCCAAAAACCAAAGCATTTTCGATTTAAAATAAAAATAACTAAAATCCACAATGTTGTTCTTTGTCTATGGTATTCAATAATTTGTACAAGAAATGAAGAAAACAGTGAAATATGTTTGTAATCATTAGTGAAATCAGTCAATTATTTTTTGCAACCCGTGTGTATTTTAATTCTGCAATTCCCATGTCTTGGGAAACAACACTGGGGCATATAACATACTTTAAGTGGACCTGGGACACCTTTTATCACTCTAGTTAAGTTTCACTTGTGTCAGTGTGTTACATAATCATGTATGGTTTCAATCAGATAACAGAAATAATATCTGAAGTAAATAAAGCACATCACAATTCTTTACGAAGTCAAATACTCAAATGTCGTACGCAGCGAAAAAATAGGAAAGTGAAATTAAGAAAATATGAGGAATGTTGGCTAATACAAATTTTACAAGTGATCCACCGTGGACAAGTGGTCAATATTACTATAACGAATACAAATTTTACAAAATTCACCGTTGGATTGAAAGTTTGTATCATATAGATCATCCATACAAATTTTTAGAAAATTTGAAAATCATTTGATATGTTATTGAAACTTGTCAAGATTAACGATATTTAATAAAAACTTATAAACCGTTAATTTTAATGGGTCTCAATAACATATCAAATGATTTTCAATTTTTCTAAATTTTTTTATGGATGATCTATATGAAACAAACTTTCAATCTAACGGTGAATTTTGTAAAATTCGTATTCGTTATAGTGTTATTCTTAACTGGTCCACCATGTACCACTTGATGAAGTGGTCTATTTTAGAATTTGCCAAATAAATATTATGAAATAAGATTTAACTTAATTGTAAAGAGATGTGACAAAGAGACAGCAGCCACATATTTTTCAAGATCAATTTAAAGTTAGAACGCTCAAGAAAATCAGATGGAGTGACTGCAATTATTATTCTGTTAGGAAAATAGGAATGACAGCTTGAATTAGTTTAAATTATATTATTTTAATTTGTTTAGATTAGATTATGATCTGAACTGATTCAGATCACATATTTTTCAAGATCAATTTAGAGGATAGACATACCAACTCAGAGGGTAACAGGTCAGCCTCAATAAATAATCTTTTTGATAAGTCAACTTTTGCAAGCTTTTCGGCAATAGCATGCAAATTCAAGGAGATAAATGATGCCTGCATGAAAACCCAATTCTTGTAAACCGTTAAGTAAGGAAAAGCACTAAACAAATTTGGAATATAACTTGTAAGAAACCAAAATCTTCAAACTACAAATTAGAACGCTCAAGAAAATCAGATGGAGTGACTGCAATTATTATTCTGTTAGGAAAATAGGAATGACAGCTTGGATTAGTTTAAATTATATCATTTTAATTTGTTTAGATTAGATTATGATCTGAACTGATTCAGATCTAATATATTCCTGTATCTCTTATCCTTTGTATCTGTATTTCTATTTCCTAAGCTGTGGGCGGGATTGGTTAGCATTTCCTGGCCAGACATTGATTTTGCAGAAAGCGGAGCTTAATGAGTCAGTTTAAAATATGCATTCATCTTATGGAGAACACTTTGAAGAAGCTGCTGTTTGGCCTACAGCCGTTTAAAGCTGACACTAATGCCGACAGGGCCGAATCTATCACAGACTGTAGATTAATATCAAGATACTCATACTGCACGTTTCTATGGAGTAAAAACAGAACATAGTAGCAGAAATCAGTTCTGATGCGTAACAGAGAGCTAAAGAAGTATAATACTATGGCATAAAAGGATTCTTGAAGTATTGCAGTTCCCTCAAAATCTATCAATATAGCTATTCTGTGATAATACGGCTGCTAGAAGTATTGCTCAAAATCCAATGCAGTATGAGCAAACCAATCATGCAGAAATTAATAGACTTTATAAAAGATAAGTTTGATGAACATGAATGAATAATTTGAACACCATTTGTTCTAATCACTGAACTGTTAGCAAACATCCTACCAAATCAAGGGTTATTCGTTTCGACCATATGTTGAATTAATTGTGAGAAAGTTGGGAATTATGAATATCTATGCACCAAAATTCAGGTCTTATCTATTTTCTGTTAAAGTCTAGCCTGTGTATTTGTATTTCTGTTTTCCTAAGTTGTAGCAGATTGGTTAGTGTTTTTCCTATCTCAGGCTTTGTTTGCGAGTTTGGAGGGGAGGGTTTTGGGAAAAAGAAAAGAGAAAGTGTCAAGAATAGAGAACTTTTGGAAGGGAGAGCTTTGGTGGATTCATTTTTCTTCATAATTCAAAATCCTCCCAATTTTGAAGGAACTCAAAAACTGTATTGGAAGAGGTTTTATGAGGGTTTATAGGAATTCTCCAAATTCAATAAATGTTGTTATAATATTCTCAACATGAAAAATATACTCGTAGCATAAGCATTTATTTACCACCTCGCAAAAACAATCTTTCAATAAATGTGAAACAAAGCCTTAGAGAGTTTGGTCTTTAGGCCTAACTCAACCCCAAAAACTAGCTCAAAAGGCGAGGGTTGGTTATAAGGACTGCGTTTACTGTATCACAACAAGTCAATGTGGGATATTGTGATCTCAAAAGACCCACTCACACTTAGGACTGGACGTGTAGTATAGACAAATGTGCCCACTAACAGAGATCTCAATGCACCCCTACACACCCAAAACTACACATCTAAAACGTGGATGAATTATGAATATGGATGGCCTAAACAAGATCTTGGATATACCATCTTAGAATTTGGACTTCAAGCCTAACTCGACCACAAACGCTAGCTCAAAAGGTGAGATTGCCGGAGCCTTATAAGTCATAAGAGCTAATTTGGCCATATCTCAATTCTCTAGTCAATGTGGGATCTCAACACTAACCTACTTGTCCTATATAATTGAACCTTATGTAATTTTGTATGGATAAGGAATAAGATTAACAATTGTTGCATCTCAAATTTATACTGCCAACTTCAAAGATGCTAATTCATCAACAAAGTAATGTAACTGCTAAAATTGTCGATGCAGAGAGTTGTGTCTAAGACATTTTGACTAAATTTAGCACATTCCCCGGCCATGTCCAAGAAACTCTGAGGGTTACTGGTCTTGCAATTGAGTATCTTTTCCATCTAACCAAAATAAGCGTTTCCTAGTATTAGTGCTGCTTACTACTAAATATACTAACTAAACAAGCATTAGAAAGGTAGTAGCAGCAAGCCTCGTAGATTATTGGATTCACGATATATATTAATTTATTGAAGATACTTAAGCATTCCCTCCTAGTAGTATGCTTAAAACCTTATATAGCGAATACTATCTCGACCACATTCGGAAAGAATTTCCGGTAAACAAGCCTACTGATCTTATAATCATATCAACACTAGTTAAGAAGTTAAATAAATTACCTCCTGATTTCCACTAGTCTTATCCTGCACAACAAAATTATCATATCCATCCCATGACAAAATGCCCTCTCCCCTTACTGCAAGTATAGAGCCTAATCCCACACCAAACTCCCCTGCAAAAAAATCAAAATTAATCTCATCAACATTAATACTAAACAAAAAATGTATCATTAACCAGTTGCTTAATTACAAATGCTCGATTATCATAATCCAACATTAATCAAAAATATGCCAGTAGTATTAACATTAATTAAACACATACAAGGAACAAGTTCATTGAAGTCATCAAGAGTTTTATCAGCATGAGACTGAGCCTCAGCAACAAGATGGCGAAAATCAGCGCCTTTACTTTTCGGAACAACAACATCTAGGGTTTTACTTCCACTTCCAGGAACAGAATCCAATTCATCTTCTTCTTCTTCTTCATATCGGTCCCAATTTCCAGGAAGTGCAGAAGAACCACCATGAAACTTTGAGCGATTGGTTTTCTTCTCGATTACTTGTTGATTTCCGAACGGTTCCTTTACGGCGTCGTTTTGATTCGGGATTGAAGATGAAAACGAAGACTGTGATTGAGTTTTAAGTTTGTGGTTACCGTGATGCTTTTTGTTAAGGTGACGTGTGTGATCTCGTTTTGATTTTGCTAAAGCTTTTACGTCCATTGAAGAATGTTGGAAACTGTTATTTGGGATTTTATTTTTTTTGTGAAATGTTGAAGCTTTATTGGAATTGAATTGAACTGTGTTAGGTTACAGATAGAGGAAGGAATTGAAGTTGCTGATGGAGTTTAAACGATGTCGTTTTGCTGCTCTTTCAGTTTCAGTTTCAATTTCAACCTCTCTGTCGTGCAGTGTACTTACTATGTCCTTGCTTAGGTAGTACACGGTATAAATGAGTGAAATTTATTTATATTACTTAATTAACAGATGTTATAAAAATATCCTACATAGAAAAAAAAACACATATATGAAACCGTACAAGAAACATTCTCATTTTTACAATTTCGACTACTTAGGTAATGAATGTTATAAAAATAAAAAATAAAAATTTTAAAAAATTTCTCCTAACATGAAATTTTTTAGATTTAAATCGTAGAATTCACTACTTAAGTAGCAAACAATAATATTTTTATAATTTTGTAGGACGCACGATAAGTGAGGTAGAATGACAAAAGTAAAACTTTTCTTTTATTTTTTATGGGCCATATTTGTGCCTCAGCCCAGATTTAGAATATTGTGGCCCACTTATTTTATCATGCTTATAATGTCGAGAATTTCTTTTACTATCCTTCATGCTTACCACGTCCCCTGAAAGCTCAAAATTACCCTACTCAAACTCTAGAACTCGAACTAAAGATTTTAAGTGCTCAGGAACTTTCCATGTACATATGAACTAGATGAATACTACAAAGCATGATGCAGAATATATGTACACATGAACCTTTATTCGGCCCAAAGACCGACTAATCCAAGGGAACCAATCCTACCATCCACTAGCGGGGGCCTCGTTTAAAACCAGAGTTTTTTTCCATTCTGTATGGACTAATTCACCGAAATTCACACCAGAGATAATAGAACCTGAGACCTTAAGAAAAACAAATTGCATGACCCAAGCCAACATGACTAAATCAACCCCAAGTGGATTATTGACACATGAACTTTCCATTAACAACAACATACTATCAACATAAAGATTAACAACAACATATACATAAACATCAATTAAACAAAAAAAATACTTTATTTTATGCAATTTTGGTTCCCCTATTTTATCAAATCTATAATTTTAGTCGACCGATGGTGAAGGCAAAAAAAAATATTGTAAAAATTAAAAAATAATAATTTATAATTTTCTTGAAAAAAATCCAAAACAAAGGCAGCCAAAAACTTGGCTTACACGGCAGTAAACGCGCGTGTGAGACCAAACGAGTACTACTAAACTCTTCTCCTAACACTTCACTCACACCCGCCGCCGCGATCTCTCGTCACTCGACCACCATCGCCGCCGCCACTCTGTAAGTTCATTTTATCCTCTCCCTCACTCCCTCGTTTTATTTTCTTTTCACTGCTGTGACACGCTTCTTTAACTTCTGTTGATTTTAGAAATAAACGGTGCATATAGTAATTGATACCATCTTAAGATGACTCGCGGCATAAATCATCACCCAAAGGGAAACAAGGTATTATTTTCGCGCTCATTCAACTTTTTTTTTCTTTTTCTGTGCGTACCTCTAATTTTAGTGTATATGTGAAAAATTTGAAGAAACAGAGTGAATCATCATCTTCTTCAGTGCCACAAGCTCCGGTTAAAGTGTGGCAACCTGGTGTTGACAAGTTAGAAGAAGATGAAGAGCTTCAATGTGATCCTTCTGCTTACAACTCTCTTCATGGTTTTCATATTGGATGGCCTTGTCTTAGGTAATGTAATTTCCATGTTTTTTTAATTTCCATGTCCTTTTGGCGTCACTAATCGTTACTGTTAGTTAGTTCAATGGTGATTGACGCTGAACTTGGTAGGGAGGACCACGGTTCGATCCCCGCAAATGGGCTGGAACCGCTTAATGTCATAACTGACCAGTGGCGTCTCCAGGAACCAGGAGCAGGGGGTTCAGACTATTTTACTTTAAGAAAAATTTTGTTTCAAAATATTTTTTATATTCTAGTTAGCAATTGTTTTTTTAAATGGGAAAATTTTATTGAAAACGGCTTTAAATTAATAAATAGTTTACAAAAAAATAGAAATATTTTAAAAAAAGTTTATCCTAAGGTTAAATTCATCCAAAAAAATGTTCTACCAAAATTAATAGTCGGGTTAGTATCTTACAAAAAAGTGTTAATTAACCAAGCAAATCAGAATCGGATCGATTATTGAACGAATCGATAAGAATTGGTTCGATTAGAAACTAGACTTGAGTTTGACATAAACTCTTTTATCAACTCGAGTTCGACACGTTTATAGTTTGCGAGCAGTTCGGTTTAGCTCATTAGGTTCAATTCATTTTCAACTTGAAACTAAAATCAAGAATTCGATATGATTTTTTTTCATTATATTTATTCTCAATTTTAAATTATACAAATTTTAAGTTATTTTTGAAGTGTTATTTAAAAATATATTTTTAAGTTTTATATATGTAATCAAGTCAGCTCGTGAACCAAACAAGTCGAACTATATATAGCTCAAGTTCAGTTCATTTAATTAACGAACTTAATATTTAGCTTAAATTCAACTCATTTGGTTCATGTACCAAGTATAAAACCAAACAAGCCGAACTATATATAGTTCAAATTCAACTCGTTTAATTAACTAACTTAATATTTAACTTAAGTTCGACTCATTTGGTTAATGAACCAAGTTCAAAACCAAACAAGTCGAACTATATATAGCTCAAGTCCAGCTCATTTAATTAAAAAACTTAATATTTAGCTTAAATTTGACTCATTTAGTTCATGAACCAAGCAAGTTAAACGAATTAATTGTCAAATCGATCTCAAACTTTATTCGACTTGTTTAGGTTCATTGTCAGCCCTAATAAAGAGAGAATAAAATTTAAAAGTAAGTAAGTTAAAATTGTTTTGAGTTTAACTGGGTCAATGGTGCGATATAGAAAAATGAGGGGGTTCAAAATATAAATTATATAGGATTATACGTGTCTTTTTTAAGTCCAGGGGGTTCAGTTGAACCCCCTCAACTATATGTGGCGACGCCACTGTAACTGACCCCCGAATCAGATTAAAGTGGTGGCGAAAGCTAATAAGTTCCTTTTGGGGTCGGTATTATAATTCAAGAGGAGAATCTTATATGCCACATTTGTTGGTATTTGCATTGATTTCTGATTCGTAGTATCTTTGTTGTTCTTCATGTCATGAATTTTTATTTTTTGGGACTTTTGGCAGCTTCGATATTTTACGTGATACCCTAGGCTTAGTTCGAACAGAGTTTCCGCATACAGTGTATTTTGTGACTGGGACACAGGTTAGGTTTATTTCTTTTGTATGTCTCATGAATAAATTTCGAGTTTGTAATTGTTTATTACCAATCAAATGGGGTAACAGAAAGGTTGATATTGGGCTTCGTAGACGAATATCCAGGAGAATATTTTCTCCTTTAATGGGCTTCTGGGTTTGGAATTCACTTTATCAGATAGAGAGAAGCGGTATCTTCTCCTTGTGTTGCTATCTGCCAGTAACTAGTGACTACCACTACCATAAAGAATAACAATTAGCACCTCCTAGTCATGTTTTACTAGCTTCGTTTTGTGTGTATTTTTCTGTGATTGACAATCTCTTTGATATGATGTTGCATGTGCCTAGGCTGAGAAACCTTCTTGGAATTCTATTGGAATTTTTAAAGTATCCAATATTTCTGGGAAGAGACGTGAGTTGCTGCCGAAACATGGAACTAGTGACTCAATGGATGATGAGGATAGTGATAGTGAGGATGATAGTGAAGAAGAAGAAGAAGAAGGTGGTGCTGGGGGTCCTACTTTACAGGCATGATCTTCTTCATTTGAGTTTTTATTATTTCACTTGACTGTTTTGAAGGTGATCTTTTTGACATTTTTATTCTGTTCACACCTACAGTTGCGGAAGGTAACTCACGAAGGTTGTATCAACCGGATACGCTCCATGACACAAAATCCCCACATATGTGCATCTTGGGCAGAATCTGGTTATGTGCAGGTTAGTTTTTTGATTTGTGGTGAACTTTGATGAAAGATTCACTTATTTTTTGAATTGTGAAAATTTATGTGATATGGCAGTGTCAGTGTTCCCCTATTATGTGTAGGACTCCTATATTTGATTTTAACATAATATTTTAATTTTATATATATGCCCTTTTACTGCATGTATCAATAACAAGTGTGACCCATGTGCAGCATCGGTACGATCAGTTATGTACAAACTGGACCTTAACTAGGTAAATGTTTGGTTAAGGCAAGCTAGTGCAGAAACCTATTTTCCGAATTGACGGATCATATTTAGTTATTGATTTGTGGAACGAAAAAGTTCATAATTTAATAAGAGATGAATTAAGATTATGTTAGCGTAGGAAATGAGCCATTATTTGGCACCCTTAAACTTGTCTGTAGTATCAAACCTTTCCTACATGCTATCAAACCTTTCCTACATACTATTAAAAGTATCAAGTTCTTTTTAGTAAATTGTACTGATTGATTTTGTTTTGAATGTTGTTATTTTGGCGCGGGCTGATGCCCCGGATTTTGTTAGCACTTACTACCCAAGCATCCATTTTACAATGTTCTACTAAGAAGTAAAGAGTGAATATTGAAACCTCCACATTAACAGTTGAATGATTGAAATTTGCTAGTAAAGTGAGTATTAAGAGCTTGGAAATGGAACTGAGGACTCATTTTGGATGTATTTTGGTTGATAAAACATAAAAGCCACAAAGATTTTGTCATTTTGATTCTAATGAGTTTAGGTTTGATGGTAGAATGTATAAGATCGAAGTGTCTGTAAACCATGCAGACACTAATCGTGAAACATATTAATATGGAATCACAAAACCTTATAAACTAATTTTTGAAATAAGGCACATAGTTTGTGTTTAGTACTATAATAGTTGTATTTGTCAATTTTGCGATCCTACCAAATAATACTTCTGCGGTTTTATAACAGGTCGGGAGATAATACTTCCGAAAAAATTCAAAGTTAGTATCTAGTTCGATTTGATATGATAAATTATTGTTCCAGTATAATTTTTGCTCTTGGATACATATGACGAGGTTACTCAATCCTAAGTATTGAAATTGCAACATATTGAAATTTTTGAAAGTTCTTATATTTTAGCAGCTAATGTTAAAGTTGCAATTTATATTTCTCTGCATCATCTCTTTCAATCAAAGAAGCTAAACTCTACTTCATTCTTACCGTGTCATTTTTGTATAAATCTAATACTTCGAGTAATAAATTTGTAGATCTGGGACATGAGCTCTCATATTACTGCTCTAGCTGAGACAGAAATAGAAGGTATCCAAGGAGTTGATGCAGTCCAGGTTCCAATACAAAAATTTAAGCACAAAGATGAAGGCTATGCTATAGACTGGAGTCCTCTTGTTCCAGGAAGGCTTGTATCTGGTAATCACTATGTTTGTTTTTATTTTTAGCTATATTTTTCTCTCGGCTGTCTTTTTATTTAGTTATCAAATAGATACGAGGTTTAATGTTGATCTTCATGTTTGAAGGGGATTGCAATAACAATATTTATCTATGGGAGCCTACATCTGCTGCAACATGGAATGTTGAGAAAACTCCTTTTACTGGACATACCGCTAGTGTTGAAGATCTGCAAGTATGTGCTCGCGTGCAAAGCAATTCCTTATGTTCTGGTTTTGATTAAATATTTAGAGCATTCCAATCTCTAACATAAGTAGTTTTTATTTACTTATATGTATAATGAGAATTCTATTGTTCAATGAATTCCTGCAGTGGAGCCCTGCAGAACCTCATGTTTTTGCTTCTTGTTCTGTGGATAGAAGCATTGCAATATGGGATACTCGTTTGGGGAGGTCACCAGCTGTGTCTTTCCAAGCACATAAAGCTGATGTGAATGTATTGTCATGGAACAGGTATTATAGCATTAACTTTTGGTGTTCCATCAACTCAATTTCCATTCCATATCTCCTCATGTTGTACTTCATTGTACCGAGTAGGTTGGCCAGTTGTATGTTGGCATCGGGTAGTGATGATGGGACTATATCTATTCGTGATCTCAGATTGCTTAAGGTATGAATAGCCTGACTGTAGTTGTGAATATATTCCCCTTTGCCTATACAGAAAAACCATACAAAATTGTAAACTTTCTTTATTTATAATAACGCCAAAATTACTGTATAAGTATGATGCTTCAATTGTCAATGGTGCTTTAGTCATGTGTTATCTGGTTTCCATTTTCTGACAATATTTCCGTATGTCCTAGTAGCATATTACACATCATCAATTTAAATTTGTCTGAACAGATTCTCTTCCGTTATCTCATTACCTTTGTATCTTTCACTCTGTTCCTTTGAATCAACTACCTGTAAATGCATTTTTTAAAGATCTTCTAGATGCACTTGGTGACGAACTATCATGACATGAACTAGATTTTGAAAGAAACTTTCATATTGTCTGATTTCATCCGCCACTATTTTGCCTTTGTTATTAAATATGATGTGAAAGTGCATTGTTTTTTTTGGATAGGATGGAGATGCTGTGGTAGCGCATTTTGAATACCATAAGAATCCAATCACATCCATTGAGTGGAGTCCGCACGAAGCTTCTTCATTGGCTGTTTCATCTGCAGATAATCAGCTTACGTAAGTATTTACGGTATTGAAAGTAATACACCATCCACAAATTATTAGTCAAATTCCTAACAAATTTCAGGGCTTTAATCTCATTATGCCTTCTGCCCTTTTCCTTCTTTTGTGTTTTAACAAGTTTTATAAACCTTTGCCACAGAATATGGGACCTTTCTTTAGAAAAGGATGAGGAAGAGGAGGCTGAATTTAAAGCTAGAACCAAAGAACAAGTAAATGCTCCTGAAGATCTGCCTCCCCAACTATTGTTTATTCACCAGGTAATTTTGAATCACTTGGCTCAACATTTTGAGTACGTTAACCCACTTGGGTTGGTCTGGTGGTGTTGGCTTGGGACCTGAGAGTGTGCTCCTCTTAAGGTTTCAGGTTCGATTCTCTCTGGTGCCAAATTAGGTGAGTTAATTTAGCTTCTTAAAAAAAAAAAAAAACATTTTGAGTACGTTTGAAAAATATTATATACAGCTTAGTTGAACCTTATGACATAAACACCTGCGTAAGTGTTTGAAATAAGTTATGAAAATAGTTTATTTAATGTTTATGAACTATTTTTAGCTTATTTCAATATAATCTAGGTTATGAAAACTGCTTAAAACTTGTATGATAATATTTTAATTTTTACCACATTCGTTCTTTGATTATACAAGTGTCTAATTTATCTGTTTACCGTGATATAACTCCTTGATTAGTTATATTTAATATTTATCGTCTTATTTCCTTTAACTTGAAACAGGGACAAAAAGACCCGAAAGAACTGCATTGGCACACACAGATTCCGGGAATGATAGTATGTACTGCAGCAGATGGATTCAATGTCCTCATGCCTTCAAATATTCAGAGCACCCTGCCATCAGAGCCTGAGATTTCAAGCATCACCTCATAAGGCAGATATCTGCTATAGATATTGCTATTTTAGTTTAGATAAGGTGTTTCACGGTGCAAACATCCAGAATCTAAGGGCATCTACATCCATAAAACTCTTTAAGTTCTTGAAATGGATTCCACTTAATATTTTATATAATTTTATACTTTTCAATTATTTAAATGACTCAACTATTTTTTCTAATTATCCATACAACTCATCAAATACTCTAAAATCTCACAATATATCCCAATAGTAGCTTTGCAAATATGGTTTCAACTTACTTTTTTAATTTTATATTATATTTCAGTCCAGCAAAACATTTAAGAAACGTTGATGTGCAGACTAACGCTTGTTTATTTAGGAACGATAATAAAAGCTAAATATCCATACAACTCTGACATAGTGTTGGTGGTAAAAGTGTAGGAACGGTAAAGATTTGCTGATATTGATGCTCTAAGTTATGTCAAAAACAAGTTTTGCTTTTGTACTTTTTGGTTTGCTATTTATTAATTTCCTTATCTGCTTGTGCTAAGTATTGCTAAGAAGGGATTTATGCAAACTTTGCTTGCATTATGTTTCTTTTCAGTTATACTTGTTGTTAATTTTGGATGTTAATTAGCAAATTTATGAAAGAAAAGTGAGGATCCTGAAGTATTTCTTTCCATTTTTCAACGTTGTTGCAATTCTTGAAGCCACTTTCCAACGCCTATATTTTTTGCTGTTTCCATTTTATCCTTGTCTCGTTTGCAATTTCAACAAAAAATTAAATATTAGACTCAAACTCAAGTAATTAATAAACGAATAAATTATTTTTCTAATTCTTTATAATTTTTCATTCATTTTTCAGCCTTTTTCTTTTATTGCATGTCATTATTTGAGTAAAAATTCTTTAAACTTATTTATATATATAGAAAGAGTTATTTATTTGAAGCTTTATTCAACTTATCCTTATTTTCAAATTTCAACGAATTATCTAATCAAGCACTTTGCTTTTATTGGAAATATAGTAATTTACACATAAATAAAAGGTAGATGGATAACAAGCCGCGTCGTTCAACTTTTTTATATAGAAAAATATAATCTTTAAAAAATTACATTCATAGATCTGGGTGACACATTACTATGCAGGACCTTTTGAACTCTTTCAAAAAGTTTACAGCCTCTGGTATTAGAAAGCCAAATGTATCAAATACAAAAGGTATAAAAATATGTTTTTTGTCAGAACACGTTTTCCCATGTTTCCCATTTTGCTTGAAGCAACTTTGAGAGTTGTCTGTCTCACAGTAAAATCGCCGACCCCAAGTCCCACATGAGGGGAAACTCCAGTAAAATTCACACAAGCATGTTCCCCCCTACCCATCCATACAGCAGAACATTCGTTGGGTGAAGTGTCGATCTTCCTTCTTGTGAGTCAATAAAGAAGTTCACAAGTGCCTTATTAGAAGCCTAAAAATATCAAAGAGCATATCTCTGATCAGGTCATGCTTGTATTGTATTTGAAGCCTGCAGCTCCCTACGATGAGCTACATGCTATTCAAAAGTGTTGAGAGATGTTTTACGACAAATATGGCAAACCTCATCTTTAAGAAATAACAGAATCATAAGGCGGAACTTAAAGATGGTACGATACTCAACCGGGGACATATGTTAGCCTAACCCATCGATGAGAATAGCAAGGACAAAATCTTGAGCAAGTGCCGCTTTCAAACACCCAAAACCTGATTTTTCCCTTGTGGTCATGTTAAAATCAATTTGCATGTCATGAACAATTTTACCAAAAAGAACACTTGCAAAAAAATTTGGGCTTTATGAGGGACAATGTCCTTGCTAGTAAAATTGTTAAAGTCAAAAGTCAGAATCGTATTCCGAAGACCGTCCAAAGCATTGTCAAAATCTAAGTTCATACCACATAATCCATTGTCTCCTCCATGTAAATTAGTTGGCACGTCCTAAGGCTAAAAAAAGTTTGGCGATATCCATGCATAACCGAAGTAGAAGAAGCCCATTATGTGGATCTCTTAACTTGGGAAGAAGATGAATTAACTCAACAGCTCTAACAGATCTCTTTATGGTTATCTCCAAAATAAAACTTTTATTTCGACTAACAACACCTCCGAGCAATTTCACCCCAGACAACGACCTCCCAATGTATGAAGGGATGAACCAAACAGAGTCCTCTGTCATAAAATATATGCAACAATTGTCAACAAAAATTAATATATTTAATCTAAATTTTAAATCAAATACATTAACTTTTGTTGATCAATTTTTGTTTATATTTTAGGACAGAAGAAAAGAGTATATAATGAAGACTGATATTATTGAATTTTGCCTAATCAACTTGCAACCATATTATTTTTTATTGTCAATCCCTTGTAAATATATTCGCGTGTTAAGGTACTCTAAGAGTCCGATTAATTTTAAAATGTAGACATTAGACAAAACAGTAAAAGGCAAAACAACACAAAACAAAGTTTTCTTACGATCGACATTTCTATATAAAGTTTTCACTAGTCTTCTATCCATACTTCATCCTAACTTCGATCCATACTTCAGGCAAGGAGACTAACTGGAGGCAAGGACTAAGTCTTTCGAGGGAGTTACGAAGATATGAACAAATGTTGTCTTGTCTGATATTTGGTAAAAAAAAAATTATCTTATTTATTTGTAACAGATCAATCATTTATCTTCTTTTTTTTTGTCTCATTTCGATTCTTTATCTATCAAAATATGCACAAATCAATCCTTATTATCATTTTTTTAATTAAAAATGCTAAAATAATACTTTTATTAATAATTATAATTTTTAAACTATTTTTAATTAAAAATAAAGAAATTCATGAATGATATGAAGATCTTCATTCTCATCCTCATGTTCATCATCTTCATCCTATCTTCACTCAAATATATTTTCAAACCGAAATTTAAAATCTTTAAATCTCAATGAACCCTAAATTTATCAAAACTAAAAAAAAATATCCAAATCCAATTGAAAGTAAAAGGGGTTTAGCAGTTAAAGGATACCAGAATAATCTGAAACCAGAAGAAGCTTATAAAACCATTCCTTTTGATAGAATCCTCGTGGTGCTACAGGTGAAGGTTTTAATTCTTCAAATAGATTTTACTATTAAAATCATAAGAGTCTAACTTTATTTTAAAATTTAGTTATAATATTTATAAAATTTACTTATTTTATCAGCCGGACGCACGCACGCACATGCTAGTGCACGCCCGCACATACACACACACTAAGTAAAAAAAATGGTGCCGCTAAAACTTTGGTGTCATATACGATCGCTTCTCTCAAACACCCTCCAGAAACTCTGCTGACACTACAGATCTCCCTGCTTGTGCCATATGTGCAGCTGCTGGGAGTTCCACATCATTGGGCAGTACTACAGCTCATACTCTCTCCACTTCAACCAATATTTCCTCCCTAGATAACATTACCATAGTTCTAGTAGACATTCAAGTAAATAATTCCTCAGGTTCCACAACTAACAAGAATATAACGTACATCCGTTGAAGTTGAGTCTTCAACTTTAAACTGGATCCCTACACCTCTCCTTAAGTTGGCGGCGGTGGCTTCAATCGTAGTTGGCGTGCAATTTGGGTTGGTGCTGCATAGGGCCATCCCTGAGATATTGAGTGTCATATGTAGGTTATAATTTTTGTGCCTCATTTTTTTATAAGTCATAAAAATATATAATATGAAAGAAAAGTTAAAAATCATACTTTCAATCAATTGTTAGAATTCCTCTGATAACTTTAAATTCTTCAAATAGATTTTACTATCAAAATCATAAGAGTCTAAGTTTATTTTAAAATTTAGTTATAATATTTATTTACTTTATTTATGTTATCACCCTGACGCATGCACATACACACACTAAGTTAAAAAAATTGGTTCCCCTAAAATTTTGGTACCCTATGCAGTCTCTCCCTTCGAACACCCTCTGAAACCCTATGCTATTGTATAGCACCAATGCCTTTACCAATTTGGAGGGTAAATGGAAATTTCAGATGTAATTTTGCCTATGGTGTAATTTTGGAGGGTAAATGCCTTTACCAATTTAATGTATTACAAATAAAAGATAAATGACCTATGATGTAATTTTGCCTAAAAAAATATTATTTTAATATTTTAAACAACTTGTGTAGATGATAAAAAGTTGTTCATGGTTTACTGGAGACAAGAATTTTAGGTTTTATCCATTCCCTAACTGCTAATTTATTTAGTCCCAAAAACAATTTAAAATTAAACACAGTAGAACTGAAATTATCCTCTTATTTTTTAGAAGATGAAATATACCCTAAAAGATCGAATCTTTTGCTTTTAAACAAAACGAGTGGAAAAGTACCGGAACAAAGAGTTGTTCAACTCTTTGACGGATGTTCTAGCATAAAATTGTCAAGTATGGAAGATGCTATGTGTCTTGTGCTAGATCAATCAATTAAATTGATCTTACGGTTCCCAGATAACAAAACGAACAACAAGATCAATAAATTAAATATGGAAAATAAAAACTACTATGTAATTATCTCTGATTATTGTTATAATGTTGTGAGTGAACTGTTAGTCTTCCAATAATTTATTCTCTATTATATGGATGATGTATATTTTCTGAATAGTGGAATGAGAGAAAGTTTAGGGATCAAAGACTATTTTATAGACTTGATTCTTTTTTTTGGGTCAAATAGCCTAGTGGATAAGTGAGATGATCAGGGTTTAAACCCCGACCCCCTGTATATATAATGCAATATTTCTACCAACTGAGCTAAACTCATGGAAAATTTATAGACTTGATTCTACCATCAATAATTCATAAACCATCACCACACAAATAATGACCATTAAAATTGAGACGTCTAAAATCATAACTCCCAAAACCTATGGACTACTTAAATGTGGATTTTTACTATTAAAAAATTATTATGTTTTTACATTTTTTTCACTTGGTCCATTGGTATCTAATTGTTGATCTGAATTAAGTCATCATATACATTCCTTAAGACCAGACATATGAATCTTACCGATAGATTGATCAAATTGCAGATTGATTGTCAACCCTAAAATCAGTTTTATAAAGAGTTTAAAAAATATGCACTGTCACTGTAAATTAATTTTACACTGACAACCAATAAGATGTTTCAACCTTCCATGTCATATAAAAAAAGTGGGATGATGTGGCGGAAAACATGATTGTAATTGATTGACATTATAAAATTTTACACTAAATGTGCATATTCTTTTTTCTCTTTTATAAATTTAATTAATTGTATATCAAAAAGTAAAACAATTCGCATTTAAAAAAAATTAAAAAAGTAAAACTATTCAATTCATTTAAAATCAATATTTGTCAACCAATAATTTACCGTATTTCTCAAAACTACTGTGAATTTTTAGTTGATATGGAAGTTTGAATTTGTCATTTATGAAAATCACGGTGAAAAAATTATTGAAACTCAAGAATTATAAGAATCGTGGAACCAAAAATCACTATATTGATTTAGATATTGCGTCCAAAAAAAAATATTGATTTAGATATATATATATCGATGCTTGTTTTGTAAGGATTGTGAAAAGCCATTCTCAGATTGATAATCATTTTCTCAAAGACTAACTAGATAGATAGTGCCTAATCTATTTACATTTTTTATGCAAATTCTAAATATTGCATGAGTTTAATTGTGGTGTACTATGAAGTGTAAATTTTTTTTACACATGCATCCAATGATGTGATGTGTTGCCACATCATTTAATGAATATGATACAACATGTTTTTTAAACACAATACATGATGTGTTGGTGTATTATTCGACGTATGGGTAAAATAAATTTATAGTGACAGTGTATATATTAAATTCATATTGCATTTATTATCTAAAATCACCTCTTTCTTATGCAATGTTCTTTTTTAAACAAAGAAGTATTTTGTGCCATACGTACGATAATTTTAACAGTAAGGTAGATAACAAAGATCACTTTTTTCATACGCACTTTTGTTTCTTGCGGGCCAATGTTAGTACTTTCTTTAATTCCTACAAGTAGCTTTTGAAAAATCTGTCTTTTTGCTCCCTTCTCCATCTAAATTCACCAATAATTCAAAGAGCTAAGGAAAGACAATAATCCCTATACCGATTCTTCTCATATATAATTAATTAATTAATTAATTAATCCTTTTCTATTTTTCATTTCACTAGTGCTCATATAATTCTTGATTATGACCCTCCTAGCAAAAACACACAAAAGATTGATAGTGACATTGATTACCACATAATACAACTTTTTACACAAATTTTAATTTAATAATTAAATAATTTCATATTTGGGCATTATTTGATCTCTCTCATTCTTGCATTCTATTTCTTTATACACGCATGGTCCAATCCAAGGGAATAATTAAATATATCAAAGGACATGCACCTTGATAATTAATTCACCTTGATTGAAAAGAAATAAGATGCTACTAGTGCAAATGGTGGAGTGCTTTTGTTTTGCTTTTCATGGCTAAGAAATAGAATTCTCTTAATATATTAATTAGGTTACATGGCAATATCTTATTGGTTGATTTATGTTATAGTGGTAGTCAATTCCATATCCACGAGTATACAGTGTATGCCTCTTCTCTATATAGTCTCTATAAGCGCGTTTATTAAGAGACAATAATAGTATATCTAATGTGTATGACAATCCTATCCAATAAATATATAATTATCCAATAAATATATAATTGAATATTGTTTTGCAAATAGTTTTTTTTCGTAAAAAATGTAAAGACTAATCTTTCAAATCTTGTAAAATTCAAATAGGTGATAAATTTTCTTTAAAAGATTTAACACTATTACATGTCTAAAATAGAGATCAAACTCAAAACTTTAATTAAACTAAAAGAGATGCGCAACATCTCACAAAAATGTTAGTTGTGGGTAAATAGTTTGATCTTCTAATTGTTTTAAATTTGGTGGTGGGGTTATTATTAAATATATATTTAATTTACATAGAATCACGCTTGTGCTTGTTGTTGACAAATGACAATTATCATCAATCTAAAATACTAGCACCTAAATAAAATACTAATAAACTTATAAAAAAAATAAAAAATAAAATACTAATAAGAGTTGCGCCATAAGTGATAGCTACCTTCCACTTTAATTACACGTTAGTATTATGGTGTACAAGTGATGAATATTATTACATCATATACACAAATTAGTTTTTATCATAGACGAATAAATTTTATTTTTGAATTAAATGAGAAATGTGATGAGATTCAGCTCTTGTAAAAAAAAATGATGACATTCATTGATTCAGTATAAAAATAATATTTGTGTATGTACAATGCAAAACTATTTTATTTATACAGATTAAGCAAAAGATTAGTTGTTGATTATACATAAAGTACTAAGTGCTTTACAATTGACCAAAAAGTTGCCAATCATGTAGATAGCCCACCATGGCACTCAACACTCTCCAAGGGAAGGGGTGAGTAATGCACGATTATCCACTTTAGATCCCATCTATATGTTCATGTATTGCATTTACTAGTCACCATATCAAATTGGTTAGTTAGTGATTGATTTCGAAATTGAAATATCTTTGTAACTATAACATTAACATTGTAGACCAAAATTTCAAAAAACATACACACACATAGACCAAGTCTTTGGTGAAAAACTTGATCAAGTCTTCTACCATGCACAAGTCATCAATATTATTATAACGAATACGGATTTTATAAAATCTGCCGTTAGATTAAAAATTTATATAATATAGATCATTTGTAATTTTTTTAAAAAAAATCAAAAATCAACTGAACTCATGTATTCACCATCATTTATATTTTATATGTTTTACTAGATTTTAATTTCTTTTTTTTTTTCTTTCAAATAAATTATTTGAAAACAACAAGTACCCAATCTTTAGATTTTTTTTGAAAGGCCACTTTTAGAGTGATTATCAATAAAATGTTTGATCTCCTATGAAGACGAGAATTATGAAATTGTAAACCTATTCTTTTACCATTTAAAAAAATATGTGCAATACATATAAAAATTTGTGTATCTTTCACCCCAAGTCATGTATGTTATAAATCAACAGATACATTTCCAATTGCATTCACTTTCAAGATGGTGTGATTGGTGTGGTGACCAAAGGCACAACTACGGGTAGTCTAGGTGGTGACCCCAAAAACATTTTTTTTTTTTTTCATTAGAAGTTTCAATATAAGCACATCAAGTTCCTATATGTGGATTTTTTTTTTTTAACTATTATACGTAGATATTATTTTAAGGAGCTTGGGTTTCCTCCATTTATGATCCCTCCATTTATTCTCCATTTGGAGAGAGATAGACACATTAAAACTTAGTGGGACCCATTAAAAGTGGGTCCCACTAATTTGTGGACCCCACTAATTTTTTCTTGTGTCTATCTCTCTCCAAATGGAGAATAAATGGATAGATAATAAATGGAGGAAACCTGAACTCTATTTTAAGGTATGCAGATTAGTTTTATAATGATTAGATTAACTTATATTTATTATGACTTAAATTTTTGTATGTAATGTTATTTTTGTATTTCTATTATATATTATAGTTTTCTCTTGTGGCCCATCCAATTTTTTTTCTTTCTAATTCCCGCCCATGGTGGTGAAACAAGCCAATGAGATCTTCCTAGCTAGGAATGTTTTCAACCATTCAACCAAGTCATCGTATTGGTGTGGACAAATTTTATGGAAACTTTACATTAGATAAGTAAACAATGCTCGATATCTAAAAACTTCCTAAGAACCAAAACAAAGAACATTATGTGTATCCTCCGGTATATTTCCAACTTGAGATGACAAAATGGATCAAGTCTATCGGGTCACACCAAAAATTCTGCTAAATATAAGTGATGAAAAATAAATGTTGGATCTCATTTTCAACTTGTACTATTTCTTTCAATTTCAAATTCTAACCCGTCTAGGTCTAGCCGGTTGGACCACGGGTAACCCACTAATATCATAAAAAAATAGCTAATCAATTTTTTCATTGCCCTATAACAAATGTACTTTGAGTGATATTACGGAAACCGATAGATGAACTTGAATTTAGAGTTAGTCTAAATTTATCCATTAATTTCTGTAATTTTCTTTCCTTCCATTTTCTTTCCACACAACCAAACATACCATAAGCCTCATTAATAATTTCCATTTTTTTTAAGCAATTTTTTTTTTCACTTTCTTATATACACATAGAAATGTACATTAGTATTACGTAGCATTTAGCATGAACAAGAATGAAATTTGTCCAAGATAGACCATATTTGATCTTTGGCTAGATTTATAGGTCTTCAATTTATATTAAAATAAAAAGTTTGTCTCAAAATGTGTGCATTCAACACGTGTATGTTTGGTTCTGCTGTGACGAGAATTGATTTTGACATAATTGATTCTGTAAAATTGATTCTGGTCAAAATATATTTTAAGTTAAAGTGATTTATGTTTGGATATATTAATGCAAAAGTGAGCTGAACAAAATATTTGAGTGTAAAAATCAATTATAGAATCAGAAGCTACGATTTCTAGTTTCAAGTAGAATCAATTCTGGAGGCAGAATCAATTTTACTTTTAAGAAACGAAACAAGTTAGAATCAATTATACATGTCAAGAATCAATTATGGCTGTTCCAGAATTGAAACCAAACATACATTTTGAAAATGTAAAAAGTTATTTTTTCAATATTAAATTTATCTTTTATTTTCTTTTTTAGTATGCTGAACAAGTATTCCGAAAATACTGTTTAGTATGACCCTAATTTTATTTCTCAAATCAAATAACAAACCAAACAAGATATTAAATAAAATTTTGAAATTGCTTTAGTTGTTAGTCTATTAAAGAAACATACTACTCAATTATTCTATAAAGAAAACCAAGCATATCTCTCGAAAAAGTGAAGTATAAATTTACAAATCCAAAAAGAATATTCATGTGAAAGTGCTGTCTTTTTTTTCCTGTAAAGTTGGTTTGCTAAAATTCAATAAAATCTTCTACACCATCTTACCTTGCTTAGAAAATGACCTAAAAATAAAAATAAAAATAAAGAAAAGGAAAGAATATTAAATAAAAGAATTATTAGTTAAGTAATGTAAAAAAGGCACATATTCTCCAGCTTTTTTGTAAGCAGAAGCATGTGAGTTCCTGTAACGGAATCCTAGATCTAACTCTGTTCTGTATGGGACAACTGTTCCAATGTAATCAAACTAGGTCTATGCCTTGTTGAATTTATGAACTTTACAAGACAACCCTTTCTAGTAATTAATTGAGCTTAATCTTGTTTTCAAAATGCTTTTAGTTTAAATGTTCATCACATTATAATTAGCATTGGATATGCTAGCTATAGCTTAATTTAATATTGTACCAACAAAGAAATAAAGTTGCATTATTAAAATGAAATGAATTTATACACAAACCATTTTATGAACCAAAACATGGATTAAAATATATTAAAGTAAAATATATTATTTATAAGTTAATAAATCTACAAACTTATTTTTACTCGCACTCGGCAGTCTGGATACTAGTTATTAATTAAATGAATATGGATTTTAAATGGGTTTGTTTATAAAATTGTGTAAGTTGCAATCAATTATACATGCCTTCAAATTAGAAATGGAATATGCTTAATGTTCACCTTATTTACTTTTTCTTAAATTTGGTATCTAATTTATAGATAGATTGACTAATTTAGGAACAAATTTTATCATTTACTGGCTGAGACTCCAATTCAAATCAAAATAAAATGTTATATGAATTAACCTATTGTAAAAATTAATATGGAAAATTTGAACTTAAAACCGACCTAAAGAGGACCACATTAAGTGTATGTTTGGTTTCAATTATGGAGCAGCTATTAGGGATGACAAGCAAACCTAAACCCATGGGGCCCATCCGCACCCACACTTGAGTCAACGGGTGAAAACCCGAGTTTATTAGGTTTGGATTTGGGTTCGGGTGACACCTGATATTTTGGGTGTGGGTTTGGGATCACCCAAGCTCGCACCCGAAACCACATCCGCTTAGATATTAAATTACCTAATTATTCTTATGCATATATAATTGTAATTTAATTTTTTTAAAATATATGTTGAATACTATGTTACTAAACTATGTTATTGTTGAATTTTAATGTAATTTCTAGTAATTTAACATTACTCAATTTTATTGTTGTATTTTCTTAAAAATTTGAACTATGCTTGTTACCAAACTATATTGTTATTGTTACGGGTTCAAATTAAAACCCGTAACTATGCTTGTTAGGTTCGGGTTCTTGTTACGGGTTTGGGTAGAAAAACCTGAACCCAACATGTGTGGGCGTGTGTGTTATTTTGTCACCCGAATAGCCTTTGGGTTTGGGTTCGGGTTTGGGTGATGAATTCGGGTGCGAGTTTGGGTAGTGTGAAATTCACACCTGTGGGCACCCGTTGCCATCCCTAGCAGCCATAATTGATTTTAGACGTGTAGAATTGATTCTAGTTTGTTTGGTTTCTCACAAGTATAATTGATTCTGTCTCTAGAATTGATTATACTTGAAACTAAAAATCGTAGCTTTTGATTCTAGAATTAATTATTACACTCAAAACTTTTTGTTCAATTCGCTTTTGCATGAATATATCCAAACATAAACCACTTTATCTTTAGAGCAGTTTTACATAATCAATTATGCCAAAGTTACGCATAACCAAACACCAAACACACATTTAGATTTCGCAATCAATTCTAAAATGACATGTGGTTTATCTTGGAGTTTATTTGAAACAAGACAAGGCAAGAAACGAACATATATACCCTTGGTGACAACAATTTGCTATTCCCTAAACCTATCTGTTTTTTTCAATTGGGTACTGTTTCTATAACTATATGTTGAGAGAAAGAAAGAAGTTTGTAATTGTTTATATGGGAGGGTCCCTAATGGAGTTTGAATAGGAATCTGAATGGGCCTTGAAAGTTGAAGCCTTTGAGAGTTGGAGGGTGAGAGAATATTCTAAGGCCACCAAAGTTCAACAACTAAACTCCAAAGATTTTATATTAAACAATGTTAGAAAGGAAAACATCATTAGATTATGATTATGGATGAGAAATTTTTTGCAGGAAAAGTCAGCCCACAAGGAGACGATTGCTCAAACTTCCAAAAATTCACTGCCTTTGTCAGCTGGCTGTCTTCCTATATTAAATCAAATATTTCATAAAATATTTACTTAATGGTTTTTCCAAGATTATCATATTTTACTTCCATGTGAATGTACAGTAGATGTAAATATATCTTAGAGTTTAACTCAATCATGTATTCTCCAAGTACATTATTTTAATTTAATAAATTTACAAGCACATCCAAGTGATGTAAAAATTAACTCCTTAAATTTTACAAACTTTGTAATGATACTTTCTAATTTTCATAATAACACTTTTACTTTTTTAATTTTTCCTCCTTTTGTAAAAGGCTAATCCCACTCATTTTGACCGAGTCAACACATACATGAATATTAATTCACATGTCAGATCAGCATGTCATATGAATAATTGTCCACAAGTTTGTTGACTTGCCGACGTGGCATGTGAGGGGTTCATGTGTGCGTTGACTTTGTCAAAATCAGTTGGGTCAACCTCTAAAATTAACGAGCGTTAATGCTTTTAGAATTTCCGCTGAACTCGCCTAAGACAATAGGGTAATGTTATAAATGAATAAAATTCTAAGCCAGGACACTAGTCTTAACTATTTTTGTGTTAATTTTCCGTGGTATAAAGAATGAATTGTAATATATAGTATGACTTCAATAATCCAATAGTGATAGGGAATGAATTCAAAACAACTTAATCATCTTTCTCACATGAAATCCAACTTCTTTTATTTTAATGTCTATATTTTTACTATTGAAATAAGCAATACATGCGGAGACAAATCTCTTATAAATATTATTACTTGATAACAAATTTAGTACACTTGCTAAGTGTCCAATATACATAAGATTATAAATTTATGAACAATAATCACAATTTTTTATTTAATAAAAGCGACTTAGGATCAAAATTGCAATAATGTATAAAATTCACAGTGATCCAAAAGCCAAATTTTGAAAAGGAGAGGACTAGCTAGTTTTCTTTCAGACATAAAATAGAACTAAAAATATATTGGCTAAATTGCTTTTCTAGCACACTAACTTTTGCAAAATTGCAATTTTTGCCCCCTAACTTTCCTAATAGCACTTTTGGCCCCATAATTTTATCACCTTTTGCAAAAGCCTTGTTTCTAACGAGGCCAAGGGCACATATTTGCATACTGAACGACATCACCAGACTCATGAATAAGAAAAGCATACCATGTGATGGACACAACCTAATTACAAAGATTACCGCTCAACAGGAAGACGTGGACTGTCTAACACATTCGCTCTACACATGTCACAATCACAGGGGCACTGAAAATATTCTAGGTCTTTGCAACTCTAATTTCTTCCTTACATAAAAGCCTGCCAAAAGACTACTTAATTAAGGTATGCAATATCTAACCCTAAATACCTCCCATTTTACGTCGCTTACAAAATTGATCGTTGGAGTGTGAGGTATACCACCTCCTCCTTTACAACGTAGTTCAACCACCCATGGAAACCAGCTATATCACCATCCGAAGTCTTTACACAACGATTACGAAAACCTTATAATCCAGGTCCAGAGAGGATAAAACCTAAGCAACACCTTATATTTGCAAGAGTATCTGAACACATTTTAGCTTCATAGTACGTATGTTGGATCTTAACTTCCCGCTCTAATTGAATTAACTTTCTAATTTGTTGGCATAATCTCATACAAAGTGGGCTCACACTTATGTTTACTTGCAACATAAGCAAAACCTATTTTGGAATCAATCATTAGTTTCACATTCAGGTATCCCAAACTCTAAATATGCGCAGCCTTTCAAATACACCCCACAACTCTGCTACAACTGGCTATAAACCTAAAAAAATTTGCTAAACCACCAAGCCACAACTCTCCATTGTTTCCTCACACAATTCCTCCACAGCCTGCTTTCCCATGCGCCTAAGCTGCCGCATCAATATTCAACATCTCCCAACCATGGAGGCTTCCAACTAATAGGTAGGTGGTTGAATCCATTTCTCCACTTTGATTTAGTAGTCTCCATTCCATTATTTTTTGGATTGCAGTACATTTTACATTATTTTGTTTGTGTTGATTTTGTCGACCAAATATCATATAAAATAAAAAATTGCAATAACTTAAATTTATCATGTATTTTTATGTCCAATATTTATTTTACGAAGAAAAATGGATCCGTAGTGGGAAAGACCACTTCTCATAATCTTGCCATAGTTTAATTATGCTTGAATAAATTGAATAAAGATACAATCGGTTCCATAAATAGTCGACATGTTAAACATTTCCAACTAAGTTAAATCTTTTATAAAGTAAAAGATACCGTACGTGAAAGATGTTGAGAAAAAAGCTATAAAGTAAAACATATAGCATCTAAAAATTGATATAATTAAGGATTAAAAGGAGAGATTATTTATAAGGTTCACTACATGCTAAAAAATTGAATCTAATCAAGGTCTTACAAAACCTTCAATTTTCCTGTTAAGAAATTAATTAATTAATTAAATTTATATTTTCAGTACTTGGTTACATCACCACAATGATGTGAAGATAGTAACTATACTAAATGGTAAACTACAATTAATTAATTAATTGATTGATAGAATAACAACAAAAATAAGAAATAATTAATTAAGAACATTAAGAAATTAAACAAGTGTTAATTATTTTGATGATACATATATATATATATATAAAAATTGCTAGAAAACTACTATTGAAAGACATTGTTGAGTTGTCATATGGACGATTTTTCCCTTTTTATGTGTTATTTCGTCGTTTCTTTTGGATTTTACCATTCTTGACAGTTTGGTGAGTACGCATATGGACACACGTGCATGGTTGTTTTTTTCTCACTACATTTCTAAACAATTTTAACAGGTAGCTAGCCGTCGATCGGATATATATGCTGCTTATTTATAATCACTTATTTTTTGTTTGAAATAACTAAATATATATATATATATTGCTAAGTCATATATATTAATATTCGAGCAGCAATAGCATGAACGAGAAAACAAAATGGAATATTTCACTACCTATCATCAAAACCACAAGACAAAGGCACACTAGAAAAGTAGAACAAACATCATAGCACCACAATAATGGCCTAACAAAAACAGGGCCCTGTTTGATCTCTTTCATTTCAATATTCCTAGCTAGGGCACAAGTAACATCAATTTTAATTATTACAAACAATTTGTTGAACTCAACTGATTAATGAGTTTAAATTTATAGCGGAATTTTTAAAAAAAAATCAAATTCTCAAATCTTTTTGTGAAATAATTTTTGGCTAACTAGGTTATATACTATGTTTCACTATCTCTTCAGATAGGGAATTTAGCCGGCTAGCTAGATCTCTTGAGACTGCTCACCTAAAGTTGTCTGTAAAATGAACTCTGATAATTGTATGACACACATTTACTTATTTATCTTCAAATATGTATAAATATGAAAATTATATGTTAAGTAAATGATAAACTAACAGACAGATTCCCCATGACAAATGACACCATAGGTATAGTAGGAACTCAATGAGGCTTAGATGTCTCAACCCGCTCCGTTTATTTTTTTAGATAAAACAGGTTAATTCATACAAGGGTAAGAATGGAGCTGATGAACGAGACTATGCTCGGATTATCTGAATATATTAACCTTAGCTTTCTTCCTTATATTATTGTATTAATATGCTTATATTGTATTCACCGACGTTAACAAAGACTACTCTCTGTCGGGGAATTTGTGGAACACACAAAGTGAGTTCCCTTCCAACTGACTTTTCTTCATATGCATGAGTTAGAAATTAAACTTCTTTGTACCAAAAAAAAAAGAAATCGAACTTCTAACCACATATTTAAATAGACCAATATTACTCTTACCACTTGGGCCAATTCATTGTTAGTTTAAAGCATTTCTTTTTAATAGGTATAAATCTATATTAATGAATGAATCATCTTTGAGAAATGACCTGCACTTTCACTTTGACTCTAGGTTCAAAGGACACAATATTTGCCTTTTGTGGAACATGAACATTAAAGAAGGTGCTTGTGATTGGGTTTGGCTTCTCTTTCCAGTCACACTCACACATGAGACATAATGATTTTCTCTTTAGTACGAAAACAGCACTTGCTTTTATTCAAATGGCTTTAGCCATGAGGGTCCTTCTGATCACCAAAATTTCAGTCACCAGTTTTATGCATAGGCATATGATTGTGTAACCCTATACAAGTACTATAAAACCCAAGTAAACAAAAATTTACCAATATAACTTGTGCCAACCGTCTTGGTGTACATCATGGTTTTAGTTGTGGTCCACAAGTAATTAAACGTGCAACATTGGTTTTGAGAGGTCAAATTTGCAAATAGCATATATTGTGGTCGATGTTGCAGCATGTTTTTTTTACTTTTATGTCAATTATTATTTATTATTATAATTATTATTATTTTAAGATGAACAAATCTAGCTTATTAGCTCTTAAAACTATCGTCGAATTCTAATTTCTACATATGATAAAAATAAATTAGATGATCGGAAAAATAATTTGTGCTCTTAAACATTATATAATTTGATGCTTGATGTGGCTCAATGTTGCCATTTCAATGCACTTTTTTTAGGAAAAAGATTTACTACAGTTACAAAATCACACTGTAACACGCAGTAATCGATATGGGTCATTCGATAAAAAATTAACGGTTGAGATCATTTTTACTAAAAAGCCACAGTTTCAATATAAACCGTCTGATCTCAAATAAACGACCGAAATAAAAACAGTGTAAAACTGTGACTATTTATTACGGCAGAAAACCTAAATAAAAACATTTATTTGCTTGTGATATAAAAACACAATCACAATTGCAATTTAAAACTATATTTGGTAGTAATTAATCATAGAAAATTAGTGCCTAATTACCCAACTTTTTCTTAGTTCAAATTAAATGGACACATACATACACCAAAGAAAACTATTGTGAACAAAAGTTTGCTAGGGAGAGGAAGATATAAGAGATTGAAGAGACATGCACCTACCAAAACAGAAATAGAATACATACATATATACCTACACAAATATGTACATTTGAAAGATATGTATAGTGGAGTTCCTTACTATTTAATAAATATATAAAACTATAAAAAGAAAAATATTGAAAAGGTTATTGGATGAAAAAGGATTAAAAAACTAAGAAAAGAGAAAGCAAGAAGAAATTATGGGATAATCATTCCAAATGGAGATGAACTTTCTTCCAACCTCATCATATGTGTCATCATACACCTTTGTTTCTTCACCTCTCCCTCCCTCCCTCCCTCCTCCTTTATCTCTCTCAATGTCTCCTTTAACTTTTCACCGCCTCCCACAGCATCTTGCATTTTTTTATTCCACCTCAAAAGTAGTTAATTAAATCAAATATAAAATAAAACATTATTAATATCAAGTGAGAGAAAGAGATCCCATCTTGTTGCATATATCATGACTTCCTCTTGTTTAGGGTTGAAGCCATATATAACTAACAAGCCTAACATATCTTCCCATATTCTCTAATCCTAAGTTTTATTTTTCTCTTAATTTCAAACAATAATTTTTCATCACATAAACACACTACTACTTAACTCTTTTCTTAGTTAATTTCTTATTCCAAACAAGATGCTAAAAAAGATGGATGAAGTAGAAATGACAAATGGTAATAATTTTCCTCAAAATCCAACATCTAGTGCTTCTAATAACCCTCCTACTTTGAAGAGAAAAAGAAACCTCCCAGGAAATCCAGGCATGTTAATTTTCTTCTTTTTTTTCTTCTCTTTATGACTCTCTTCACCTCTTGATTATATCTATAGGTATATTCAAAGGTAATTTACTTTTTATTAGTAAAAAGAAACAATGATTTTTATTTATTTAATTTGTATATAGATCCTGAAGCAGAAGTTATAGCTTTATCACCAAAGACACTTATGGCTACAAACAGATTCTTGTGTGAAACATGTGGGAAAGGTTTTCAAAGAGATCAAAATCTACAACTCCATAGACGCGGACATAATCTTCCATGGAAGCTTAAGCAGAGAACAAATAAAGAAATAAAGAAAAGAGTTTATGTTTGTCCTGAGAAGAGTTGTGTTCATCATGATCCTTCAAGGGCACTTGGTGACTTAACTGGGATAAAAAAGCACTTTTGTAGAAAGCATGGTGAAAAGAAGTGGAAGTGTGAGAAGTGCTCAAAACGTTATGCTGTTCAGTCAGATTGGAAAGCTCACTCAAAAACATGTGGTACTAGAGAATACAAATGTGACTGTGGAACTATCTTTTCAAGGTAACTAACTAACTAACCTATGTTTTTCCGATAAAAAATTTGCTTCAATATATCTGATATAAGGATCTCAGTTATTTTCAGGGATTAGTCACGCGGTGAGCTGGTTGGTTTATAAAAAAATGTCCTTGTTTATGTTTTGTATCACGATGAATATGTATCAGAATCACGGTAATTCATCGTGATTTACAGAAACTGCACTCTGTAGCTTTTGAAAAATTACGGTGCATCACTGGGGTTCTGTCATACCGAATGTGATACCAAACATATAATTGTATACAGATCAGGTCTAAAAGTGGTATAGTAACTTGAATATGTGTTATTTGTTAGATTACCTTTTTCTTTGACAATTTTTAGCTTTTGAAAGTAAAAGGAGAATGAGGTTAGTTACTTCAAACAAATTAAGGAGTTGATCAACGATTAATTAAGCCGTATAAGCCTTTTTGGAGTGATCTTTGCCCTAAACGACAAAAGTTCAATGTTTGGAATTATCTCATTTAACCTCACTCACCATATATATGTGAATATTAATTTTGTTTTATTTTCACACTGTGTAGTTTATAACCACACTATAGACTTGTTTGTACAAGTCATCATGCCGTACAAATGTTTCTAGTCACTCCATTTTGACTTTTGTTGACCTTATAATTTTCTAGCTCATAATTTTTTTTCTTAACTTTCTGATTCTCAACGAAAAAAATCTTAGTAATTCAGAATTCACTCGAGAAATAAGTAAAGTTTTGTTAATGATTGATTCAGTCAGAATTTAAACTCAAATTATATTGAATGATTTGTTCTTAATTAACAAAATTTTATCAACTACTTAAGCTCAACCGTCCAGTTATATATATATTTTTTAAACGTCAAATGTATTATTAACAAAAAACAGATCTCTGCATAAAACAAACCGAGATCGATAAAAAATGGACTACAAAACAAAAGGCACTGTATATAAGCTAGGTTATAGCTAGCTAGTGTTATTATTAATATATATTAGTAATTCTTAATTTGTTAATTGTTTGTGAATATTTTGGTTAAGCAGGAGAGATAGCTTCATAACTCATAGAGCCTTTTGTGATGCATTAGCAGAAGAAACAGCAAGAGTAAGTGCAGCATCAGAAATAAACAACAATTCATTATTAAGGGATAATATTGGTAATTACAACATAATGGGAACAACAACATCCTTAGTTCCTAACAACAACATGCCAAATCATTTTTCATCAATTTTCAAACCAATTTCAACTTCTCATGAATCAACCAATCAAACAAGAGGACTCTCTCTATGGTTGAATCAAAATCAAACATCTCATAATTCTCAACCTCATGAAACCAATGGTAATTTGCATGAGATTCATCATCATCATCATCATCATCAACAACAACTTGACACATCATCAAGAGGATTATTATATGGTGTGAATGATAATAATCCAAACTCAAATAATTATCAGCTTAATTGGGTTTATGGAAATAAACTTAACCAAGATTTAATTACTAGTACTACAACTTCACTTCCACTAGGAAACATTAATGTTAATGTTAAGGATCATGTTACAAACCAACAAATTTCTTCTTCCTTGTATAGCTCACAACATCAAATACAAACAAATCAAACATCATCAGCAAACATGTCAGCTACAGCTTTGTTACAAAAAGCTGCTCAAATTGGATCAACATCAAGTGACACATCATTTCTTGGAAGTTTAGGTTTGAAATGCAGTAATAATAATAACATTATTACTAATGATGTGAATAAGTTTGGTGGTAATAATTCTGGTATGTATGGTACTACAAGTTCATTACTCATTAGTCTTGGAAATGAAGAAGATCATAACACTGCATGTGATTTTACACAAATGCACCCTTCTAAACGTAGACATGTTCAAAGTGATGAGAATGGTGGTGGAGGGCAAACTAGGGATTTTCTTGGTGTTGGTGTGCAAACCATTTGTCATCCTTCATCAATCAATGGATGGATTTGATTTTATCATCATCATGATCATGTATATATATTTACTTATGAATTATGATCCTCTTTAATTTCTTTTTTTTTCTTTCTCAAATTCATATTATCTACAGTCTGCATTCTCGCATTCAGGACATGACCGTTCGATATTGATTCTATAAGATGATAAAAAAAATATTTTTGTTTTGTAATTCCAAAATATAAAATTTAAATCTAAATTGTTTGATCTTGATCGAATGATTACTGATATTCTAACTATGTAAATGCGGAGAATTTCTTATAAGAGAGAGTGCGGTCCTTTTTTTTCTCAATGAAAAAGGGAAAATTAATTAACAATAAAAGGAAAAAGGTGATGAAATAAATTACTGAAGTTGGAGAGGAAAATTAAAGTTTTTTTTTACTGCAAAATTAAAGAATTATTAAGTATCTGAAAACTTTGCAAGAAGGAAAAGGTAGGAATTGAGTGGTTGATGGAGGCTAAAAAGTTTGTTGTTAGAAAAATATTGAAGGACTTAAAGGAAATTAAAGAAAGAGAGATCCATGCATATTCTTTTGAATGCTGAAAGCTGATCCCTTTTAAAAATGATGGCTTTATTTTTAATTTTTTTATAAAGAGAATGTGATTGTGGAGTAGTGGGGGCAAAGCAAAGGACAAGTTTGGGAACTCCATTATTGATTACTTTCATATTTTTCTCTTGTGATATTTGTTGTCTTTGTCAAACTGGGCTTAATTAAAAGAGAATTTTTCAAGTCACAAAAAAAAAGCATCATTGTAGTACAAATTGGCTTTTAGAGTTTGAAGATGTTAAGTCTTGGAATTATTTGAACATGTATTGGTACATTAATTGTTAATATGTACAATTTTAATAAATCCATAAATAATATTTAATTTAGGAAAATTGATCAGCACCATTTGTGAACTTATCACAATTGTCCACATCAACAAATGTACTGTACGGATGAATTTACCAATTGATTAATGTGGCTTTTTCATTCACCCTGCATTATATTGCTTACTTTGTAGTACAAAAAGATTGGCTTAAATTTTATGCATGCATAAAAATGGAGCTAAGAAGATCGAGGAGGCACATTACATTTTTCACACCTATCTTTTAATTATTTTTTTTCTTCCTTTTCTCAATACTTCCTCTTCTTTTCATGCACTCGACGGAAAGTGCGGTAATATATATTACCTTTTTCTCATGACTCTATTATTAATTATTCTTTCATGGCTCCATTCTTATTTGAGAGAGTAATTCAATTTATGTTAGATAGTAGTTAATCGGTTACAAACTATTGCAATGACAATCAGAGTTATCTTGTATAACTAGAGTTTTATTATATATATATATATAATATAAATAGAGGTAATTACACTCATTCTAATCTTAAAACAATTTCTTTTGGGTCTTATAACCAATTTTGGTTTACCTGTATTTTTTTTATTACTCCATATAATGTAAGATTTCGTCTTCCTTAAATATGTTAGCTTAAAATTTTTCATAAATGATAACGTGGAGTAAACCAAAATTCACTAATATTACATGAAATAAAATAACAAATTTTAAGCCAACAATCAGTAAAGAGCTAAAAGGACATAATATTGACGTTATAGGGATAATCAGAAGAAAAAAATATAAATTGAAATTCGCTAATATTACGAAGATAAACACCATTTAACCCTTAATATACCACATCATACGATCATTTTTAAATATATTTTACAAATTCATGGACATTTATGCGAAATCAAAGAAATGAGTGATTATTTTAATTGCTACATTTCAATGAATAATTATAAAAAATTTCTTAATAATGCATCAAAGTACGCTATGTAATTTAAAAATAATTCTTGTAAAGAAGGTTCTCTATATGAGGTATAAAAACTAGGTGGTTCCTTCAATGAGATAAGGTGTAATTTGGTGGTTGTTGTAAGCTCCGATGGTATGCTTCAAATGTAACATAAATAAGCTGTATTGTATTGGACCTTGGGATATATTGGGTTTTCAAGCATCATGGATTTTATACAGAGTTTTACTTTTCTCACCCTGGAATTTTATACACGCCCCCTTGTATTCCATTTTTACTTTGGGATATATTGAGTCTTCAAGCATCGTGGATTTTATAAAGGATTTTACTTTTTGCATCTCCCTAGTCTTACACGAGCCCCGTGCATTCCATTTTTACCCCTCGCCAGCTACTTAGGAAGCAAGTGTGTAAAATTGCAAAAATGAGAATACCGAAATTTGCATCCTGAGTTTGAGTTTGTATTCTAGTATGTGAACTTTATAAAAATAAAAATGATCCTCTCCACCCTTCTATCATCTCCGAAGAAATAATTTTTATTGAAACACAGTTTGCAAGTTAAAGTGTTATCGGACCGGTTTTGCGCCAGTTTACATAGTTTATTTTCGGTTTGCTTGTGCGGCGGTTTTAAGCACTAACCGGATCGGAATCAGGTCTGGTTTCTAGTTCGGCCGGCCGGTCCGGTCCAATTTTGACAACATTGAGTATCTTCAATTGCTTAAATCCTATATGGCAATTGCGTAAAATAAGATGCGATAATCTAAATTTAGGTCACTTATCGTTTAGTAAACTTGATCTCAAAATTTGAATTACATTATAATAATAAATTAATTGACGAAAAGATAAAGTACAACTCCGATGTTCCTTGAAAATTAACTTGTATGACATCTACCACCGCTTTGAAATCACTTTCGAAAATAGCATCGGTCCACCCTTCACGTATATTGCTGGCTCAGGACTTATATTCTGAAATTGGAACATTTCCACATTTAATATTCGTAATAGCTTCAACTAGAATTTCGTAGTGTATCTTTATTTCTTCTACCGATTTACCATCAACTGCTTCAGCAATCTTTTTCCATCTATCTGGTGTCTCTTCATCATGAATTGCCAATGCTACCTCAAATTGTTTGTTCTGTTTCCACGTCCAGTTTGGAGAATATTCAACGTTGTTATCATTGACCCAAGATGAAGCCATCACTGCAATAATTTGTAATATTATTATTAGATAGTAATAGAAATCAAAATTATGTTACTGAAAAGATGAAAATTATCATATGATGATACGTTTTTCTTTATAGAGGGATAGGTACAAACAAAGACAAAACAGAGTAAGCGGTATTAATTGCTTATTGGATTAAACCGGAGCTTTTGGGTTAATCTTTTTCTATCAGTTTAAGTTATTATTTTTCAGATAAATGTACCAGCTGTGTATGTGACTGTGTTATCATTTATGATATGATTAGTAGCTTCTGATAAGAATAGAAAGATAATTACTACTAGCTTTATATTAGTTTTAATTTATTTTTTTTGGTAAGAAGCTTTATATTAAAAAAATAAAAACAAATGTATACGTAGGTCCTTTTAAGTTTTGCGTTTGTATAAGATATGTTCTTTAAGTTTTTTTTGTTTCAAATAGGTCCTTTAAGTTTTTAAAATGTATTATCTAGATCCTTCCGTTACAAAAAAAATGACGTGTTTAAAGAAAACAGATTCTATGATTTGTTCTTCTTGTATTTATGTATCATCTGAGTCATTCAACGTCATCAAATTAACGGTCACGCCATCTATTGCATAAAAAAATTTAAGTCATAATAAACATTAATTTGATCATAAAAAATTAAATCGTATACCTTTAAATAACAATGTCTTTATATTATATTATATGTATACTAAAAGAGAATATTATTTTATTGGAAATAGTTGTGATTTTGTTTTGGAAAATATTAAAATTATGAGTTTTTTGGTATTGATGTATACATAGCCCGTGCCTTTAGAGTGTGTTTGGAAGGGGGAATTTTTTGAGGGAAAGTAATTTTTTGAGGGAATTCAAATGACTTGCACCAAATTCCATTGTTTGGATAAAATATTTAAGGGATTTTAAAATTCCAAGTATTTTGTAAGTCATTTTACCCTTTCCAAAATGAGGGAATTTGAAATACCCTCTAATTATTGAGAATTCTAAAATTCTTTCCACATTAATTTTTCATGTTGTTCTCCAAGATTTTTTTTCTCCAAATTGAAAAATTCTGGAACTCTTCTTTCTCGTAAAGGAAAAATGACCAAGAACTTTTTTTTCGAAATCGATAAAAATGCCGAAAACTTTTTTTGTCTAAATCGGGAAAAAGCAAAAAAAAAAAATCCCGAAGTCGAAAAAAATTCCGACGACTTTTTTCTCGAAATCGAAAAAAACGCCGAAAACTTTTTTTCTCGAAATCGGGAAAAACGCCGAAAACTTTTTTTGTCAAAATCGGAAAAAACGCAGAAAATTTTTTTTCTCGAAATCAAAAAAACGCCGAAAACTTTTTTTCTCGAAATCGAAAAAAGCGCCGAAAACTTTTTTTTCGAAATCGAAAAAAACGGCAAAAGCTTTTTTTTTCAAAATCGAAAAAAACGCCGAAAACTTTTTTTCTCGAAATCGAAAAAAAATCCGACGACTTTTTTTTCGAAATCGAAAAAAACTCCGAAAACTTTTTTCTCGAAATCGAAAAAAGCGCCGAAAACGTTTTTCTCAAAATCGAAAAAAATTCCGACGACTTTTTTCCCGAAATCAAAAAAATGCCGAAAACTTTTTTCCGAAATCGAAAAAAAATCTGACGAATTTTTCTCGAGATCGGAAAAAAAGCCGAAATTTATTTTCTCAAAATCGAAAGAAATTCCGATGACCTTTTACTCGAAATCAAAAAAATTGCCGAAAACTTTTTTTCTCAAAACCGAAAAAAAAACCGGCGAATTTTTCTCGAAATCGGAAAAAAACGCCGAAAACTTTTTTTCTCGAAATCGAAAAAAATTCCGACGATTTTTTTTTCTCGAAATCGAAAAAAGCGCCGAAAACTTTTTTTCGAAATCGAAAAAAAATCCGACGACTTTTTTCTCGAGATCGAAAAAATGCCGAAAACTTTTTGTCTCGAAATCGAAAAAAAATCGACGACTTTTTTCTCGTAATCGAAAAAATGCAGAGAACTAGTTTTCCTAAAATTGAAAAAATTCCGAAAACAATTTTCTCCAAAATCAAAAAAATGTTGCCGACTTTTTTTCAAAATCGAAAATATTTTGAAAACTTTTTTCAAGAAATCGGAAAAAATGCAGAGTATTCATTTTCCTGAAATCGCAAAAAAAATCGAAAACTTTTTTCTAAAAATTGAAAAAACTCCGAAAACTTTTTTCTCGAAATTGAAAAAAATTCTATTTTTTTTCTCGGCAACGGAAAAATTTAGAAAACTTTTGTGGATCAAAATAAAAATTGAGAATGAATTACTTTGTCATTATTTACTTCATCCAAACAATGAATTTGGACAATGAAGGAATTTTAATTTTTTTATCCAAACAAGAAATTTTGAAATGAAGGGAATTCAAATTCAAGCATTTGAATTCCATGCATTCTCAAAATCCCTTGGATTTTAAATATCCCCATCCAAACACACTCTTAGGATTTAAGTTAGAGAAACGAGATTTTGAAGTAAAAATCATGTTTTCTATTTCATAGTTAGTATTTACCAAGAATGGCCACGAACATTAATATTGTACACAGCATAATTGAAACTAATAAACCAAAATATTTTAGAATAATGTTACAGGTAAAAGTGTCCCACTCCACTTCACCAAACTCTCTCTTACTTGAACCTAATATCAAAAGTATATATATATATATATATATATATATATATAGTTTTCAAAGGAAGCAATTGCTCTCCTTATTCTTGTCCACAATTTTCCCTCCTAACTATATATAGTATAGTTTATAATTAACTTATTTATATTTTGATTATTTTATCAATATATCAATATATAATTGTAATATTGTCTCAATATTAATATATATATTTTGTTAATCTCCTTTTCAATTCATAGTATCTATACCCTTCGATGTAATCTTCTATAGCTTGTCCACCAATTTTTTTTAAGAAGCTAAATTAGCCCACCCAAATTGACACCAGAGAGAATCAAATTTAAAACCTTATGAAAAAGCATATTCTCAGGTCTCATGTCAATACCACCTGACCAACCTAATTGAGATTAGTCCACCAATTAAATCAAGGAATGAAAGAACCACCTTCAAAATGTGAAATTACTTGAGAATTGCTAGATTTATTTTGATTCCCTTGATCAAATGATATCAAATTTGAATGATAGTACTCAACAAATGATCCATTAGTAGTACTAGTTTTACCATTGATTACCTCATTTCCACTTTGACCCTTCATAGTTTTTGAGTCTTTCATCAATGAATTACCACCACCACCACATTGTCTTGGTTGAGTTTGATAGAAAACTTTGGACACAACTAACACACCTTCTTTCTCTTCTTCATCATTTCCAAGATGATATTGATGCATCACCCAATTTGTTTTCTCTGGCTTTCTTTGCTTTCCATAGTTTGTGTAAAGTACAAGGATTTTTTTGTAACCTTTTAACTTGGAATTGTTGTAAACTGGTCTTGTTTTACCTGTTTTGTGCCAACGTGTTTCGCTACCATCTTCATGATCTGAATGTACTTTTCTTCTTTTTCTTGTTCCCGTTGTGTATGCCTTTGATGGTCGGTGAAAGAAATGGCGGATCAGGCCATCTTTGCCTACTCCTGAAGAAATATAATGCAATTTAGATGTTAATTATCGACTACAAATAATAATAAAATGAATATCATGATTTTAAATTGCAGTTGCAGTTATCAGCTTTCATATTGCAAGAAAATACAATTAACATGGTCAAAATTGCGGTTGCGAATATTTTAAAACCTACAAAAATATGTCAGTGATAATTACTATTGAATTGTTATTTTTTAAGCAATTAAAAATAAAAAGATAATGAAGGGCATGTGTGACTTGATTAATTAGCATAATGGTAACATCTCTACAAAAAATGTTGCTCCAACAAAGCTACTTCTTTTGCATGTTGCTGAAGTTTAAAGGTAAGCCAATTGTGACCATGTTATTCAATAAAAATTAAATGTAAACTTATTGGAGTTATAATAAAAACTCATAAGAAATTAAGACATGTTGTTATTATTAAAAAAAGGGTTATGTTAACTTGTGCACAAAGGGCACATGTTAAGCTACCTAAAAAAAGAAATATAACATTTAATGATACAAAGAATTTAATGCTTAAAGAATGTAATACACCATAAGTTCAATAAATTTTTTCCACATTTATCTTCTTAACATGTGCCCTTAAGGGCACAAGTTAACATTTCCCTTAAAAAAAATGTAGTAATTGAGAGGTTGTAATTAATGTAATAGACCTGGCAATTTCTCTGGGTGAGTATAACAAATTCCATTCTCTCCTTCAAGAGTAGGGATGAACTCATCAATGAGAGGATGAAGCTTATGAATATCAGACCTCACCTTAGCTTCCAAATGTTCAAGAATCTCTTGATCTGTTGGATCAAACTTCACTCCAGCAGGCAATCCAGGTAAGTCATTAATTTCACCTCCCTAATTATTATTCATACCACATTAGCATTTATATTTCACTCATAAGAGAAGAATGAACACACACAATGCAACAATTAATTAATTAGCCGATTACAAAAAACAATTAATTAATTAATTTGACACCATTTTTTGTTATAAAAAGTTAAATATAGTTTTTATTATAAAAAAAAAGTCAAATATAGTTTTAGTTACTACATAAATTTTATTTAATTTTTTTTATGCAATAGCCTAGTGCCAGACTCAGATACTATTAATGTGAAAACATGAGAAATTTGGAGTTCGAACTTCAGTCCCATATTTGTTGAATACAAGTTAGTTCTTCTCAATGATAATTTGAAATAACTCCTTTCAAAAGTACCTTTTATGTTTTCTGCATGTTTAACTTGGATTTTCTTCCACTTGTAGATATACATGATTAAGAAAATTCCATTTCAGCAATTTTTTTGTCAAAATAGTCAAGAGGGACCATGAAATGCAAAAGGGGGCAAATATTGGGGGTTAAAATTGCACTTTTGAAATTAGGGGGGCCAAAATCGCACAATTAGAAAACTTGGGGGGCCAAAACTGCAATTTAGCCATAATGTTATTTAGTAGCTACAATTGAGCTAGCTCTTAAAATGAATAATTTTAGTTTTGTATATAAAATCAAAATAAAGACTAAAGTTGAACAAAATTTATTTATGTAAAGAAAACTATAAATTTTATAGGTACTAAAAATATATTTTTACTCAAAACAAATAAAAAAGAAAGAAAAAGAGTAATAAAAAAAATTAACAAAGAAAGAAAAAGAGTAATAATAATGATAAATGTTTATTGGCAAAAGATAAATAAAGAACCTGTTCTTGGCATTTGATATGATGACCACATGTGAGACAAGTTCTAATTAAGCTATCCTTTCTTCCATCCAGTGTGATGCTATGATTGTTTTGAAGCTCACTGCATTTAGTCATTTTCTTCTTTTTCCTATTTTCTTCCTCACTCATTCCATTTATGGATATCTCTTGTTTCCTCTTCTTTTGTTATATTAAACAAATTAGTGGAACAAGAACTATAAGAGAAGGGACAAAGAGAACAATTGAGCTAAGAGAGGGATTTAAATTTTAAACTAAAGTAGTGATGATTAATAAAAAGGGATAGAAAAAAGTAAAACTTGTCTCTTCTATAAAGATAATGCTCCCCTCATGCAACTACTTGTTAAGGTGTGGGAAGGAATTAAATTCTCTCTCACTTTTTTGTTGCATGAGTGAATATTGCACCTCTTCTTTGCACTTAACAAGAAAAAGAAAAGAGAGGTACTACCTAAAAATCTAAATAGAGAATGAGATTAACAATGATAGATATTGGGTTGGTTGTACATGAAAATATTGAGAATAAAAAATTGATGAGATTGCTTTGATCTCAAGTTATAGCTATGCTTTGTATTCTTCTACTATATGAAAAACTTGTAGAAGAAAAAAATGAAGTTTTTTGTGCTTTTTTTATTGCAAGATATGTTTTTGTTCCTTTTACTCTTACTAAAGGTAGCTCTATAATGAATGTCTTAAATAAATATTCAAGTTTAAAATTGAAAATAAAGAAATTAAAATATATTGATCATATGGAAAGTTGAGTGGGATTGGGGCAATCTAATGTAAGAGTAAGAATTTAGGTCCAATGTCACCTTGGAGTGTAGATAAAGAAAAAATATATAAATACTAGAAAACTATATGTATATAAGAAGAAATTAAAATTGAAGTGAACATTTTTTAGCCAACCATAATTTCATTTGCTTCATGTAGACTTTTTATGCATACCAAGAAATCCCTTTTCTCTAAATCTATCTCAAGTCTTATGGCTGTAAGCATGCATACTATATATCTAGCCATATAGCAAAAGCAAACATGGTCTTGTGTCAAAAGATTATAGTAAAATACTAGAAAATATATGGTTTATAATAAGTTTCTCAACTTTATTTGTCATGAACTTGGGATCTTTACTTATTTGGTTCATTAGATACGAATGATTTGTTTATATGGGCAAGACAAGTTTTATTAATTAATTAATTAATGAGTTTAGCTAACATTGGAAGTACTGTCCCTTTTGTGATCTCATAATGCTTTGTAGTAAATAAAATGTTGCATTCATGCATATGCACATTTTTTTATTGATTTATAAGATCGAATGACCTAAATTTTAAATTTGATATTTTTTATTTTAATATGAACTGTTTGATTTTGATCAAACGATAAGAAATATGTTGAAATTGTAAATACAACATTTTTTTAAAAGTTCTTTAACAGACATTATTTTAATAGCAATTATCCTGGTTCTAAATAAACTCTGCACAATATAAGAACTATTGAACATAGGTTTTTTTTTTTTTTTTTCAATATTATAATAGTATAAAAAAAATCCCAAAAAAGTTCATCGAGCACCGATATTGTGGTAAAATTGTTGTGCACATATCCACTGAGATTTTTTTTTATATAATGAAAATTTAGGATAAGGTAATGATGCCTCAGTCCAAGACAGAAAAAACCTTAGAGCTCAAAAAGTACTTGCAAAAGTAATTATATCCACGGAAATCTTTTGTTTGCATGACCCTATTATAAATTAAATAATATTGAAAAAATTAATTCTTCCTTCTTCTTGCCTCACGTATAATGAAAACAAATAACTGTATAACAAATAACATTCTAATTGCAATATGTAACCATACTTTTCCCCCTTATATTCATTATTATTATATGCTCGTAACCTATTTCTTGCCATAAATAATAACAATTAGTTTCCCAACAGTAACATTTATATTTTAAATTACTAAATTTGTGGAAGTAACAAACGTAAAATGACAAAGATAGTATATGTAAAGAACCAACCTAAAAAAACCTTAACCAAACAAAAACCAAGATTAAACTCAACCTATATATATATTTGTTTTCCACTTTCAGCTTATTATACATATGAATTAATTAATTCATATACATACATGTGCTAAACACCAAAGCATATAATTAGTATAAAAAATCTAAAAACATAGATTTAAGAAAAGAAAGAAAAAAAAATTTCAAACTATAAATTGTTATATTTTTTTCCATGGATGTTCATGTTGATACCCAACAACCTCTTTTAGAAAATCCACCACAAAAAATTCCCAAAACAACAACACAAAAGACAATAAGAAAAGCATTCAAAGGAACAGCTTATTTAGCCAATCTTCTTCCAACAGGAACAGTTTTAATATTCCAAACATTATCACCAGCTTTAACACATAGAGGTCAATGTCACACACAAACAAGCAAATTCATGACATTATGTCTTTTAACATTTTGTGGTCTCTCATGTTTTCTTCTATCATTCACTGATAGTTTTAGGGATGAAAGAGGAAAAGTTAGATATGGTGTTGCTACATTGAATGGCATGTGGGTTATGGATGGATCAATTAAGCTTGGAATTGAAGAAGCTAAGAAATATAAGCTAAGGTTTATTGATTTGTTTCATGCATGTGGGTCTATATTGGTGTTTGGTGCAATTGCAATGTTTGATCAAAGTGTTGTTACATGTTTGGCTCCAAAACCTTCTGAGGAGGCTAAGGAGCTTTTGGTAGTATTGCCTATTGGGATTGGAATTTTGTGTAGTGTTCTATTTCTTCTATTTCCTACACAAAGACATGGGATTGGTTTCCCTCTCTCACGAAATTAATTAGTTTTTTTTTCTCGAAGTTTGTTCCTCTCAATATCATATGTTTAAATTTTCTTGATGTCACTTTCTATGTTACGCTAGTCTGTATTCCATATAGAACGAAACAAAGTTCTGGCTATAAACAAGCACACCTTGCAAGTGGGTGGTGAAATTTGTGTCCCTCGAACTAATCGGTCTTGAACCGAATACCGAATCCTAAAAATAAATTGTTTTTTGCTTTTATACCTTTTGGTCAAGTTTTTTTTTCAAGTTATTAAATGACTAAAATTTCATTTTTAATATAAATAGGTGAAAAATCGCAAGTTCAAACTCCACATATTCCATATTAATTGCAATATTAATTTCTTGCAACGTAAACTATATTAATCAGTAAGGCTGAAAATGAGATTCAGCTCGACTCGACTGGATAAAATTAAGTTCGGCTCGAAATTCAACTCAAGTTCGTCACAAACTAATGTTTCAGCTCGAATTCGACTCGATTCGGCTCGATAGTCCGAATCAAATAAATCAAAAGACAAAAAAACTATAAGAACCACATGCTTGTGTTTCAGCTCAAGTTCGACTCATTTGATTCATGAATCACGTCTAACGAATTAATTATCGAATCGAGTCGTGAACTTTTTTCGAGCTGGTTCGGTTCATTGTCAGCCAATAATCGGTTCTAGTTGTCTCCTCAATTGTGATAATAGTACAATACTAGTGTTTGACGTTGTCTCAATTTTTGTATTGTAAGACGTTGTCTCAATTTTTTCTCTTTCACTTATGCTAGTTTTCTTAGTTCATCTCAAACAACCTAGATCTACTCTTTCTCACATTCACAGGGCTTACTTGATATTTTAGTTGTAAGTATTATACTCTGTTTTTTCTCTTTTAATTTCGACAAATTCGTGATTTCTTGCTAGAGTTTCATTTTCATGAATCAATTTTGCATGTTTTGGTTCGTTTTGTTTTTGCCCTAATTGAATAGTTTCGTTTATGTGGAGAATATTTTAGATTTTCGAATTTTGTTTATGCCGATTTGTTGCTATTTGTTTATAATTCGTTAACATTTTAACTGTTTAGGGTTAGAAATTTCATCTAGATTTATGTTTAATTCAATTTCATGTAGATCTAGGTTTGTAGGTTTATGTTTCATTCGTTTATGTTTAATACAATTTCATGTAGACCTAGGTTTGTAGGTTTATGTTTCATTCATTTATGTTTCATTCAGCTCAAGTTCGACTCATTTGATTCATAAATCACGTGTAACGAATTAATTATCGAATCGAGTCTTGAACTTTTTTCGAGCTGGTTCGGTTCATTGTCAGCCAATAATCGGTTCTAGTTGTCTCCTCAATTGTGATAATAGTACAATACTAGTGTTTGACGTTGTCTCAATTTTTTGTATTGTAAGACGTTGTCTCAATTTTTTCTCTTTCACTTATGCTAGTTTTCTTAGTTCATATCAAACAACCTAGATCTACTCTTTCTCACATTCACAAGGCTTACTTGATATTTTAGTTGTAAGTATTATACTATGTTTTTTCTCTTTTAATTTCGTCAAAATCGTGATTTCTTGCTAGAGTTTCATTTTCATGAATCAATTTTGCATGTTTTGGTTCGTTTTGTTTTTGTCCTAATTGAATAGTTTCGTTTATGTTAGTGGAGAATATTTTAGATTTTTGAATTTTGTTTATGCCGATTTGTTGCTATTTGTTTATAATTCGTTAACATTTTAACTGTTTAGGGTTAGAAATTTCATCTAGATTTATGTTTAATTCAATTTCATGTAGATCTAGGTTTGTAGGTTTATGTTTCATTCGTTTATGTTTAATACAATTTCATGTAGACCTAGGTTTGTAGGTTTATGTTTCATTCATTTATGTTTCATTCATTTATATTTCATCTAAATCTAGGTTGAAGATAAATGTTGCTCCCTGCAACTTTCTGTTAGTCCATAACCATAAATTCAAGTCCATAAAAAGCAAAAGGAAAATAGTTAGCATATATTTGACAAATTAGAAATTGTCTACCAACATAACATTTCACACATATGTAACATATGCACTACTATTTCATTCCTGCATTTGTGTGTGATTAAGGATATGATACAACACCTCATTTATAGTTTTTTTATGACAATAAGCTATTGGTTCAAAGATATTTAAATATCTAGTATTCTTAGGTCATTCCTAATATTATAAATATCTTTAAGAATTGATACAGTAAACTCTTAAAATATATTATACCTTATAGCATATAATTAATAAAGGTATTTATCCTAAGTCATTTTGAATTGATACAGTAAAGGCTATTTGAATTGATACACTAAAATGAAATATCTTTATTAAATAGCTAATATCTTTGTCCACCTAATATAATACTAAATCTCTTTCTCTTTATATGTTTCATAATTTATGTTTATTTATTTATATCTTAGTATTTGACAAATGATGAAATGTATATTTAATTTGTGATGTTTATTTTGCAGATGGCTGAAAACCATTCTGAAAACATTGTGCCTGAGATTGCAAAACACTTTGGCCGTCTCAAGCGTGGGAAGATCAACATCAGTCAAGTCTTTGGCAGTCTCAAGCATGGGAAGATCAACATCAGTCAAGTCTTTACACATTTGATTTGAAAAATAACTTCCACATAAAAAAGGAGGTTAACAATTTTTTTTAGTAAACATAAATATATCTTTTTTTTTCTTAATAACTAAGCACAACAAAAAAGGAGGTTAAGTAGTTATCAATTAACTAAGTACAATAGAAAATGAGATTAAGTAGTTATCTATATTAACACAATAGAGAATGTCAATCACACAAACGGAACGTGCCCTTTTGGTCACTAGTAATTTATAAAAGGAAAATGTTAAACGGTGCTCCCGGGGCACTGTTTAAGGAAGCAAAAATCGTAATAACATTTGAGTTTGTGCAGTTAACTCCTCAAAAGTTTAAAAAATGTTGTTTTCAATTTAAAAATTTATTTTTTGCATATCTTTAATCAATGTTTCCCAACTACATACAGTTACCCTTAATTCCACTTCGTTTACTTCCCATGAGCAATCGCGAACCATTAAATTGTCTCAAAATGATGATGTTTTGCTTGCGTTTAATCACTTATCTCAACAACAAAATCATATTTCTCCAACTTTTTTACCTAATTTCTCCCATTTTCCCCAACATGTTCGCTCCGCTTATTCAACATCATCATGTTCTCGAGATACCTTTTTTCACGTATGGATGTTATTTTTGTACTCATTGTTGTAATTTCTATGATTTCAATTTCATTGTTGTTTTATGAATTGATTTATTTATATTTTTTTTAACTTAATAATATGATTTCATTAGAAAGTTTTTTTTTATTATTGTTGTTTAAATTAAGAACAAATTAAAATTTCGATGTGGTTTTGTAAAGGTGTAGTTGGTGGAGGGGTACATATGCCCCTGTATTTTTTTTGTTATGGATTTTATGTTGCAGTGACAAGGTTAATTAATTGTGCGTTTAATCACTTATCTCAACAACAAAATCCTATTTCTCCAACTTTTTTACCTAATTTATCCTCTTTTCCTCGACATGTTCGCTCCGCTTATTCAACATCATCATGTTCTCAAGGTACATTTTCTCACATTTGGATGTTGTTATTTTTGTACTCATTGTTGTAATTTCTATGATTTCAATTTCATTGTTGTTTTATGAATTGATTTATTTATATTGTTTTTTTAACTTAATAATATGATTTCATTAGAAAGTTTTTTATTGTTGTTGTTGTTTAAATTAAGAACAAATTAAAATTTCGATGTGATTTTGTAAAGGTGTAGTTGGTGGAGGGGTACATATGCCCTTTGTATTTTTTTTTGTTATGGATTTTATGTTGCAGCTACTAGGCTAATTAATTGTCGCAAGTAGGTTTTTTTTTTTGTCTTTGCTAATATTTTATGCTGATAGTTTTTGCTTTTTTTTGTGTGGTAGGGTGATTGGTTTCTCAATTGATTTTGTGTTAGTAGGGTGGTGTTATATTGTTTTGATACTTTGTTGATATTTGGTTTTATTCATTTCTTGTGAGATTGTTTCTTGCTTTTATTGTAATGGTATTATTACTTGTACATGTTACTTTGTTTGGAATAATATTTTAGTTTTATTAACAAAAATTGAATGTGTAACATATATAAGATAAATCTAAAATTAATATTGTGAATATGTTTTTACGGGCCACTTTGAGAAATTTTGTAATTAAATTCAACAAATGCATAAATAGAGCCAAATTGTATGCATTTGTTTTTCAATTATTCATCTTTAATAAAAAGGTTTTTTTTTTTTTTGATAAATACAACAAAAGTATATGGTAAGCAAAAAATAAAAACAACAAAATAACTGAACAACGTTAATTAATGCTTTGTCCTTTCATTTCTCATTTCTAGTTTGTTCCTCATTACCTTTTTTCAATGGTATTACACCTTTCACCATTTGTGCAAATAAAAGCAAGTCAATTAGTATATCTAATGTATAATACATCTTATGTCTACTTTAGTGATTATCACAAGCCAAATAATCACCACAAATAGAAGTCAATAAATAAATTTTATTTCTATTGAAATTACTTTAACTTTCACCATTCGTTGAAAACACTCGAGCCTTTACCATTAACATCAGCAATGTCCAAAACCAAATTGTTAGAACTGTGTCAAAAGAAATCATGAAATTTAAAAACATACAAAACAAGATAAAAACCACCACATAACCTCATTTTGCAACTATTGTTGAGATTAAATTCACTTCGTTTACATATCATGTGGAATCGTAAACCATTAAGTTATCTCAAATCATTGCTACAATGTTTAGTTTAATCATTTCTCTCAACAACAAAACCCTATTTATCTAATTCTGTTTACCTAATTTCTCCTCTTTTCCTCAACTCGTTCCCTTTGCTTCTTCGACATCATTGCTTTATTAAAATACGTTTTTTCACGTTTGGATGTTGTTGTTTTTCACCCATTAATTGTTATAGTTTTTGTGATTTCAATTTTATTTTATTAATAGGTGGAGAATAAACACATAAAGACGAGTGAAGTACGCGGAAAGTCTAAACGCGTGCGTTCGAGAGTAACGAGTTTGTTGTTCACTCTACTCTTCTCTCCTCAGTCTCTTTCTTTGTTAGAAGGAATGGTTAAGAGGACGGTATTAGTGACCACCATGTCTGAATGGACATTCAAGCAATGTTTACTTTGTTAGTTAAGGTATATGGCTGTAGTCCAACAGATATTATTTCCATGTGTTCGACAGAATCTGTTAAATCGCACTACAAGAAATATAATTTTTGGCAACAACTTTTTTTGTTACAGGTCGCTGGCAAAACTATCTTGGGTAGTTTTGCCAGCGACTTGTAACAACTTTTAACAAAAAAAGTTGTTGCAAAATATCATATTTCTTGTAGTGTCGGCTTTTTATCCTAGTTCCGATAATACGATGGATCACAAGGATATAATGATAAATAATTCCAAACCGGGTGATGATATGTTATTGTATTTCTCTGGCCATGGAGAACGCTTGAATGAAAGACAAACACTAAACAATACCTGGGATGTTGAGTAAATGGAACTGTCTGATTACTCTTTTTTAAATGATACCGATATACGAGATATGTCCCTTGAGGTCCACCCCGAGGCCCATTTCATCGTTGTAGCTTCGTGTATGAGCGGTTGATTGATCGAAGGGGCTCAAGAACAAGTCGGTGATTCCGCCTGGACTTCGATCGTAAATTCTTGGGAGTGAGGCCTTCTAAAGAAAGGAGGACAGCGAGGATCCGACAAGAAAGATCGCAATTTGTTCGTCGATTGGGTGTTTTGCTGAGCAGTTGTCAGTCTCACCAGGAGTCTTTCAACCGTTACGATGCAAAAGGGGACATTTCACCACTGCGTTCACTCATGTAGCCCGCAAATCAAATGGAAACATAACCAACATAGTATTGATAAATGGCATAACATAAAATATTCGTGAGGAATAAAGAAAAGGTCGGCCACTCATTGAATTACAACGTCCTGGACTATATTGTTCAGATGAACAAGCTGGTCTTTTGTTTTTTGGGACCCAAAATTGAGAATTGATGATATGTTTTGCAAGTGATAAGTGATAATTTTATTTTGAAGGAAGTGTTGATTGAAGGTAATTGGCGTACTTTTATCTAGAACTAGAATAAATTTTTATTGGCCATTTCGGATAATATAGACAGATTTGTATTGATTTGGTTTGACTATTTCTACTAATTTTGTTTAGTAAAGATTTTTGGTTTTGTTTGGCTGTGTTGAAAAAAAAATTATTAATCGGTTTATATATACTAATAAATAATAGGCTTAAATGCACTTTTGGTCCCCCTATTTTGATATTTTTGAACTTTTGGTCCCCCTATTTTAAAACTCAACTTTTTGGTCCCCCTATTTTAAAAGTCAATTTATTTTTTTAGTCCCCCTATCATTTTACTGATGTGGCACTGCATTTGCTAACATGTCATTGATGAATAGGAAACAAAACTTTTCATGCCATTATTAATTTAAGTAATTTTATTCTTTATTTTATTTATATATTAAAATTCAATTAAATAAAAAAAATTCCATCTTTATCAAAAAAAAAATACACCATCATCATCAACACCAACACCGTTCATCTTCTTTTTCAGGTAGACATTCTTCTTCAAATCTTTTACTCCTACCCACTCACCTTCACCACCATATTCACTCAGTCAACACGACCATTTTCATCCTTACGCACAAAACACAAAAACCTTGATCTTTGTAACACCCCGTTTTTCTCAAGCCAAAAAGGGCATTATTTTTTTTTTTTTTTTTCAACTAACACTCAGAGTGCGCATAAAAGATTTTAAATGAACCGGCATTCAAATATACAAAGAACTCATTACTAAAAGGTGCTTCGACAAGCAAAGTGTATTCCTGAATAATTATAGTCCAAGTCTAAGTATTCAAATACTTACAACAAAATAAGTTAGACAACCCTATGCTAACCAAAAAGCACGGTGCACAAAACACACCGGCGCATAGTCTATCTATACTAAGCTTCACCACGTGCTTACTATAGCCTAGAACTGCCACCGTCGTCACCACGACCTAACCCATCACCTGGGTGGGATGAGCCCGCAAATGAAAGAAAGGGTCACCACAAAATACAAGTATATATATATATATCCGGTGCAAAAAATTGTACACATAACAATAATTCCACAAAACACAAGAGAAAGCTCTTAACCAACCAAGCAATTCCCACCAACGGGTTCATATAAGCAATGCACACATAGCCTATAATGCAACCTCTACAATGTGTGGTACTAACCCTAGCTACCACAATGCATGAGCTCCAGAACTATAGGTCCAACCCCTACTAAAACACCAACGAAATCACAAGGTTAAGGTGGATCCACTCCCGCAATCACACCCCATGGTCCACTCCCGCAACCATGTATCGAACTCCACTAAATCACACAAGATTTAGGTGGATCCACTCCCGCAATCACACCCCATGGTCCACTCCCGCAACCATGTGTTGAACTCAATAAAACCCTATAAGAATCAGGTGGGTCCACTCCTGCAACCACACCTCGTAGTCCACTCCCGCAACTACGCCTCGTAGTCCACTCCCGCAACTACGCCTCGTAGTCCACTCCCGCAACTACGCACTAACCACGCATGAGCATACGATTCCCCATGTATACTAATGCAATGAATACATACCTCTCTAGCATATGTAAACCAAACATAACAACATACATACATATCCAATCATATGTAACAAACCACAACAAACATACATACATTTCCAATCATATGTATTCACCCACATGTTCATACATACATCTCCAATCATATGTAAAACAACGCACGTATTGTAAACACTTTCTCATCACGAGAATACATAACACATACATGCCAAACACACAAACACGCATAACAGCAAAACCAAGCATGTCGTAACCGTTTTAAAAGACGGAAATAAAGTGGAGCCCTTACCTCGGCAAGCTTCCGTCAACAACACACGCTTAGACAACACAACGCGCTTCCTAAAACAAGCAGCGTAACAATCAATACATTGTTCTCTAACCAATAGTATTGAAACTACACCAATACCCCCAAAACCTAAAGGTTTCTAAGGAAAATTCACTCTTTCGGATACCATACCAAAAACTACCGTATTGATCAACCCCCATGAGTTATTTGTACTATTTTTAGGACCCAAAACTGTTGGCCAAAGTCTTAAATAATTTAAAATGCAAAATGGTCGTTTTCTTGCGTTACAAGCTACGTACTTTCCGAGTACCCGAAAAACTCGTTTCCAATCCCAACCACTTCCATAAATTAATAAAAAGGGATTAGAAAGCTAAAAACCCAGTTTAGAAATCAGAATCCAAAATCTCAACTCCCAGAGCTCGCCCTGGCGAGTTGGTGGCGAGTGAAGGCAGAGAGTACTGGTCTTACTCGCTCTGGAGCTCGCCCTGGCGTGTTGTCAGGACCTGTGACTCTCGCCCTGGCGAGTAACCACTCGCTCAGCGAGTTGCACCTGTCATGACAGCACAAGACAGCAACTCACACCACCTTTTTCCACCCCAAGCCTAGTTTGATTCTATTAGTTCCCAACACTTTTTCAAGGCACAAAAGCAAACCATTTACATAAGCAAGCAATTCATTTTCCGAAAGCTTGTTGGTTGCTTCGAGTGCAAGTTATTTGATTTTCATTTCCAAAATCAAAACCAAATCCAAGCACAAGTTTTATTACGGGCCTTAACCGTCCGGTACTCATTTTCAAACATGTTTTCAAGGTAAATAGCGACACCACATGTCACAATAGTTTTAAACCATTTTTGACCCCAAAACACTACCCAAAAACACTTAGGAAATATTTTCATAAACCTCAAAATATTTTTCATCGGATTTTCCAAAACAAAACCATACAACGCATTTCCCTTTCGCCCAAAGGTTCAAAGACAACTTTTCTTTTCAAAACCTTACAACATAACCTCATGTAATTGATCAATACTCTAAACTTTCAAAACCCTAACTTTTCTCATGAGATTCTCACAAACTCATGGAAAATTGAAATAACAAAGCCTACACATGCTTACTAAACCCTCATGAACAACTTTCATAGAACAAAACCCTTCACAACCAATTCTTACGAAATTTCTCCCAAGAACATAATCATAAAATCTCATGAATCTCTAAGAGTTTAGCCAACTAAGAGATGAAAGAAGTTCTAGTTACCTTAGGAAGAAGAATCTCACAACTCCAAGCTTTCCAACAAGCTTAAGATCAAGACAAATGGTGAAGGATTGAATTTTGTTCCTCAAGGTTGGAAGAGAAAGAAGCCACGGCAAGGAGAAGAGAAGAAGTGAATGAAATCTGATTTTGCTAAGTCCATAAAGTCTCCTTAAGTCACCCTAAAGGTCATGGTCATGTTTCATGAGAACCATTGGATCAAATAGGATAAAGCTTCAAGACAAAATCCTAGCCCTTGGATCAATCCGAGTCTATCCTCCCAAGATATTTCTCACAACCTCTTACAACAAAACGCACGCTCAGTTCTCGCGCATCGCGACGAACGTAAATCACAAAAACGTAAAACCTACGGAAAGAACGTCTATCGTTTTTCCATTCCAAAACTTATCGCCGAATCTTTTTCCGCGACTGTAATTTTCTTTCACACCTTAGAAAATTAATCTCAGGACATATCCTAACTCACGCCGATATATGAAACTTCCATCCGAAACCTCACTTAAAACCGACGCAGTAAGATTTTCCATCCGCGGGTAAAATCCTACTCGTTTTTCCAAAAACAAGAATAATCCAAAACTCGTTATTCTAAGACCACAGAAATCTCCTCATACTTAAAAGAGGATCACGACCCGAAAGTCTGTGCCTTTCCAGCGCACGAGCACAAAACCGGCTCCGTTTCAGCAAAAATCTCATTAATGTGACGATATTCACAAAACCGCCTCACCAAAAACCCTAAAAACTCGTAGCCGACACTAGAGTTCCTTAGAAAATTAAACAGTGAAATCTTGGGTCTTACATTACTACCCTCCAAAAAGAAGTTTCGTCCTCGAAACTAAAGGTAAGAGTAACAACTCAACTAGTTATTACCATCACCAACACAACAAAATCCCTCAGGATTAGGTGCAGCCACACAGAGGCTAACACCGGGTGAAGTCACACAGATACTCTCACCAACACACTGGCACAACCGTGCACCAACCGCAACTCTCAACGAGTTCACCCCTCAAAATTAACCTCACAACAGAGGTTCTCAACCTCTAGTTCCTCAAAAGTCCAAAGGTTCACACAAAATTTTCCAAAATCCATACTTTTTGCCTCCGCGACGTAGCCTAAACCACTAGGTTCACGCGAAGCAGTGACTAGCTACCCTCCAAAAAGAAACACAGCACTCTCTGTGCACCACTAAGGTTAGCAAAACTAGTCAATTCCAAACAACACGACTTATAAACAAAACCCAAACAAACAGCATACATCCAAACATACAAGAGTGGGTTGCCCTCCAACAATAAACAATGCAGTAAAATGTTACCTGCAACTAGTAATCCTCATGCATGGCATTACCGGTCTGACCGTTTACTCCAGTGCCCATACAGTAAGCACCTCCTCTAGCAGCGGGTCGAACTCCTTGTGCCACATCTGCCGACGTCCCGGCCTTTGGGGCTTTGCAATCCCTAGCAAAATGACCCGGTTTCCGACAGTTGAAACAAATATTCCCCGGACTCGGACATTCGTTTGCATAATGCCCCGCTTGTCCACATCTGAAGCAACCTTGCTTCTCTCCACCCCGACTCCCCTGAGTCTCTTGATTCTCAGAGCGACCCGGTCCTCTATTATTTTGGGAACGGTTACTAGACATATCCCCTTGCTTCATCTTATTTTGACCCGAACTCGGATTCTGACCACTTGAATTACTAGGTCCTCCAACACTAAAATCACCCTGGCGGTTCTCCCGCTTCTTCCTCATATCTTCCACTTCTTGGCACTTCTCTACCAAGACTTGAAACTGACGAATGCCCAACGGCACCACTGCATCTTGCAGTTCATACCTCAAACCATCCTGGAAGCGACGACACATATAGGCCTCATCTATCCCGTCTCTAAAGAAACGGAAGTAACGGGATAGTGACTCAAACTTTTTGGCATAGGCTTCCACTTTAATGCCACCCTGCCGCAGCTGCAGGAACTCCTCTCCGTACCTCTCCCTCGCAGTCTCGGGAAAGTACTTAGCTAAGAACCTCCTCTTGAAGTTCTCCCAATTTACCTCCTCATCAACATTTCCCATAAGGAGCCTGGTGTTCCCCCACCAATATTCAGAACTACCCTGTAACTGATAGGTAGCTAAGACTACCTTCTCCCTTTCTGGACAATGAATTGCCCCGAATATTCTCTCCACAGATTGGAGCCACAAGTCAGCAGTTTCCGAACCTCCCTCTCCATTAAACTTTGGAGGAGTCTGCTGATTGAAACTCGTAAGAACCCGAGATGCAGCAGCTATAATCTCCCTCTCACGCTTCTCTGCATCCCTCTGCGCCTTAGCATGAGTTTGCGCAGTCACAGCAGCTGCCATGGTATGCATGGCATAAGCCATCTGATTCACATCAACCTCTGGTACTACAGGAACTGGATTCGCCCTTCTTGGCGGCATTCTATTCTGCACAATACCAATTCTGATTAGATCCTTAGTCAAACAATTCTGAATCATAACAGAATATCTCACTCCACGGATTACTAACTCGAAACCCGACACAGAACATACACTAGAACTAACTCCACACTAGTTACGTTCTAACCGACTCTGGACTAACGACTCAAGTATACACTTTCCCTTTGAAGATTTAAAGCCGTGCTCTGATACCAAATTGTAACACCCCGTTTTTCTCAAGCCAAAAAGGGCTTTTTTTTTTTATTTTTTTTTTTTTTCAACTAACACTCAGAGTGCGCATAAAAGATTTTAAATGAACCGGCATTCAAATATACAAAGAACTCATTACTAAAAGGTGCTTCGACAAGCAAAGTGTATTCCTGAATAATTATAGTCCAAGTCTAAGTATTCAAATACTTACAACAAAATAAGTTAGACAACCCTATGCTAACCAAAAAGCACGGTGCACAAAACACACCGGCGCATAGTCTATCTATACTAAGCTTCACCACGTGCTTACTATAGCCTAGAACTGCCACCGTCGTCACCACGACCTAACCCATCACCTGGGTGGGATGAGCCCGCAAATGAAAGAAAGGGTCACCACAAAATACAAGTATATATATATATATATCCGGTGCGAAAAATTGTACACATAACAATAATTCCACAAAACACAAGAGAAAGCTCTTAACCAACCAAGCAATTCCCACCAACGGGTTCATATAAGCAATGCACACATAGCCTATAATGCAACCTCTACAATGTGTGGTACTAACCCTAGCTACCACAATGCATGAGCTCCAGAACTATAGGTCCAACCCCTACTAAAACACCAACGAAATCACAAGGTTAAGGTGGATCCACTCCCGCAATCACACCCCATGGTCCACTCCCGCAACCATGTATCGAACTCCACTAAATCACACAAGATTTAGGTGGATCCACTCCCGCAATCACACCCCATGGTCCACTCCCGCAACCATGTGTTGAACTCAATAAAACCCTATAAGAATCAGGTGGGTCCACTCCTGCAACCACACCTCGTAGTCCACTCCCGCAACTACGCCTCGTAGTCCACTCCCGCAACTACGCCTCGTAGTCCACTCCCGCAACTACGCACTAACCACGCATGAGCATACGATTCCCCATGTATACTAATGCAATGAATACATACCTCTCTAGCATATGTAAACCAAACATAACAACATACATACATATCCAATCATATGTAACAAACCACAACAAACATACATACATTTCCAATCATATGTATTCACCCACATGTTCATACATACATCTCCAATCATATGTAAAACAACGCACGTATTGTAAACACTTTCTCATCACGAGAATACATAACACATACATGCCAAACACACAAACACGCATAACAGCAAAACCAAGCATGTCGTAACCGTTTTAAAAGACGGAAATAAAGTGGAGCCCTTACCTCGGCAAGCTTCCGTCAACAACACACGCTTAGACAACACAACGCGCTTCCTAAAACAAGCAGCGTAACAATCAATACATTGTTCTCTAACCAATAGTATTGAAACTACACCAATACCCCCAAAACCTAAAGGTTTCTAAGGAAAATTCACTCTTTCGGATACCATACCAAAAACTACCGTATTGATCAACCCCCATGAGTTATTTGTACTATTTTTAGGACCCAAAACTGTTGGCCAAAGTCTTAAATAATTTGAAATGCAAAATGGTCGTTTTCTTGCGTTACAAGCTACGTACTTTCCGAGTACCCGAAAAACTCGTTTCCAATCCCAACCACTTCCATAAATTAATAAAAAGGGATTAGAAAGCTAAAAATCCAGTTTAGAAATCAGAATCCAAAATCTCAACTCCCAGAGCTCGCCCTGGCGAGTTGGTGGCGAGTGAAGGCAGAGAGTACTGGTCTTACTCGCTCTGGAGCTCGCCCTGGCGTGTTGTCAGGACCTGTGACTCTCGCCCTGGCGAGTAACCACTCGCTCAGCGAGTTGCACCTGTCATGACAGCACAAGACAGCAACTCACACCACCTTTTTCCACCCCAAGCCTAGTTTGATTCTATTAGTTCCCAACACTTTTTCAAGGCACAAAAGCAAACCATTTACATAAGCAAGCAATTCATTTTCCGAAAGCTTGTTGGTTGCTTCGAGTGCAAGTTATTTGATTTTCATTTCCAAAATCAAAACCAAATCCAAGCACAAGTTTTATTACGGGCCTTAACCGTCCGGTACTCATTTTCAAACATGTTTTCAAGGTAAATAGCGACACCACATGTCACAATAGTTTTAAACCATTTTTGACCCCAAAACACTACCCAAAAACACTTAGGAAATATTTTCATAAACCTCAAAATATTTTTCATCGGATTTTCCAAAACAAAACCATACAACGCATTTCCCTTTCGCCCAAAGGTTCAAAGACAACTTTTCTTTTCAAAACCTTACAACATAACCTCATGTAATTGATCAATACTCTAAACTTTCAAAACCCTAACTTTTCTCATGAGATTCTCACAAACTCATGGAAAATTGAAATAACAAAGCCTACACATGCTTACTAAACCCTCATGAACAACTTTCATAGAACAAAACCCTTCACAACCAATTCTTACGAAATTTCTCCCAAGAACATAATCATAAAATCTCATGAATCTCTAAGAGTTTAGCCAACTAAGAGATGAAAGAAGTTCTAGTTACCTTAGGAAGAAGAATCTCACAACTCCAAGCTTTCCAACAAGCTTAAGATCAAGACAAATGGTGAAGGATTGAATTTTGTTCCTCAAGGTTGGAAGAGAAAGAAGCCACGGCAAGGAGAAGAGAAGAAGTGAATGAAATCTGATTTTGCTAAGTCCATAAAGTCTCCTTAAGTCACCCTAAAGGTCATGGTCATGTTTCATGAGAACCATTGGATCAAATAGGATAAAGCTTCAAGACAAAATCCTAGCCCTTGGATCAATCCGAGTCTATCCTCCCAAGATATTTCTCACAACCTCTTACAACAAAACGCACGCTCAGTTCTCGCGCATCGCGACGAACGTAAATCACAAAAACGTAAAACCTACGGAAAGAACGTCTATCGTTTTTCCATTCCAAAACTTATCGCCGAATCTTTTTCCGCGACTGTAATTTTCTTTCACACCTTAGAAAATTAATCTCAGGACATATCCTAACTCACGCCGATATATGAAACTTCCATCCGAAACCTCACTTAAAACCGACGCAGTAAGATTTTCCATCCGCGGGTAAAATCCTACTCGTTTTTCCAAAAACAAGAATAATCCAAAACTCGTTATTCTAAGACCACAGAAATCTCCTCATACTTAAAAGAGGATCACGACCCGAAAGTCTGTGCCTTTCCAGCGCACGAGCACAAAACCGGCTCCGTTTCAGCAAAAATCTCATTAATGTGACGATATTCACAAAACCGCCTCACCAAAAACCCTAAAAACTCGTAGCCGACACTAGAGTTCCTTAGAAAATTAAACAGTGAAATCTTGGGTCTTACAATCTTGAATCGATTTCCCATATCTATCTCGATATGCCCTCGATCTGCAGGTGCTCTCCCAGTGCCTCCGTCTTCTACGATTTCTCGTAACCTCGGTCTTCTACGAAATCGCATCACCTCTGTCTTCTCCGAACTCGGCGTATCCTTCATCTTCTCCAAACTCGGGGCCATCTTTGTCATGTCCAAACTTGGCACCGCTTTCGTTGACTTCATCGTCTCACGACACCGTCTTCATCCAACCCAGATCTTTATTGGATTGAGTTTTGATTAAATTTTGATTTGAGAATTTTTCAGATCCCCTTTTGTGATTTTTTAGCCCTTTTAAAAATTTCTGGATTTTATTGTGTTTTGGGTTTTTTATTGAAGAATTTTGATTTGTGACTGGTTTATTGTTGTTAAACTTCTGAGTTTATTGTTGTCGTTGTTGTGTTTCTCAATCTTTGAATTCATGGAGTTGTTGTTCAATTTCTATAATGGCCATTGGTGGTGCTGATGTTTACACACGTTGTTGAATTTATGGTTTATTCACTTTATTGTTAATCAATGTGTATATGATGATTATGCCATAGGGTGATGAATTTTTTTAGTTATTTTTATAATCATGATGATATTGATGCCATGAATCTGGTGTGTTGTTGATGAAGATGAAGGTGAAATATTCTTTTATTGATTTAAAATGGTGATGATGGTGAAATTTTATTTAATTCAATTTTAATACTTTAATATTTTAAAATAAATAAAATAAATAATAAGATTAATTGAATTAATTTTGTCAAAAAAATTATTAATTGAATTAATAATGACATGGAAATTGTTTTTCCAACTTATTAATGCCAACTCAATGTCACATCATTAAAATATATGGGGGACTAAAAAATATGTTGACTTTTAAAATAAGGGGACTAAAAAGTTGAGTTTTTAAAATAGGGAGATCAAAAGTTCAAAAATATCAAAATAGGGGGACCAAAAGTGCATTTAAACCTAAATAATATGATTTTATTAGATGTTTATTGTTGTGTTTTTGTAAACATGTAGTTGGTGGAGGGGTATGTTGATTTTTCCGATTCTTATTTTATTGTAGTGAGTCTACTATTGTGTTGTCAGGATTATGTGTACTTTTTTCGTCTTTGCTAATGTTTTTTTTTCTGGTAGTTTTTGCATTTTTTTGTCGTAGGGTGATTGGTTTTTCAAATGATTTTTTGCTGGCAGGGTGATGTTTTGGTGTCCTGCCATGGTTGTAGTGTATTATTGTTTTGATCATTTGTTGGTATCTAGGTTTTATTCATTTTGTTGTAAAATTAAACAACTTCATGCATTCATTGTAGTAGTATTGTTTGTAGTTGTTACCATGTTTAGAATAATATTTTAACATTATTCAAAAAAAAATTCAAAGCATAGCATATATATTATGAATATAAAGTTAATATTGTGAATCTGTTTTTTATTAGGCATTTGAAAAATTTTGTCATTAATTTCAACAAATATATAAATAAAGCCCGAAATGTATCTTACTTTTCCGAAGCCCCAAAGCTAAAAAGAGCCAACAAAGCATTCTATTTCACACGGTGCTCGTTCCAAATGTCATAAAAACTAGAAGAAGAAGAAGAAACTTTTTTCCGGTGAGACTTTCTTTCAATTTTGCTTGAAGATTGCTCAACTTTGCACCGTCATAAGTTGTACTTGTAATATTTGCAAGAGCACCCCTTGTTAACCTACAAACATCAAACTCCTCTGAGACATATACCCAAGTTGTAAGATCATAAATCTACATAATCCCCGGATTATTGTATAAATGTTGCGCAAGAACAGTCTTGCATATGTCCATCATTCCCACTAATGAAAGCACATAAAGCTTATGTTTAGTGTCACACTTGAGTCAATCAAATATCATATTTTTGTCATCATCTCTACCATATATAAAAGGTTCAAGTGGTAAACAAGGTTGAAGACAATTACATTATTGATCTTTCACAGCCATTGGATCTTTCAACTGAAGTATGTCATTTTGGGTTAAAAGAGAAGAATGTTTTTGAAGAATTTCTTGCACTTTTTTCCCCAATTTTCTTGTCAAATGAACTCAAAGAAGCATTGAAGAGAGTCAATACCTTGCTAACTAGCACTATTTCAATTACCGGTTTGCATTGTGAGTTATGAATTTTCACATGAATGTTTTCAATTCGCTATTGTTCAACATCATCAACAACGACACTGATGGAAAGAAATGTATTGTTCAACTTGTTCAACATATCCTCATTGAGTTTTGTTTTGAAATATTCAAGGTTTTAGTAGAAGTCAGCTTGCTAAATACAACCTCAAGGAAAGAAAAAAGCAATAGCACCACCAAGTTCAACAGTCATGATTCAAAAGAAGTGAGTGAGTGAGTGAGTCGGTGTATGAGTAAGAGAACACGAAATCAAAAAATGGGTTTTAATTTTCAAATGCAATAGATGAGTTAGCGATAGAGCAAGATATAAAATATTCAACAAATGAATGGAGGAGAAATGTGTAAGATTTTAGTTAGGTCATTTTTAGACAAGTACAAGTATCCAATGGAGGAGAAATGTCACCAAATTAACAATTGATTCATCAAGTTTTTTTTTTGTTGTTAATTATTATTATTATTATTATTATTATTATTATTATTATTATTTATCACACATGTTTAAAAAAAGTAAAAGAACTAAATATTTTGTTTTAAATAATTATAAAAAATACTAATAATTACTTCTAGGACACTCTTTAAAGAACTTAAATGTGTAACAAAAAAAAACCTTAAATATTAAGTTTTTATAACAAAATTTTATAAAATATGAGAATTTAATAAATTAAAATATTTAACTTTTTGATTAAATACCTTTTAAAAAAAATTAAATTCTTAAAGAGTGCTCCGGAGGCACATTTTGCCCAAACACAAAATTAAATCATATAATTTTAATGAAATAATGAATATGTTTGATCTACTAAAAAAATTAAAGATTGCTAATATATAAAAAATTGAACAGGACAATTTAATTATACTGTAATGGATTTTAAAATTAATTGTATGACTTGACAAAGTGGGGGTTCAAGAAATTGGACAAAAACATGTTTAAAAAACACACACACATGTTAAAACAAGTAAAAGAACTAAATATTGTGTTTTAAATAATTATTAAATTAAAATATTAAGAGTACATTGAGACACTCTTTAAAGATCTTAAATGTTAAGTTTTTATTAAAAAAAATAAAGAAAATGTGAGAACTTAATAAATTAAAATATTTAAAATTTTGAATAAATATTTTTTTTAAAAAAAATAAATTCTTAAAAACTGTTTCGAAGGCACTCTTTGCCGAGACAACTCTCGCATATCAATCAATCAAATACAAATCTCTTTCGCCACGACAATTGCACTTCCTAAATTTAATTATTGATATTCAATCCATCCTTAAATTTCACTGAATAATTTATAAACTTAAATATCATTTTCATCCCTGTATATTCGCGATTTTTTGATTTTAGTCCTTGTATATTTTTTTGTTGTAAATAAGTCCCTGAATGTACAAACTTTATTGATTTTAGTCCCTATATCTTTTTGAATAAACCATGCATAAGTACATTGGCCATGAAGATTTCATGAAAAATCAACATAAAAAAATAGAAATTTATAAATAAAAAATATTAAAAAAATGTACCTTATTAGAGTTCTTCCCTTAGGGTCCGTTTGGTTCGAAGTTTTTGGAGGGGAGGGAAGGGGAGGTGAGGGAATATTTTAAATTTTGGAGAAGTAATTTACTTTTTTACTCTTAACCTTAAAACTCAAAATAAGGATTAAATTATAATGGATATATTACGTCAAAAAAAAAATTAATGGATATATAACAAAAAAAAAAATCTAATTAGTAGAAAACCTAAATTTTTTTTGTTGTAAAAAAAAAAACCTAGAATTTTAATATTCCAACAAGGATAATTTTGAATTTTAATAAAAAAATGAGGGTAATTTTGTCAACATAATAAATCCCTCCCCTCACCTCCCCTCCCCTCCTTCTCAATTGAACCAAACAGACCCTTAGTAAAAATTTGCACACCCTCATTGCTCATACACAATATTGTCACACGCACCAACCTAACAGACCCAACCATGCACTAATTGAATAGAATATTAGAAATCAAATGATATATTTGTGACTGCATTTAAATTTTATTGTGCATAGATTTGAAATAGAATTTAATTTATATATACTGTCAGTGTAAAGTTATTTTATATTTTATCATCCAAATTCATTCATCAGTTTTCGTAATTTTTTTTCCTCCCACTTTTTTTCCATTATACCAAACTAACGATGTGCTTGGTTCAAGAAAAAAAATTGAGAAGAGAGAAAAACAAGGATTCCAAAGAATGAATTTGGTCTAATTTTGGTCCATATTCATTAAATAAAATCCGTATTTTTCTTTCTTCCTTATCTCTTTCTCTCGAATAAAACACACCATTAAAGATATCCTTATCTCGCCATACATCATGAATCTAATTTTTTTTTACAAAACTTTAACATAAATATAAGTAGGATAAATGATACAACATTTGACAAAAAACAAACATACAAAATATGAAAAAAAAAAAAAAAAAACCTTTATATTTTCCTATGCTCTTTCGTGGTTCACTCACTGCCTAAGAATAGAAAAACAATGAGTAAATGTAAGACATAAAAACTGAAATAATAAATTAATGAAATTCAACCAATAAAAGGAAACATATCTACTTTCACAATGACACAACTGTATCGAACAAAAATTACCGGGCAATTATTTTTTCTTGTGGGATAGAACTATTCACTTGCATAATTGGTGGCATGATGGGAGTTATTAAGCAATACTTATTTTTAAAGCAAAATCGCACCAAATACAAATGAGAGATCAGTTGCATAATTTAATTTTTTAGAGCATAAGTTGGTAACTGTTCATGTATAGAAAATCCGTTTCGCAGTTATTCATATTTTTAAGGATTTGAAATTTTCTAAAAAACTAGTTTTGAGACCTATGTATCGCACGGATCTATTGATTTTTATTATTAAAATATTATTAAAATGTAAGTTAAGTAATTGTGGTTTTTTTTTAAATTTATTAAATTAATAATTTTTTTATTAAAGTAATTGTCCCGTGTATGATTTTTGTGTAATAAATTATAATTATAATTAATAATAACAAATATTTATTATTTAATTCCTTTTTTATTAAAACAACTATCCTGTGTATGATTAAATTTTTGTCGACGTCATTGTGCTCATGCTTGTAAAATTTATTAAGTTAATGTTTCTTGATTAAAGCAATTGTCATGTGTATGATTTTTGTATAATAAATTAAAATTAATAAATATTTATTATTCAATTCCTCATTTTTATCAAATCAATTGTCCCGTGTATGATTAAAAAAATTTATTAAAGCAATTGTCCCGTGTTAATTCGTAAGCTTTTTTGACGCATGTTAATTCATAAATTATCACTAACAAAAATTATATCTTTATAAACTTTTTTCATAAACTACTTTATAAAACTTATAATAAGTCAATACAAATGGGTTCATTTTGTGTAATAAATTAAAATTAATAAATATTTACTATTCAATTCCTTTTTTTAATTAAATCAATTGTCCCGCGTATAATTAAAAAACTTTATTAAAGCAATTGTTCCGTGTAAATTCGTAAGTTTTTTTTACGCATATTATTTCATATGTTTTCACTAACAAAAATTTTATCTTTATAAACTATTTTAAAAAAAATTACTATTTTTTCATTAAAAAAAATGTTTGCACTATTTTTTATGTGTATCTTTGATATTGATTTTTGTTCCTATTTTTATGCCTAAATTTTTTTTAATTAATTTTTTTTGTTAAATATATTTGATTAGTATCTTTTTTTAGAGGTGGTTTCCGATGCTATTTTTATGGGAAGATTTAGTTATGCTTATCTTTTTTTTTCTTCCTCTTTTTGTGTTGTATTTTTGTTAGTTTAGAGTTACATTTAAGGGCATAAACTCTGAAATATGATTGGACAAATTTGGTATTTTAGTAGTAGTTTCTTTTAATATGTTGTAAAATTACATTTAAGGGCATAAACTTTAAAATATCATTAAACTTGATTGGATAAATTTGATATTTTAGTAGTAGTTTCTTTTAATATAGGCTTAATTGCAGTTTTGGTACCCCTATTTTCTAAAAATTTGGATTTTGGTACCCCTATTTCTAAATCAACAATTTTGGTACCCCTATTTTGTCAAATTTTGAAATTGCACATATCCTTATTCTCTTTGGATGATGTGGCATTTTTTAATAATACGTGGCATTTGTTTATTTAAAAAATTATTGTCACGTCAGATTATATTAAAATATTTAAATTTTAAAATTTCAAAAATTCGGAAAATAAAATAGAAAACAAAATAAATTACAACAAAAATGTTTTAAAAAATACTAATAAAGCATACAAAAATTGTAAAAAGATAATAAAAAAATTAGAAATATGGAAATAAAATAGAACAAAAAAATCCAAATAAAGTATCATAAAATTGTTTAAAAATCTGGAAAAAAACAAATGCCACGTAAGAAAATTGTTTAGAAATCCTTTTGACGTAAATACCCTAAAATCTATTCTTTTGTTTTTTAATTTCTTTATTTATTGATAGATTATAATAACAATAATTACTAATATAATTCGCTATATATAAAAAACAATTATTAGTATAATAATATTAACTTTATTTGACATGACAATTATTTTTTAAATTACTAAAAATGCCACATAATATTCATAAGCCCCACATCATCAAAAGAGAATAAAAATGAGTGGAATTTTAAAATTTGATAAAATAGGGGTACCAAATTTGATGATTTAGAAATATGGGTACTAAAATCCAATTTTTTTGAAAATAGGTGTACCAAAACTGCCATTAAGCCTTTAATATATTGTAAGTAGATAACTGATTACTATTTAATAGGAGAAATGAAACTAAATTAAAGTTAAATTAAAGATAAGTCGATAAATAAATTACAATTTTTTTTTTTTTGTTTTTACAATTTTTTTTATTCTGGAGCATTAGTTGATTACTGTTACGATAAAGGGTGCGTTTGTTTTAGATTTAAAATAATAGATTTTTTCTTTGTATTTTTTAAAATGGATTTTGTAAAACCGTTTTTCAAAATATTATAAGTTTTTTTTATATTCATTTTTTCTAAATTGAAACACTAATTTTGACATCATATAACATAAACATACATTATTGAAGAACAAAACATAATCAAAATCACAATTTTTTGAAAAAGTTGTATTTCAAAAAGGCAAAAGCTAACATGTGCCCTTAAGGACACATGATAAACAACTAAATAAAGAAATATTCTCCTCAAAACTTGTGCATTTAACTTTATAAAAGTCAAATCATTGCATTTTTCAATAGAATATTTCTACTTTAAGGTTCTTTAACATGTGCCCTTAGGACACATGTTAGCATGACCCTTTCAAAAATGATTTTTATGAAAATCTATTTGAAATAGCTTCAAATTAAATGATTTTTTCGAAATTTTGATATCCAAAAAAAAATTCAGTAAAATGATGAAATGCCTAAAATCACATTTTAAGAATAACTATTCAAACCAAATTTTCATTTGAAGCTTTTATAAAAAGCTTTTTTGTAAATTTTTTTTACACAAAATTATGTAACACTACAAAATCTATTTTCAAAAAAATCCAAAACAAACTCACCCAAAAACTTAAAACTAAAATAGAAAAAGGTGACATAAACAAGTCACTCACTCACTCAATGGCAGCAGCGATTGGGAAATGCACCACTGTTGTTGCTTCTTCATTTCTTCCTCCAACAACTTTCTATTTCATTAATCATAATCACAACTTATTAGTATCATACAATTACAAACACCTTTTTCTATTAATCTTTTTTGCTACCCCAAACACATCTCAATCACACAAAATAGTAAGAGAGAGAAAGGGTTGCAGAGAGAAACGCTAAATTCACATTTCTACTACTCACCACTCTGCAAGCTCTGATTTTTTGGAACTATTTGGATTACTCTTCATGTTTCTTTGTCTTTTATGATTCTAGGTATTTTGGGTTTCCTGGAGCAAGAGTTATAGTTCTTCCTTTAGGGTTCAATTTGTTAGGGTTTTCAGCTTTATCTTCTTCATCTATGGAGGGTGGTTGTTCAGAAGAAGAGGAGAAGAAGAAGAAGAACAAGACACTAGAGGAAGAGAACAAGGTTAAACGCAAAATGAAGTCTGCTTCACAGTTAGAGATTCTTGAAAAAACATATGCTGGTAAGTCAAAATAAATTTCACCCATTTTTTGTTGAGTTATGCTGAAAATGTGAACTTTTGTTTTATGGGGTTTTGCATTTTTTTGTGTTCATCTTTTTCAGTTATGAATTTGTGCTGAAATGTGAACTTTTGTTTTATGGGGTTTTGCATTTTTTGGTGATTCAGCTGAGTCTTACCCTTCTGAAGCAATGAGGGCTGAGTTATCTGTCAAGTTAGGTTTGTCTGATCGTCAGTTGCAGATGTGGTTCTGTCACCGGAGACAGAAGGATAGGAAGGCTACAATGGTGGTGGTTAAGAACGAGGTCACACTAACTCCGCCTTCATTCGAGGAGGGTGTTGAGCAAATACCAGTTGCTGATGTTAATCATGGTTTGGTTTCTGTCTTGAGACCAATTGGTCATGTGGACTTGCCGCAATTTGTGGCACAGCACGGGTTGATGGCATTTCCTAGGATGATGGAATTGCCTGCAATGGATAGCAGTAGTTATCTTGAATCTCATCGGACTATACAGGACCTGCGAGTTGTTGCATTTGTGGAAAGACAATTGGGGGCGCCATTGAGAGAGGACGGACCCATTCTTGGGATTGAATTTGATTCCCCGCCCCTGGGTGCATTTGGTGCACGATTAGGTAAACTTTGTTTTCTAATTGCAAATCATGTTTCTATAGTTTTGTTATACCTTCTTTTAAGGACTGGTTCAAAGAAAATTTAAATAACATTTTAGTCCCTGTATATATAAGCTTATGTAACATTTTTTTAAACAAGCTTAAGTAACGTTTTAATACCTATTATATTATATACATCTTTTTTGGTTTAGTCCCTAGAATAATTTGTCGTTTTTTTTATGGTCGATTTTGATACATGCACCATAGGAACTGCTTTTGAGCTTTGTTTTGTTTTTATTTTTAGTGCCTGTAATATGTGTTCACTGTTAATTTTAGTTCATATTCTAGCTTAGGGACTAAAATTAATAATATAGTATACATACTACCGGGATTAATTCCAATATGGTCATATATTACATTGATTGCAGCCAAATCATGAAGATGGAAAACAAATCTTTCCTATGTTTCATGAATCCAATATTGCAAGAGTTTTTAATTTTTAATAAGGACTAAAGCCAAAATTGTTTTATATTACAAGGACTGAAAGGTTATTAAGTCATAGTATATATGGAGCCTATTGGGTGAGAACTCTTGTTACCACGAGACATTTAAAATAAAAATTTGTATGAGTGGTTTTTTTTAAGAGAATAGTTCCAAAATTAAAATTTTAGCTCAAATGGGGCATTCCAAGAATTGAACTCAGGACCTCTAGGCTCTCACACCCTAAGTGATAATCATACCTCTGGCTCAAATGTGTGTGTATGAGTGCTTATTTTGAATGCACTTGTTGTCATGTAAACACTTTTTAACGACTCATCTAAAATATCGAATGTGTAATCTTCATATGAATTTGATTGGGTAATATTCTATTTTAATTTTGGAACATTGAACTTAAATGGTATTTTATCCCTATGCTTTCATATCTTTATCTCCCTTTTAAAACTTGTATTGACATATTTTTGTACTGTAACTATATGTCATGCCATTTTGCTCTTTGGTATTGATAATCTGATTTTTGAGGCCAATGATCACTTTTGAGGTCTTAAAAGTGATTTTGGAAAGGAAGGGTGCTTAGAAAATATTTTTGTCAAATTGTGCATGAGAGAAGTCTGCTCGATTAGTATTTTTATTTATTTTTTATTTGTACAAGTTTAGTATTTAAAATCTCATTATTGTTGCCAATAAAAATCACTTTTGAGCTCTTGAAAGATTCAAGGTGTGTTTGATAAACTTTTTTGTTTTAAAGGCGTTCTTATCTTTAAAAAGCACAAGCAAATTGGACCCTAAAAAGTGATTTTGGAAAGATTGCAGAAAACATGTTCTTGTCAATGTATTTGCATGACTGAAGTTTGCTTAACTTGTTTCAGATGGCATGGCTTTAATTTTAGTACTAATGCTATTGAACCCTTGGCAATTATATAATTGCAGGGGCAGTGGCAATGGGGCAACACAGGCAATCTGAATGGCCTGTTGAGGAAAAAGCTTATGCACATTTTGATAAGGTTAGATTTTTGTTCAGCTTTTTTCCTTTTTCTACCATTGCATAGTTTTAAAGAAATCTGTTGAATAATGTAGCTACTTTAAAGAATTCTGCCGAGTAATGTAGCACTGCTTTGTTAGTTGGTCATTTCAACTATATCACTTAAATATCTAAATAGTATATTTTATCTGCACCTTTGGTTATTATTCCCTTCATTTTTTGTAGTTATGCTTTATCATGGGTGAACAAATATTTTTTATATGCATCTTTATCTCTCGGCTGAAGAAGTTTAATTTCTAGGGAATTTCAAGGACTCTCCATGAATATCAATTTATTCCAGAGCAGCCAACTGTTAGAAATGAGATATATGAGAGAGTTACTGCTACATCTATCCACTTAAGTTCTCTCGATGGTGTTGCACATTCTAGGACATCACTATCTAGTGGGCCATCTTTCCTTAATGGGAATGAATCTGCACCTAAGGTGTATGGAGTCCAAGGTCAGAAGATACCTGGTCTAAATCTTTTGTCTCAGTCCGAGCAAGGTAGGTCGAATCATCTTATGCTTTCTTCTTCAGGAGGGAATGATGATGGTCCACGAAAGAACCCATTTGCCGATGTAATTCTTGACATTCAAAGGGGGGCACACCTTGTAACTCCGATTGACGGCCCTCTAGTGCCATCTGACAGGAGGGTTATCCATGAGGAAGAACTTTCAAGGTTTCAAAGGAAGCGAAAGGTATCTACATCACATAATCCCAACATGTTTTAATCACTATAGAGTGGTAGTTCAGGACTTGTCTTATTTTCAGAATGAAGAGGCTAGAATGCAACGGGAACTTGAAGTGCAAGAAAAAAGAATTAGAAAAGAGCTTGTAAAACAGGATATTTTAAGGCAAAAGGTACTGATAAGATTTGGTCTTGATTTATTTTTTTCCTCAGTGATTATATTTATTCTATTTACTGATATTGTTTTTCCGTACATAAAGAGAGAGGAGCAAATAAAGAAAGAGATGGAAAGGCAAGAACGTGAAAGGCAGAAGGAAGAGGAAAGGTTACTGCGTGAAAGACAGCGAGAGGAGGATAGGCTCCTTAGAGAACAGAGACGCGAGCAGGAGCGGCGGGAGAAGTTTTTGCAGAAGGAGTCAATCAGAGTATGTAAGATTGTTCTGCCAAATTGCAATCACTCTGATCTGTCGTGTGAAAATAAGGGATGCTTATGTTATTGGTTCTTGTAGATTGAGAAACTGAAACAGAAGGAAGAACTAAATAGGGTGAAAGAGGAGGCAAGGATTAAAGCTGCCAGTGAGAGAGCCATTGCCCGCAGAATGGTCGACCTTATTGAAGATGAACGTCTGGAACTCATGGAATTAGCTGCATCAAAGAAGGGGCTATCTTCAATACTGGCTCTTGACGATGAAACTATGCAAAATCTTGAATCATATGGAGGTGAATAATTTTAGTACTATTTGACACTACTTATATTTTCTGCTCATTTGTGTTTATGATAGGTACCATCTATCAGTTTCCTAAAGGTTGTGCAGTTTGGCCCTTAAAAAAGTATTTATTCAAATTCGTTAAGAAAGTGATAGAAAATGATCGACAGTGAGAGATAAATGTGTCTGTGGGAAAGAGGTCATGTATCATTACAACCAATTTGAATAGAGTATAAATCACATACTTATAATGCTAGCAGCTCAGCTGAGTCAGCTAGATTCTTTTATAACTGACTCTTATGCCAGAATCTATTAAAAGAATATGTTATAACAGTCCTAATAGAAATTACTAACAAAGATTATTAATAGCCGAATGTGAATACCTATGTTGCTATTGAAATTCAGTTATGGTTCTGTTAGGATTCTTGTTAGAGTGTAACTAACTTTCTGTTGAATCTCTAATTTCATTGATTATGAATAGTAGTACAGCAAGGTATATATATAGGGGTATTAAACCCTTAAGTCTATCTAGATATACTTTACATTGTTTATCCTAATCTAGATAGACTTTACATTGACTACACTTAATTCTAGATAGGCTTTACATTGCCTTACACTAACACACCCCCCTCAAACTTAGTGTCAGGTGCTGACATTAAGTTTGTTTCTGATGAAAAGAAACTTGTCAGTGGAGATGGGCTTGGTGAGAATATCTGCCAGCTGATCAGTGCCAGGGATGTGTACCACAGAGACTTGCTTAGCCAATACTTTTTCCCTAACAAAAAATAGGTCTATTTCCATATGTTTTGTCCTGGAATGTAGAATAGGATTGTGAGCAAGGAGCACAGCTGATTGGTTATCACAGTAGATTCTTGGAGGAAAGTATGGAACAGTCAATTCTGTGAGAATGGTTTGAACCCATAGAACATCAGCTGTTGCTTGAGCTAGGCTTCTGTATTCTGCCTCTGTGCTAGATCTAGCTACCACTTGTTGCTTCCTTGACCACCAAGATATCAAATTAGGGCCAAAAAAGATAGCTGCTCCTGAGGTGGATCTTCTGTCATCAGGATCAGAAGCCCAATCAGCATCACAAAACACTCTTAGGGACAAGGGGTGATGAATATCAGTAGGGAAAATATTTAGACCACTACTAATGGTGCCTTTTAGATATCTCAGAATTCTCTTAACTGCACTCCAGTGAGATTCAAGAGGTGCAGACATAAACTGGCAGACTTTATTGACTGCAAATGAGATTTCAGGTCTTGTGATTGTTGCATACTGTAGTGAGCCTACCACAGACCTATACAAGGTTGCATCTGTGACATTATCTGAGCCTGTTTTGGAGAGTTTACAACTAGACATCATTGGAGTGTTGATAGGTGTTGACTATTTGATGTTGGCTGCATTTTGGTAAAACAATATTTAGGCAGGATGTGGTATGTAATGTTACAACATCATGACCTGACGTGAGCGCGCCAGCTGGCGGCAGCATTTAATGCGCGCGCGTTTTATTTTTAGAGAAGATCTTTTTCTCTTACATATCAGTTCTTGGCTTGTGCATCAAGGAAGTTTTATTTCCTAAACATATCTTTCACTCAGAGATTGTTTTGGGAATTAATATTGAAGAATTATATTTTATAAACATATCAAATCTCCAAAGATATGGTTTTATTTTATGTGTGAGCTGGATGTTTCTCTTGTGGGCAAAGCTACTGAAGCCCAATATTACCAGCTATATATTGAAGGACGAAAACCTAATTTAGGTAGTTGTTCAAGCGATATTGTTGAGTCTAGCCGTATTAGGATTCGTGTGTGTGCTTGTGTTTTGTGAGCCTTTCTTGTATCTCTTTGATGCAAGCTTAGGACTGTGTGTTCTATTGAGTTGTAATCACAATTGTCTCTGAAGCTTTTAAGCAAGGAGATAGTTGTTGTGTGTGTGTCCACTCCAAAGCTTTTAAGCAAGGAGTTTGGATCTTAGTGCGTGTGTATCACTTGAAGCCTTTAGGTAAAAGTGATCTAGTGTCTAGGAGAGTGTCTCCATCACAGTGGTTGAATTAACAATAGTGCTGTCTGTACTATTGAGCTTAAGGAGTGAGTTGGGAACTCATACCTAGGAGTTCCTAGGTAGAAGGACATAAGGATAGTTGCTAGGTGATAAGTTGTAAACGAGGAGTTTGCTGTAAGACTTTGAACTAGGGCTATTAGTGGAATTCCTCCTGGATTGGTATCCCCCAGACGTAGGTACGCCGAACTGGGTCAACAAATCACTGTGTGTTTATTTATTTCTGCACTATTTACTATTTTACGACTTGTCTATTAAAGCTGGTAAAAGTGTTGTAACATCGTGTACAACATCTTGTACTGGTGTGCCAGAATTTTCAATTGGCATCAGAGCAGGCACCCTGCCTGTTTAGGGTGAGATTCAGGAAGTTTTAACTGGCAAAATGGACAAGGAAGGAGGATTCGTGAACAGACCCCCTATGCTGACTGGTTCCAATTATGATCATTGGAAGCCAAAGATGATTGCATTCCTAAAGTCCATTGATAGTAGGACTTGGAAGGCAGTTTTGAAAGGTTGGGATCATCCTTTAATTGTGACCAAAGAAGGTACTTCCACTGGTGAACTAAAGCCAGAGGCAGATTGGACAAAGGAAGAAGATGAAGCAGCTCTCAGCAACAATAAGGCAGTAAATGCTCTCTTCAATGGAGTAGATACAAATATGTTCAAGCTCATCAAAAAATGTCTATCTGCAAAGGAAGCCTGGGAGATATTGATGACATGCTATGAAGGCACCTCTAAGGTAAAGATGTCAAAGCTTCAAATTCTTACTACCAAATTTGAAAATCTGAGAATGAAAGAGGAGGAAAGTATTCAAGATTTTCACATGAGTTTGGTTGACATTGCTAATGCCTTTGAGGCACTTGGTGAGAAAGTATCTGATGAGAAGTTGTCTAGAAAGATGCTCAGGTCACTTCCAAAAAGGTTTGACATGAAAGTGACTGCCATTGAGGAAGCTCAGGATATAGCTAACATGAAGATAGATGAACTGGTGGGTTCTCTTCAAACATTTGAACTGACCATTAATGAGAGAGGAGATAAAAAGAGTAAAAATGTAGCTTTTATCTCAAATGATGATGAAGAGGAATCCCAGACTGTTGTTGAAGGAGATGAAAGTATTTCTGATGCTCTTGCTCTAATTGGAAAACAATTTGGAAGAGTTCTAAGGCGGGTTGATAGGAGAGCCAGGCAGAATGGGCAGAACATTAGATTCGACATCAACAAACAGCAAAACAATGTCAAGAAAGCTAGACCTGAGGAGAAAAGTGGACCAGTCAAAGAATTACAATGTCATGAATGTGAAGGTTATGGACATGTCAGAACTGAATGTGCAACCTTCCTGAAGAAACAAAAGAAAGGTTTGTTTGTTTCTTGGTCTGATGAAGATTCTGAAGAAGGTAAGGAATCTGCTAGACATGTTTCTGCTATGACTGGGGTTTGTGATACTGTGGCCGATTCAGATGATGATGTGGAGGTAGTGTATGAAGAGCATTCTGATGATGAGGAGAATGACACCTATGAGGAATTACTTGGTCTCTACAATGACCTTCTTGTTCGCTATAAAGAGGTGTGTAGAATCCTGGAGAAACAGAAGAAGACTATAAATCAACTTCATACAGAAAAGGATTTCCAAATTGGCCAAGTGCTGAAAGTTGAGAAGGAGCTAACTCAAGCAAATGCAGACATGGAAGAGTTGAAGAAAAGAGTCAATCAACTGAACTGTGGGGCCAACTTACTTGAGGAAATCTTAGATGGTGTCCCTAGTACAAGAATGAAAGCTATAGGATATAACTACACTGCTCTTAATCAACATCAACAGGACAAAAACACCAAATTCCTTCCAGCTGATGAGGTAATTAATCCATACACTGGGGAAAAGATGTTACAACCTCCTGTACCACATCCTAAAACCTATCCAAATGTTAAGCTTGGACAAGGCCCCAGGACTTTTGCTAACCATCGTCGTGCCCCAGGACACCATGGTCATTCAAGAAAATGGTTCTGTCATCATTGTGGAATGAAGGGCCACATAAGGCCTTTTTGCTACAAATTGTATGGATATCCAAGACATTGGCAACAACCAAAAACTGCTCCTAGAGAGGATCCTGTCAGAAAAGTGTGGCAACCAAAAGCTGAGAACAGAGGGCTGATTGCACACACATCTCTCAGAGCATCATCCAGAGAAGACTGGTATTTCGATAGTGGCTGTTCTAGACACATGACAGGGGTAGAGACGTATCTGAAGGACTTGAAAGGGTATGCTTCTAGTTCTGTAACTTTTGGAGATGGAGCCAAAGGTGAAATTCTGGGGATAGGCAAACTTGTCAACAAAGAGTTGCCTAACTTAGAAAATGTGTTGCTAGTAAAGGGACTCACTGCAAATCTGATCAGTATAAGCCAACTGTGTGATCAAGGATTAAGGGTGAACTTTACAAAAGAAGAATGTCTTGTTAGCAATGATCAAGGAGAAATTCTGATGAGAGGTGGCAGATCCAAAGATAATTGCTACTTGTGGGTATCCCATGAAGAAATACAACAAGGAAAATGTCTACTTGGTAAAGAAGATGAAGTTCAACTGTGGCACCAGAAACTTGGTCATCTAAGCCTAAGTGGAATGAAGAAAGTTGTTACTGCTGAAGCTATCAGAGGGCTTCCCAAACTAAAAATCACTGAGGGAAGTATATGTGGTAAATGTCAGATTGGAAAACAAACCAGGATGTCGCATCCAATGTTGGAACATCAGGTAACATCAAGAACTCTAGAACTTCTACACATGGACCTCATGGGGCCTATGCAAGTTGAAAGCTTAGGAGGTAAGAGGTATGCATTTGTGGTAGTAGATGATTTCTCCAGGTACACCTGGGTTAATTTCATTAGAGACAAATCTGACTCATTTGATATCTTCAAGACTCTATCCACTCAAGTTCAAAGAGAAAAGAACTGTGGAATTGTGAGAATCAGAAGTGACCATGGAAGAGAGTTTGAAAATGAAAAATTCAGCGAGTACTGTGCGAATGAAGGAATTAAGCATGAGTTCTCATCACCCATAACTCCTCAACAAAATGGTGTGGTGGAAAGAAAGAACAGAACTATTCAAGAATCAGCTAGAGTGATGTTACATGCAAAATCCCTACCCTATCATTTCTGGGCTGAAGCTATGAATACAGCCTGCTACATACACAACAGGGTGACTATAAGAAAGGGGACATCAGCTACTTTATATGAGCTATGGAGGGAAAGAAAACCAACTGTCAAGCATTTTCATGTTTTTGGTAGCAAATGTTATATCCTGGCAGACAGAGAGCAAAGAAGGAAGCTTGATCCCAAGAGTGATGAAGGGATCTTCCTTGGATACTCTACCAACAGCAGATCTTACAGAGTATACAACTCAAGAACTAAAGTCGTTATGGAATCTTACAATGTGGTAGTAAATGATGTGGAGACTGAGAAGGTTGACAATGTGGAATACGATGTTGGAACATCAGGCCCTGTACTAGAAGAGCATGATCTAGGAGAACAATCTGATGATAAACAAGAAGAGAATATTGAGAATACTACATGTGACACCACTAATCAACTCACTCAGAACAAAGGACCATCTGTGAGGGTCCAGAAGAATCACCCCTTGGACCTAGTCATTGGAAATCCTGAACAAGGAATCACCACTAGAAGATCCAATGATGTGATAGCAAATTCCTGCTTTGTTTCCATGTTTGAACCTAAGAATGTGAAAGAAGCTCTCACTGATGAATTCTGGATTGAGGCTATGCAAGAGGAATTGAATCAATTCAAGAGAAGTGAAGTGTGGGATCTGGTTCCAAGACCTGATAAAGTAAATGTCATAGGTACAAAATGGATCTTTAAGAATAAATCTGATGAAAAAGGGGTCATTACCAGAAACAAGGCTAGGCTGGTTGCTCAAGGTTACACTCAGGTAGAAGGGCTTGACTTTGAGGAGACCTTTGCCCCTGTAGCTAGATTGGAATCAATTAGACTACTATTGGGGGTTGCTTGCATCCTGAAATTTAAACTCTATCAAATGGATGTCAAGAGTGCGTTTCTGAATGGGTATCTTCATGAAGAAGTCTATGTGGAGCAACCAAAAGGGTTCACTGATCCTGTGTATCCTAATCATGTCTACAAACTGAAAAAGGCGCTCTATGGTCTAAAACAGGCGCCTAGGGCCTGGTATGAAAGACTTACTCAATTCCTAGTAGGTCAAGGCTATAGAAAGGGTGGATCTGATCAAACCTTGTTTGTAAAGCAAGTGAAAGGTAAGTTCATGATTGCACAAATTTATGTGGATGACATTGTCTTTGGAGGAATGTCGAATACGATGGTACAACATTTTGTTCAACAAATGCAATCAGAATTTGAAATGAGTTTAGTAGGAGAATTGACCTACTTCTTGGGACTACAGATCAAGCAAATGGAGGATACTATCTTCATTTGCCAAAGCAAGTATGCCAGAAACATTGTCAGGAAGTTTGGTCTAGATAATGCTTCTCACAAGAGAACTCCTGCTCCAACCCATCTGAAGCTAACCAAAGATGAACAAGGTGTGGGTGTAGACCAAAGTATGTATAGAAGCATGATAGGAAGCCTATTGTACTTGACTGCAAGTAGACCAGATATTACCTTTGCTGTAGGGGTTTGTGCTAGGTACCAGTCAGAACCAAAGGTAAGCCATCTCAATCAAGTCAAGAGGATTCTGAAATATGTCAATGGAACATGTGATTATGGGATGATGTATTCACATTGTGAAGATTCAAGCTTGTGTGGATATTGTGATGCTGATTGGGCTGGTAGTGCTGATGACAGGAAAAGCACATCTGGTGGGTGCTTCTTCCTAGGAAGTAATCTTATTTCTTGGTTCAGCAAAAAGCAAAATTGTGTGGCCCTATCCACAGCTGAGGCAGAGTATGTAGCTGCTGGAAGTAGTTGTACTCAACTTGTTTGGATGAAGCAGATGCTGAAGGAATATGATGTGGAACAAGATGTTATAACATTGTACTGTGATAATTTGAGCGCCATAAATATTTCAAAAAATCCTGTTCAACATAGCAAAACCAAACACATTGATATTCGCCATCACTTCATCAGAGATCTAGTGGAAAATAAAGTTGTGACACTGGAGCATGTAGGAACTAAGGATCAAGTGGCTGATATCTTCACCAAAGCACTTGATGCAGTTCAATTTGAAAACTTGAGGGGCAAATTAGGGATTTGCCTATTTGAAGATCTGTAGCAATTACAGTTATTAGGAGGGAGACATGCAGCAGTTATTATTCTCTCTCCAATCCGTGTGCTGCACGATAAACAAGGAAATCATGTTCCTTACACTCCTATAAACACGCCACCTATCTCTAGTGGTTATTTCCTTACCAAATCAACTTTCAAATATTTTCTTTCTAAATTTCACCATCTCTCTAACCTCTCAAACCGTTCCAATTCTCAGAACCTCTACATTCAAACTTACTCCATCAAAACTCAAACCTCAATCATGTCTCAATCACCAAACACCATCTCTCCCATGAACTTCACCGATTCACCAAACTCATCACCTATCAATGCTACCCCCATCACCACCGTTCATCCCTCATTCGCATCTGCTCTCAACCCAAAACCAAAGAAAACCACCGCAAAGAGGACTTCTACTTCCAAAGTTCCAAAATCAAAGAAGAAATCTAAGACCTCTTCGTCCTCTGTTTCGAAGAAATCAACAAAAGCCAAATCATCAAAATCGAAGCCGATCCACACCATGCAAGAGCTGTATGTGGATGATCTTACTAAAGGGAATGCGGAATCGAATGTTGAAGCGTCCAACAATGATACTTCTGATTTGAATGTTAAGGAAGGTAACTCTGATTTTGTTGTTGAAACCCTAGAAAACCAAAAAGGGGTAACAGGTGACAATACTGTTGTGACTGAAGCCGTTGGTGGAGGAATTGTTCAGGATTCGCCTGATGCTGAAGAAACAATGAACAATCAAGTTGTGGAGGAAGCTCTGAACTCCTTGAAGGATACCATTCCAACATCCAATGTTGTGCCGGATGTTGAAACATCCTTGGCACAGGATGAACCAACTCCTGATATAGTTGGTAATGCCGTTAATTATGCAGAACAGGTTGATGAAGGACCTGCTACTGATGAGATTGTGGTTCCACAGACTGAAAAGGAACCTGTTACTGATGAGGAGGAAGATACAAATATACTTTCTACTGACAATGCTATGTCAGTAGATGATGATGTGGTTGATGTGGATGCTATGGAGGATCTGGAGCAAACAGTTAGTGAAGTGGCTAGTGGTAGCATTGCAAGAAGGTTAAGAAACAGAAAAGGGAAAGCTGCTGATGTGGTAACTGAGGTTGTGCCTAAGGCAACCCCATCCAAGAAGAAAAAGGTGATCGGCCCTAGCAGAAAGCCTAGCAAAGTTGAAATTGCTAGTGAAAAGAAGAAAGCTAGTGGGAAAAGAAAGCATGTTGAAGCTGGAGACTCTGACTATGAAGTGGAAGAGGATGTGCCACACATTGCATCCAACATTGTGTCCCCTTCCAAGAAGAAAAGTCAAAAGAAATTTCGCAGAGCTGCTATTCCTGATCTTGATGTGGTAGATGATGTGCCAAACATTGTGTCTACTGGCAAGAAGAAAGTTGGTGGAAAGATTATTCCCCAAAATGTTCCTGATGTCCCCATGGACAATATATCATTCCATTTCATTGAGAGTGCTCAGAAGTGGAAGTTTGTTGCTAATAGAAGACTTGCTCTGGAGAGGGAGTTGAGTGCTGAAGCCTTGGAGCAAAAGGAGATCATTGCTCTCATTGAGAAGGCTGGGTTGATGAAGACTGTGTCTGGCATTGGTGAATGCTATGAGAAATTGGTCAAGGAATTCTTGGTCAATATACCTGAAGACTGTGATAATCCTCTGAGCAAAGAGCACCATAAAGTGTATGTGCGAGGTAAATGTGTTCACTTTTCTCCTGCTATTATCAACAAATTTCTGGGGAACAAAGAAGATGGCTATGCTGAATTGGAGGTCACAAACACTCAGGTCTGCAAGACCATTACTGCTAATCAGGTCAAGGTTTGGCCAATGAAAGGTAAAGTGCCCTCTGTCATGCTCTCGGTTAAATATGCCATCCTTAATAGGATTGGCACTGTAAATTGGGTTCCCACTACCCACACCTCTGATATTGCTACTAGCTTAGCTAGGTTTGTATATGCTGTTGGTACTGGTACTGAGTTCAACTATGGGGCTCATATTTTTGAGGAAACTGTGCAACATGCTAAGTCATGGGCTGTTAGAATGCCTATAGCTTATCCATCTCTTATCTGTGGAATCATTTTAACTCAACACCCCACTATTATAACTGCTGATGATGAGGTGAGTAAGAGGGAATCTCCTCTTGATTTTCACCCTAGACTGTTTGAAGGAACACATGCTGCAGATATTGAGATTACAGGCCCTTCTGTTGCTGCTCCTACTGGTTCTGGTTCTATGAGCAGGAAGGAGATGATAGCTTCTTTGGAAGCAGCTTGCAGAGCTCTAGATGAAAAGAAAAAGAGCCTTGAGCAAGTGATTGTGGCTCTTAAGCAAGAAGAAGCTGCTGAAGAGGGTGAGCAGGTGCAGGTTGGACAAGAAGGAGGTGATCAAAGTGAGGATGGAGGCACTGAGGAGCTGGAGCTCTCAGATGCTAGTGCTGATTTTTAGTGGTTGTATTCCACCTTTATGTGTATTTTTTTTAAAGTTGTTTATGTTTCTGGCTGTAATTCTGGTACTTATGTTCTTTTGATGGGCTATGCCCTGGATATTTTTAAGCACTCCCTAGTGCATTTGATAGTACTTAGTACTCTATGATCTGTGCTGCTACTACTCTATTTTGGCTCCCAAAAGCATCTTTGTCAAATTTGTGGTAAAAAGGGGGAGTAGAAAGTTACAACATTTGTTTCCACATGTTCTCTGGTAGTAGTTGTATGTGGTATTTGGTAGTAGATGTACGGTACTCTGGTAGTGGTAGATATTCTGTGCTGAAATGATCTGTTATGATATGCCTATGTGTTAGTACCTGATTGATATGCATGATCCTATGTGTTAGTCTACTATGCACCATTTCAGGGGGAGTACTATGTATGTGATGCAGGGGGAGATGTTGTATGTGATGTTGGAACATTCTGTTTGTGTCATCCATGCTTATGTTTGTGATCACTTAAGGCGATGTTGTTTTTCTGTGCTTCTGCTGTTGTATGCCTCTGATGTGCTCTAAAGATACGACTGAATTCTGATCTAATGTTTTCCATGGAGGAGTATGTTTGGAAATCATTTTTGAAGATGTGCTACGCTTCTCTTCTTTTGTGTGTTTATGTTGATGTGAAGAAGTTGTAGTGATGTATGTATCCTTGTAGCTTGTCTGAGTGATCCCAAGTTGTTTTAGCCAAAAATTTGCCAAAGGGGGAGTTTGTTGACTATTTGATGTTGGCTGCATTTTGGTAAAACAATATTTAGGCAGGATGTGGTATGTAATGTTACAACATCATGACCTGACGTGAGCGCGCCAGCTGGCGGCAGCATTTAATGCGCGCGCGTTTTATTTTTAGAGAAGATCTTTTTCTCTTACATATCAGTTCTTGGCTTGTGCATCAAGGAAGTTTTATTTCCTAAACATATCTTTCACTCAGAGATTGTTTTGGGAATTAATATTGAAGAATTATATTTTATAAACATATCAAATCTCCAAAGATATGGTTTTATTTTATGTGTGAGCTGGATGTTTCTCTTGTGGGCAAAGCTACTGAAGCCCAATATTACCAGCTATATATTGAAGGACGAAAACCTAATTTAGGCAGTTGTTCAAGCGATATTGTTGAGTCTAGCCGTATTAGGATTCGTGTGTGTGCTTGTGTTTTGTGAGCCTTTCTTGTATCTCTTTGATGCAAGCTTAGGACTGTGTGTTCTATTGAGTTGTAATCACAATTGTCTCTGAAGCTTTTAAGCAAGGAGATAGTTGTTGTGTGTGTGTCCACTCCAAAGCTTTTAAGCAAGGAGTTTGGATCTTAGTGCGTGTGTATCACTTGAAGCCTTTAGGTAAAAGTGATCTAGTGTCTAGGAGAGTGTCTCCATCACAGTGGTTGAATTAACAATAGTGCTGTCTGTACTATTGAGCTTAAGGAGTGAGTTGGGAACTCATACCTAGGAGTTCCTAGGTAGAAGGACATAAGGATAGTTGCTAGGTGATAAGTTGTAAACGAGGAGTTTGCTGTAAGACTTTGAACTAGGGCTATTAGTGGAATTCCTCCTGGATTGGTATCCCCCAGACGTAGGTACGCCGAACTGGGTCAACAAATCACTGTGTGTTTATTTATTTCTGCACTATTTACTATTTTACGATTTGTCTATTAAAGCTGGTAAAAGTGTTGTAACATCGTGTACAACATCTTGTACTGGTGTGCCAGAATTTTCAATAGGCTTACATTCTAACATATTTGTCTTGGTGAGTAAATCCCTGATGTACTTGCCTTGACTGAGAAGTAGAGAGTTATCAGAGAGTTGTTTCACCTCAATGCCTAAGAAATAATCCAGATCACCCAGTTGTTTTAGACTGAACACAGAGTCCAATTTAGTCACTAGATTTTGAACTAAATTACTGGAACTTCCTGTGATAATGATGCCATCTACATATACCAACATATACACAACCTGTTTATCTTTTGTATAAATGAATAAGGAAGGATCACATTTACTTGCTCTAAAACCAAACTGAATGAGTGTATTGGTGAGCTTATCAAACCATTGTCTGGGAGCCTGTTTTAGACCATAAAGAGCTTTATTAAGCTTACAAACCAAAGATGAATCAGAAACTTCAAAGCCTTGAGGTTGTACCATGTACACTTCTTCTTCTAGAGTGCCATTTAGAAAGGCATTATTGATGTCAAGCTGTTTAAGGGGCCATTTATATGATATGGCAAGAGAAAGAATAAGTCTGATAGTAATGGGTTTGATGACAGGAGAGAATGTTTCATTAAAATCAAAACCATGTTGTTGATGAAAACCCTTTGCAACTAGCCTTGCCTTATACTTGTTTATAGAGCCATCAGGATTCTCTTTAGTTCTAAAGACCCATTTGCAACCTATAGCCTGTCTGTCAGAAGGTAAAGGCATTAAGGTCCAAGTTTGATTTTTCTGTAAGGCATCAAACTCTGCCTTCATAGCTTCATGCCACTTGGGATCAGCCAAGGCCTGTTTTGCTGTCTTAGGTTCAGTATGAGTTAGCAATAATTTGGGATTTTGTCTAGGTAAGATAATGCCATTTTTGGATCTGGTTTGCATAGGGTGATTGTTGATTGTTCTGGTTTGGTTAGATTTAGAAGCAGGTGACTGGTTTGTGATAACAGAGTTGTTTTGAGTGTTGACAGGAATAGGATGAGTAGCTATCTCAATGTCATTGGGTTCAGGGTCTTGAGTAGTTACTTGTTGTAAGTTGTGACTGTCAATGGGTAAATTGGATAAGGGAATATCTTGGGTAGGAGAGGGTAAGTTGGTATTTGTCTCAGAAAATAATGAGGGGTAAGGGAAGCTGGTTTCATTAAACAGAACATCCTTAGAAACAAAAATTTTCCCTGTGGGAGATAGGCATTTGTAGCCTTTATGAGTGTTGGAATATCCCAGAAAGATACATTGATGAGATCTAAAATCAAACTTGTAAGCATTATATGGTCTGAGCAAAGGGAAACAGAGACAACCAAAGGGCTTAAAGACATTATAATCAGGCATCTTTTGAAAAAGAATATTGTAAGGGATTTTGAATTGTAAAGATGCTGTAGGTAGTCTATTTATTAGATGAACAGCAGTAAGAAAAGCATGATCCCAAAATTTGAGAGGAAGATTAGAGTGACTCAAGAGTGTGAGACCCATATCAACTATATGCCTGTGTTTTCTTTCAACTACACCATTTTGGTGATGTGTATGAGGACATATTAGTCTGTGAATAACACCTAACTCAACAAGATATTTAGAAAAAGGTCTGAATTCACCCCCCCCCCCAATCAGTTTGCAAGGTTTTTAAAGAATGACCTAGCTGTAATTCAGCCATACTTTTGAACTGTTTGAATATATTAAAGGCATCACTTTTTGATTTTAACAAATAGATCCAAGTATACCTAGAATAGGCATCAATAAAGGAAATATAATAGCGATAACCTGATGAAGATGTGGTGGGGGCAGGACCCCAAAGATCACTAAAAACAAGTTCAAGAGGGTGAGAATAAGTAGTTTGAGACTGATTAGAATGTAATCTATGAGCCTTACCCATACAACATGCAGCACAAAAATTTGAAACATCATGTTCATTATTTGAAAAAGAAATATTACAAAGTTTTAAGGCAGTCTTGAGTGTTTGACTATTAGGATGGCCAAGCCTCAAGTGCCACAGAAATTGAGAACTAGAAGACAAACTAGAGTTATTTTTATTAGGTAGTGTAGTAACACTACAAACAGAAGCTTTTGGAAAAGTAGATAGGCTAGTAGACTTAGCAGGAGGAGGAATGGTGATGTTGGAGAAGGAATATAGCCCATCACCACCAACAGCTCCTTGAAGCAATATTTCCTTAGTGATTTGAGATTTGACAACACAATGATCAGGATGGAATTCAAAAAATACAGAATTGTCTTTTGCAAACTGACTCACACTTACTAAGTTTTTGGTAATAGCAGGGACATGTAGTAGGTTATTTAGGATAAGTTTTGTTTGTGTGTGTTGTGGTGAAGTAAAAATGCTAGAACCATTAGACAGAATTGATAAACCTTGGCCATTACCCATGAATATCTGATCAGTAGTGTTGAGAGGAGTTTGCTCTTGTATGTTCCTAGCATCAGCAGTGACATGATAGGATGCTCCAGAGTCAGGGTACCAGGCATTGTGCTGATTTGATGTAGATCCTTGTGCAACCATAGCAGCTGGTGGAGCAGTATACTGAGCAGAAGGTCTTAGGGCAGGATTAGGAATTAACCAAGGACTGTAGGTTGGTACACCATATCCATAGTTTCTGCCAAAGCCAGGAGGGAAATTCTGACCTGAGAAGGGACCATATGCCTCTTGGAAATACCCTGGTGGTGGTGCTTGAGGTACATTAGGGTTGGGAGCTTGAATTTGGGGATTCTGAGCCTGAAATTGGGGATTAGTCCTATGCCAGCAATCAATTGCAGTATGATTTGGCTTGAAACAAATTTGACATTGAGTGTTGTTGTTTGGATTAGATCTTCCATTCATGGATCTACCACGTCCCCTTCCATTTTTACCTCCTCTACCACGTGTTGAACCAGAATAGGGATGGTAATTGGGATTAGTACCTTGAGAATTGTTGATGGAAGGTGAAGGTGCTACCTGTTCATCAGGAGGAGAGTTTTCATTAGAAGATTGCTGAGCAATATTGATAGAGGCAGCTTCATCTAAGGTCCTTTTCTTGGATTTTTGAAGACGTGCTTCATGAGCAAGAAGTAGAGCTTCAACTTCATCTACTTCAATGAAGTCAAAACGGCTTTCAATTACAGAGATGACGGAGTTGAAATCTGAAGGAAGACCTTCCAAGATCACATCAAGACGCTGATTTGCAGGGATAGGATCTCCAATAGACGCCAGATTATCAATCAAGAGACGAATTCGTAAGAGATATTCTTGAACGGTGCGATTCTCTAACGTCGTGGATCGAAGTTCGACGCGTAACTGTCGTGCTTTAGCACGAAGTTGTTTCTCAAAGTACGAGACGATTCTTGACCAAAGTTCATGAGTCTCAGTCGCACCAAGAAAGCGAGCAAGAATATCACTGGAAAGCGTTGATTGCAACCATGAGAGAAGCATTTGATCGCGTTGTCGCCATTTGCGATACGCAGGGTTGAGAGTAGCGGTGGCGCGATCTGTTGCGTTGAGGAATCGCGGCGGCGCTGACGATGGAAGAAGAAATTCGTCAAGATCGTGCGCAAAGATGTACGGCTGAACTTGTTGCTTCCATAAATGGAAGTTTTTCTCTGTGAGTTTTTCGGTAATTCGCAGCGTAAAGTTGAGTGTGGAACGATCGGAGTGTTCGTTTTCTCTGAACGCGTTGATCGGCGGTGGACGGAGGATACCATCATCAGAGTGATGGTCCGGCGACGGCGGAGGGCTCGAAGGTTCCATGGAAACCGACTAGAGCTTAAGCTGATACCATATTGAAATTCAGTTATGGTTCTGTTAGGATTCTTGTTAGAGTGTAACTAACTTTCTGTTGAATCTCTAATTTCATTGATTATGAATAGTAGTACAGCAAGGTATATATATAGGGGTATTAAACCCTTAAGTCTATCTAGATATACTTTACATTGTTTATCCTAATCTAGATAGACTTTACATTGACTACACTTAATTCTAGATAGGCTTTACATTGCCTTACACTAACAGTTGCAATTGAGATGCACTTATTAGAACTTATTCTGAGACACTTTCGTTCTGCTTATCAGCTCAGCATCTAACTCATTTTGACAGCAATGAAATTGAAGTTCGTATATGCTGCAAATTGACTTGATACCTAAAATATTGTGTTAAACGTAGGGATGTCGACGGGTATCTACAGACACGGATAGTACTCATCTGTTACCTTCCCCATTGGATAAAAATGATATTCGTCTTTATCCATATCTGCGCGGATATCGGCTATGCGTGTATATAGTGAGTATTTCAATATCCGCGGGTATCTGCAGATATCCACGGATATCATAAATATTTAAAAAAGCGCGTTTATGTAAAAAAGTATCTATAATGTAAAGTTTTTTCTTTTCTTTGTAGCTTCCTAACCAAAAAAATAATTTCTATATGAAACACCAAAAAAGTAGAGTTTCTTCCTTTTGTTGCATCATAATATCCTCCGAGAACAAGCAAAATTAGTAAATTTGTATTTAATTGATAGGGTATTCTAGTAATTTTATTAATATCTTAACGGGTATAGTTACCATTACATCCGCCTTCGTATCCATTAACTAACAGGTAGTTGAAATATCTGTTTATTGAGCTACCCTGCTCGTATCTGTCATGGATTGTATCCGCGGGTGATGTTTGTTTCCTCTTTTATGGTTTTGAATTGTTTTGTGGGGTATCTCTTTTGTTGGTTTCATTTCATGTACTCTCTACACCTTATACTTTATACTTAAAGAAAAGGTGGCCTAGTTCTCAAGTCTCCCACCATTGTGGGATCTGGGGAGGGTAAGCTGTACAGAGCCTTGTCCTTGTGAACAGAGAGGCTGTTTCCTACACTAGGTTACAAGGAACTTTAAACATGCAATTGTGCCAAAGCTGATCCTCTCATACATGTATTTATTTTGTGTGTGCATGGGTTAAAGTCTAGCTTTTGTGCTAATTGTGCCTTTATTCTTTAAAATATTGGTAGGACAGTGATAGGGACATGTGTACTATGGGGTGCTCAAGTCCCACATCGAGTAGTATGGGATGGCTTGGTTTTTCCCCCCTTGATGGCTAGCTTTTAAGGGAGGGTTCCCCAAGTTCTTAGTCGGGACGTCAGCTCTCGAGGGGTGTGGCGGTGCTATGACAGAGTGCCAATTGATGGATATTATGGGGTGCCCAAGCCCCACATCAAGTAGTATGAGATGCTCTTAGTGGAGTGTATGAGTGTATAGGTAACTTTTGGTTCTTCCCCCTTGATAGCTAGCTTTTAAGGGAGGATTCCCCAAAGTCTTAGATACTTATCAAATAGCAATTCAAATATTTGTATGGTGAATTATGTTGCTGAAATCTCTACTTAGTCTAATTACCATTTGTATGTGTTTCTTTCAAAATTAATGACAAAATCATCACACCTGCTGCCCCTTGGATTAATTTGATGTGCTAATATTTTTCATGGGAATATCTTTATTATAATTGCTTCCAATTTGAATGTTTCTAATCTGAAATAACTATTATACTCTTAATACATATGTACTTGAAAAAGTAATTTCCTTAAGCATTGATTGAAACCAAACGCACTGGTTTTTCAGATGGGCAGACTTCCTTCCCACCCAAGTCTGTACAGTTGAAAAGAGCTTTTTCGGTTCAACCTTGGTCAGATTCTGACGAGAATGTCGGAAATCTTCTAATGGTAAGATGTTTTACCCATTTTTCTTTTGGGAGTTTTTACTGACTGGTAAATGGGATTGACTGAGGCGCTGATTTTATTACTGCCTGAGAAGGCCACAAGGTTATATAAAGTTGTGAAAAGCTACCTTCCTTCACTCGTGTAAAAGTTGTAACCTAGTCATGGTTTATACTTTATGGTTCTATTAAAAATTATCACTGGCTTCAAACAATTAAGTTGTACTAAATCGTTCAAAATATAAACTTGTTTCTTTTTTTTTTGCATTTATTATCATCCATGGCTTGCAAAATTTTCTCTCAGCTATGATGAACAGAAGTGCTTTATATGTAGGTTTGGAAATTCTTGATTACCTTTGCTGATGTTCTGGGAATATGGCCATTTACCTTGGATGAGCTTATACAAGCTTTTCATGACTATGTAAATATTCTTTTCTAAACCTTTGGTTATGCCTTCTCTCTAAGTGTATGTTTGGTATCATGGTAGGTATGTCATAATCACGGTGACCCATCTTGATTTTCCAAAAGCTACACTGTAGCTTTTGCAAAATCACGGTGAGTCACCGTGATACCAAACATACATATTGTGTATCCTAAAATTATTCCTTAACTTGTGCTTGTCCAAATCAAGAGCTCAATATTTATATAATGAAATACCAGGAGGCAATTTTCTTAATGATACCCTGGCCCCTGAACATAGATTGTTGCAATGAACCTAGACAAACACTACAACAAACAGTGCTGTTTGACAATGGGTCAATATTTTCTCTCAATACTGCAGGACCCTAGGATGTTAGGTGAGGTCCATGTTGCTCTTCTGAGATCCATTATAAAAGACATTGAAGATGTTGCAAGAACACCCACTACTGGATTAGGAGCTAACCAAAACAGTGTTATGAACTCTGGTGGGGGGCATCCACAAGTAGTTGAAGGGGTAAGTTTTCTTCTTTTTCTCATTTTTCAGCTTTCAATATACTTTCTTTGTTCTTTTTTAAAACTAAAAAAATCTATTTCGTATATACTGTCAGGCTTATGTATGGGGTTTTGATATAAGAAATTGGCAACGGCATTTAAATCCATTAACATGGCCGGAGATTTTGCGACAATTTGCATTGTCAGCTGGATTTGGGCCGCAGTTGAAGAAACAGAATATTGAGCAGGCGCATCCTAGCAGCAATGAGGTAATTTCGAATTCTATGTACTCCATTCATCAGTAGTTGTTTCAATTGAAAATCTGCTGTCATGGATTGTAGTTCCAGCGGCAATAATTAGCTTGTTTTACTTCAGAGTTTGCATTTTGTGAATTCTGTAATGAAAAATTATCCTTTAACTGTTGTGATATTTCCATCGACCAATGCCTTGTCTAAAAAATTCAAACTTGCATCGGAAGCTGTAGCATATTTTTAGAAGTAAATTTTAGGAAATCATCTTTAGTTCACAACATAGTTTGTTACGCACTTATTAAGTATAAAATTGTGTTAGATTTTGGAAATCATCTGTGGTCCTTAACATTATACTTATTGTTTCATAGATTAGATGTAAAATTGTGTTCTTTTTTCAAGTGTAAAGAAAGGATGGCCGAGTTGGGCAACCCACATATTGTTTTTTTTTATTATTATTAATTAATACATTTTCAAACAATTTATCCTTAATAGTTATAGTCAATCATTTGTATTGGTGCATCCTACCTAGGTTGCACCATTTTTATTTTTTTTGACAGCGGGTTGCACCATCTTGTTATTAAGACCTTGTATTGCAATAAAGCAACTTCAAAGTGAAACAATACAAAAGAGAGTGATTTTTAACTTCTTACTTTTGAAAGGGATGTTGGAGGAAATGGGGTCCAACTCACTCGTCCTCCTCCCTCTCACAAGCAGGGAAATTGTGAGAATATTACTTTATAACTTTCAGAGGAAAGATACATGAAGTTATATACACATGTTTGTGAATACGTGATTGTGTTCATAGTCATAATTACGTGTTGCATTGAAAATTATTTTCTAGGGGATTCAATTACAAATTGTGATTTTAATTTTTTTGTTTTGGTTTGGTTGCGGTCTTTTTCTCTACCCCATTTGGTTCCAAGTGCAGGGTAATGATGGTAAAGATATAATTTCTAATCTACGCAGTGGAGCTGCTGTTGAAAATGCTGTTGCTATTATGCAAGAGAAGGGATTATCTAATCCTAGAAGACATAGGCATCGTTTGACGCCTGGAACTGTTAAATATGCTGCATTTCATGTCCTGTCTCTGGAAGGAAGCAGAGGCCTCAATATATTGGAAGTTGCAGATAAGATTCAGGTTTAACTATTCACACAGTACCTTATTCATTATCTCATGATAACTATTCAATTTTCTCATTCATTTCGCTTTAAGTATTGGGCTTTATATGTTAGTAGTCTAGTAGTCCATTAGGTATTATTATAAATTTTCTTGTAATCCTTATTTTGTTAAGCAATGTTATTCTGGTATCATTGAAACCCTAGCCGCTATCTCTCTTATATTTTGGCATCTCTGATTCTAACAATTTCTTTTTGTTTATCTAGAAATCCGGACTTCGTGATCTTACAATAAGCAAAAATCCAGAGGCTTCTGTAGCTTCTGCTTTGTCTAGAGATACAGAACTATTTGAAAGGACAGCTCCTTCAACATATTGTGTACGTCCTGTATATAGAAAGGACCCAGCTGATTCTGAAGCAATTTATTCAGCTGCCAGGGAAAGAATCAGGATATTCAAAAGTGGATTTGTGGGTGCAGAAGAAGCTAATGATGGTGAAAGGGATGAAGATTGTGAAAGTGATATGGGAAGAGATCCCGAGATTGATGATTTAGGAGCTCAACCAAATACAAAAAAGGAGGTTTCAAATTATGAGGGATTTAATGCAAACACTGTCGTGAGAAGTGGGAAAAACAATGATGAGGTTTTGCAAACTCTTGAAAGTTGCCATGAGAAAGTGGATGAGGATTTAAGATCAACTGTTGGTGAAGGTTTCAATGAACATAAAGATGTTTTTATATCTAGTAAAACTACTGTTTGCAGCAATGACGTTGCTAATCCTATTCTAAAAGGCGTGGATGTTGATGAAAACACTCTTGGTGAACCATGGGTACAAGGGCTTATGGAGGGAGAGTACTCAGATCTTAGTGTAGAGGAGCGTCTTCATGCTCTTGTTGCTTTGATTACTGTGGCAATTGAAGGAAATTCTATCCGTGTTGTGCTGGAGGTATATCTTTAACTTTTACACCTTAATTTCTCATTGTTGACTTGTGTTTGGCCTTGGAAAGGATTTGTGTGTCAGTTAATTACGAGTAATATTGCAGGAACGTCTAGAAGCCGCAAATGCTTTAAAAAAACAGATGGTGGCTGAGGCACATCTTGATAAACGGCGTATTAAAGAGGATTGTTTTGTTAAAATGCAGTCTTGCTCATATTTGAAAAACAAGAATGAACCAGCTGTTGCATTTCCATCAGTAGGGGGTAACCAATGCACATTGCATACTGCTGATGTCGAAAATGATAAGGCTTTACTCACTCCCTGTGACCGGCATGAACAGATAAATGCACTACAGGAAAATGAAAATCTTCTGCAGAGTTCCTTATTAGAAGGGAACATGCAGAGGCAAGATTGTTCTACAGGCCCGGATAATTATTCAATCCAACAATCTATATATGCTTCTGAAAGGTCAAGGTCAAATTTAAAATCATACATTGATCACTTGGCTGAACAAACTTACATGTGCAGATCATTGCCTCTTGGTTTGGATCGGAGAAGAAACCGATACTGGCAATTCACTACTTCTGCTTCTCAAAATGATCCAGGTTGTGGTAGGATTTTTGTGGAATTGCATGACGGCTGTTGGAAGCTGATTGATTCTGAAGAGGTATTGCTTCTACGAGGCTTAACTGATCTTAATGATCATTAATACAAAATATGATTTGCAAGTGTTATTTTTGTGCATTTTCTTATTAGTATCATTTATGTTAAGCCTATGTTTATCCAAGCAAGCATCATGTAGCAGATTATTAGCATCCATTAGCATTTAGATATGAAGTATTATGTTAGACTAATTATTAAATATTATATTGTATAATAGCAGTTATGGCAGTTATTGTGCAAATTATTATGCAATAAGTAGTTATTAAGTTAGTTATGTATTGTGTGTGAATAAAAGGGAAACTACATGTTATTGTGGATTAGTCTGAATACTAGAAAGTGTTATTTGGGAGGGAGAGACCAAGCTCTCGAATTCTTGAAAGGGAGAGAACCAAGACTCTCGAATTTCAATGTAATATTACTATTAATTTGTATTTTGGTACCAGTTTCTATCATATTATTGTCTTGAATGCTATTTGGTCATGCAATGCTCTCACCATGACAGGGTCCAAGGTCGGGCTGGATCCATCATCAATCTATTGTGGGCAGCCACACTGATTCCACTAGAACCCACAACCTTCTAGCCAGTCAACAACAACTCTAACCTTTATATGTTTCCCCCCATCATTCTCATCAATGCTACTCTTAGTCACATATTAAGTGTCGACATGTCTGTCGTTTAAGATTATGTACACTTCTTAAAAAATCATTTAGTGTATTAATGTCTATGATAAACTGAGCACTAAAATAACCTTAATAAAGTAGTTAGGTTGAGATAAGATAAATAAGTGTATTGGTGGAAAAAATTAAGTAATTCTTCACTACTACTCTAACATGATAAATAATCACACAAGAAAATATTTGACAGAGGGAATAGGTTTTTTCTTTTTTGTAATTGTACTTGATATTTTATCCTAGTTATTATTCTGTTTTGTGATGGTTTTCTTCACTGCATTTGTTTTACGTCCAGGGTTTTGATGCTCTATTGGTATCATTGGACGTACGTGGGGTCAGGGAATCCCACTTGCATATGATGTTGCAAAGAATTGAAATGTCCTTCAAAGAATCTGTTAGAAGAAATGTCCAAAATGGACACACTGTCAAGAAACTCGGTACAGAAGCAGTTATAATAGCTACAGCTTCTGCTTGCATTGATGATTTGAACACATCAGTGGCGTCAACATCTTTTACGGTTCAGCTTGGAAGAAATGAAGTTGAGAACAAAGATGCTTATATGAGATATTGGGACTTTGAGAAATGGATGCGAAAGGAATGTCTAACATCTTGGGAAAAAGACAAGTTTGGGAAGAGGAGGTGCAACCAACTACTTTTCATGTGTGATTGGTGCAATCATGTCTTTTTCTTTAGAGGATCACCGTGTCCATGCGATAGAATAGCTTTGAGTACTAGTCAGGGGAACATTTCATCCTCTTCTCCAATGAGGATGAGATTGCTCAAAATCATCTTGTCAGTTGTTGAGGTGACAGTCTATATAATTTATCTTGACTATGATTTATGGAGTAGTTAGATATAACCTAGTTCTGAAAAGTTATTTATGTGGCGAACATTACTATGTCATTTTTATATATCTTAGCCATTTTTCTATTTTAAAATTAAATCAATGGCATGAATTACAGATTAGTGGTAGTTTTCTGATTGCATCTGCAGATCTTGTTTCCCACTTCCTCTGTGCCTGGTTTATCTCTCCCTCCCATGTCTTTGTTCAGGCTCTCATTGTCAAAGTTAATAAAATATTTACATTGGACTTGGAGTTAACAAAAGAATACTTGCAATTGTGACGGCTATTGCAAGTAGTAGCGGAAAACATAGAATCACCATGAATGTGATATATATGAAAACACAGGAATCGTGACTGTTGCTGGAACATCATGAAAATCATTGAAGAATACACAGGAGCACAAGCCCTGAACATTGGAGACGAAGAAGTTGTAGTTCAAATCCTATAGGAAAGAGCAATCAACAGTCCAATAAAAACAAAGAGAGGAAACAAAAGTGAAAACTTCCCGTTAAATTTCCTTATTAAGTGTAAACTTAGTATTGAAAGAAAAATAAATAGTTGAGATGTGTTGACAATGACATGGCATGGTCTTGTTAAATTGCGCATGAGAAGAGGCTAATATGTTGTTTAGATAAACTTGCTGTTTATTATTTGTTTTTTGTTCACTGATAGTGTTTGGCTATGGATCGTAGGCAACCCTTCCTCAAGAAGCTCTGCAACCTTTTTGGACAGAGAGGTACAGAAAGTCTTGGGGTTCAAAACTGGAAGTTTCCTCATCAGCTGAAGACATTCTGCAGGTTATAATCTGGCACATCTTCTTGATAGAGCATGTTCATGGTTTGGAATAACTAGCTTGTTGATAACTATAACAAGTTTAAATACTCTTCTTTTGGCTTTTGTTATAGTTGTTACAATACTGCAGAAGCTCAAATTTGATCTTTGTTTTCGATGAAAAGAAATCTGGGGTCATTATTATGGTTGAAAATTTTGTAATTGATGAATTTTTTAGTCTCTTGCAATTTGTTTGATGTCACACACGCACACAAGTTGTGCATAAAAAGGAACCCACAAAACTTAGGGATTTAGAAAAGATCAGAGCTATGAATCTACTCTATTTAAATCATATTAAGAAAATAAAGAATGAATATGGAACAATCAACACTCCTCATTCCGGAGCATATATGTTATATGTATCCAACTTATTTCATATGTATGCTCTTCTACGACCCTACAAGAATTTGGTGAAGATGGCTGCTAGTAACATACTCAAGTCTTGACAGTGTGTGAAAGAATATTTCCAAAATAATTAACAATTGACCTCCATATATTTAATCCTGTCATGGTAAAGCATTTTTTTTTCTCACCCTACTAGTTGGATAGTAGGGAGTATCCCTAGTTAGTAGTTACTGTGTTGGTCTGAGTCTGAACATTTTAAAATTTAATGTTATAGGTTTCATTCACCGTAATATGTTTTATTGTTTGCTCTTCTTTATTTCTTCCTTGACTTAGTGGAATACATGTAGCTTTTATTTATTTGTTCACTTTGTTACTAATGTCTAATCATCATCTCATCTTTCTTAGATGTTGACTGCATTGGAAGGTGCTATAAAAAGGGAGTATTTGGCTTCAGACTATGAAACTACCAGTGAGCTGTTAGGTTCAGTTTGCTCGTCCAGTTGTCTCCCTAATGATACCATTGGTGGTGGAAGGATACCTGTGCTTCCATGGGTGCCATATACAACTGCTGCTGTGGCTCTGAGGCTCATGGAACTTGATACATGCGCCTTTTACACCTCACAGCAGAAGCTAGAGTCCAAGGATAAAAAAGTTGGAATTGTTGTGGTAAGTTTTCACTGTTCTCCCACTTTGATAGTGAACTATACTGAAAAAAAGGGCAACTTTGTAATGAAAAGCTCTCACTATGGCGGGTCCAGGAGAGGCTGCTTCTAGTACCACAAGTTATTATTTTTAAAAAGCGTATTTCTGGTTCTAGGATTAAAATTGGTTATCATATCTGAAGAAACAGTAGTGAGGATGCAATCTTTGTTTTGTGGGATTATGCTTTTATATTATTGGCATACTAATGTTTATATTTGAGTTTCCTCTATAATTCTTGTATATCTGTTTACCTTTCAGAAGCTTCCATCAAAATATGCTGCTGCCAAAAATTCCTACGATGCTGGTGCAATTGAAACTTCATTTCAGGCTAAGCATACTGTAGAGAACCGGCGTGCTCTTGGGGGTGTTCTTGGTACTGGCCTCGAGAGCTGCAGCAGACGCCAAAGGACTCGTCAAGACCGCAGCCATTCTCGTGATCAAAGATCACAGGGAAGAGTTGTTAGTTCCAGATCAACTTCCAGAAAGAGAAGCACTACCAGTACATCTAACAGTAGGAAAAAAGATAGCAGGATAGGAAAATTACTTGGATGGAAAGGGACACCAAACATTCGTGGTCGGAGAAGCATCAGAAGCAGGCAGAAACCTGCAGCCAAGATGGATGTGATCATAGAGGAGATGAATGAAGGTGAAAGGGAAACAGAAGCCAATGCGCGGAATGCTAGTAGTTTGGAAAGATCAGACTATGAAGGCGAACTTTATCGAGCAACAGATGAGTATCATCATCTGGTAGATAATAATAATAATATTAATGTTGATGGATGTAAGGATGGATTTAGTGGGAAATCTGAGAACTTAATAGAACAAAGCCATTATAATGTGGATGATGAGAACGATGTGAATATGGATGACGATAATAGCGAGGAAGATGAGGAAGATGGGCAAGTCGATCTTAATACCGAAGATTATATAATTGGAGGGGACTCAGATACAGGGTACAACAGAGAAGAAAATGAAGAACACGAGGATCCAGATGGAGATGGTTCTACATCATCAGATTGCAGTGATTAAATGTAGCACAAAGAATATGTAGTAAAAATAGGCCATAAGTTAAATTTTGATCTTTTTTGTTTTGTAATATAGAAATAGGCCAATATCAGGTGCTTGGGATAGAATTTGTATGCTACAAAATATCGAAATGAAATGTTTCTTCTGCTGTTATTAAATATAGCAACAGTGGGAGAAAAGAATTATACTGTCAAATATTGGTCCCGTTTATTTTAGCTTTAAAATAAGTGATTTTTTCCTTGTATTTTTAAAAATGATTTTTACGATAACTTCAATAAAAATAGTAAATGAGCTTACATCCGTGTTTTTTATGCCGCGCCATCTGGATATCCAGCAAGAAATTTTGTACACCATGCTCTAATAATTTTGCTTTGGGTGTATTTTTATTTTAATGTTAAGCTGGGGATTGAACTTTCAAAATTTATTTAAAATTTGAACTTATTTTAATATAAATATGACGTGATATTGAATTTTGGTTATAGAGCATCGATATCCAACTAAACTACATTGGATGATATTTAGTAGTATGCATGAGGTCTTAGATTCAAACATGATTGATTCTGATATAAAAAAGAAACAAAATTTACATTATTGATGATCATCTTTTATATCACATGAGCAATTAAGCTACCTGCACACAATCATCTTTCACTAATCAACAGGGTTTCCCATGCATGTTTTCTTTAACCTTGCTAACTCTCTACTGAATGTGACATTTATCTTGTGTACTGTCTCATCAATGCATTTAAAGTAAGCATGCCTCCAACACTTCTTAAACAACAAAACGCCAATGACAATTCCAAAGCCAGTAGCAAATCCAATTGCTACCACAAAGTAAAACCACAGTTTCTCAGCCTTGTCCTCATTTTCATCTTCATCTCTATCATTTTCATCAGGATCACAAATATTGGACAATGGTGCACCACAAAGAAATTTGTTGCCAACATAAATAGATGGATTGTTAAGTGTTGAAAATTGGTTTCCTTGTGGAATTGGTCCTGAAAGATTGTTGTATGACAAGTTTAGTACACTTAGAAAAGTTAAACTTGACATTGTGTGTGGAATCGAGCTTGAAAGTTGATCATGAGAGAAGTCTAAAGATTCAAGCGACTTCATGTTCTCTATGGTTGTAGGAATTTCACCGGACAAATGATTGTGCGACAGGTTTAGGCCTAGCAAAGCCGTAAGAAGAGTTATTCCTATAGGAATAGGTCCACTCAAATTGTTGTTCGATAAATCCACATTGGCCACAAGTTTCAGATTTCTCGTATAATGATATTCTCTTCCTTTGATGATCTGACTCACATCTTGTTCAAACCATTCCAAATACCTCGGCTCTTGGGGAGCTAAGGAAACTAATGGTTTGTAGCCTTTAATCATTGCTGTGAGATTCCCAATGCAGTGAGGGATTGAACCTATCAACATGTTGTTAGAAAGGTCCAAGATTTGCAAAGCTGAAAGTTTGCAAAGTTGTGATGGAATGTATCCTTGGAAATTGTTTTGTCTTAACCTGAGAATTTGGATTAAGGAGAAAATGTCACCAATCCATGAAGGTATAGTCCCTGACATTTTATTCTCTCCAATATCTAAGATTAACAATTTTTTTAAATTCCTCAAGAATAATGGAAACTCCCCTTGAAAACTATTATTACTCAAGTGCAACCAAACCAAAGTCGAAAGATTACCAAACGAGCTCGGAATAACTCCGGATAGTTTGTTAGACGATAGGTTTATCTCATTCAATCTTTGAGTCGAACTCCAACAATCAGGAATGTTCCCAACTAAGTTATTGCCTGAAAGGTCAATTTGGTACAAAGAGTTTATTTTGCACAATGAATATGGAATGGAATCATTTATGAGGTTATTTCCAAGAAGCAAGTGAGTGAGATTGGGAAATGTTTGAGCAATATTTCGAGGAAGTGATCCGGTGATATGGTTATTGGTGAGGTTCACATAGGCTAGTGACTTCGGAAATTTTATCTCAGAAAACACGCCTTCGAAATGGTTGAGAGACAAGTCTAAATTTTGCAGGTTCTTAAGTTTACCAAAACTTTGAGGAAATTTCCCTTGCAAATTATTTTTACTAAGATAGAGGGTATACAATTTTGAAAGCTGACCAATATTTTGTGGGATTGTACCATTCAAAAAGTTTTCTGACACATCAAGGTTTACTAGGCTAACTAATTGCTCAATACTCATAGGAATAACACCATCAAAATGATTATAAGACATAATCAAGGTGATTAGATTGGCAAATTGTCCTATACAATTAGGAATAGACCCAGACAAATTATTATTGTTCAGAAGTAAAATCTGTAAATTGACAAGTGATGTTATACTACAAGGAAAACCTCCTATCAAGTGGTTATTAGAAATATCTAAGAAGATTAGGTTTACTAGTTTTCCTAGAGAGTTTGGAATAGATCCATTCAAGTGATTGTTAGAAAGGATTAAATATTGCAAGTTTGACAATTTTCCGAAAATATGTGGAATAGGACCTTGGAAAAAACTCGAATGAAGTCTGAGAATTTCGATATTTTCAAGTTGTCCTAACCATTCCGGCAACTGATCATTGAAATTATTGTTGCTCAAATCAAGTTCCTGTAAATCAAAACCAATGCAATGTGACTGCAATTTGCCGATGAGTGCGCCTCCTTGAATTCTATTTCCCGACAAATCTAGTGATATAAGATGACACATATTTCCTAGAAATGTTGGTAGAGAATCCTCAATATGGTTCACATGATTCAATGATAGATTGAGATACAAAAGACTTTGTAACTCACCAAACCATAATGGAATAGATTCAATGTAATTTTGAGAAAGATCAAGTGTTGTCAATGAAGTCAAATTTCGAAGAGCGAGTGGAATCGAGCCATTAAGAGCATTGTTTCCGATATATAGAGAATCAAGTTTGGCACAATTACTCAACCAAAATGGAACTGAACTAAGACTATTGTTAGTAAGGTCAATAGTTTCAACCGAAATACTCATGTATCTTAAATCATTTAAATCCGAGACATCGAATTTATTATCCGCAAGATTTAGAGACACAACGCTAGAAAAATTCGTGTAACCAACAATTTGATTATCACCGCGCATTTTGTTAGTTATGCTGCAGTTCATCAACTCTAACTCTAACAAAGACGGAAGCATGTTAAGTACAAAAAATAAATTATGTACCTTACCAAGAAAAACGTCACTCATGTAAAGATTTTGAAGCAATGAAAGTTTTGAAATCCAATAGATATCATCAGAATGTAACCAAGAATTGAAGCTGAGATCAAGAAAGTATAATTTAGTGAGGTTACCTAGATTAGTAGGGACCATGCCACTAAAATTAGAGTCAGATAAAGAGAGATATTGTAAATGGTAAAGAGAATGAAACCAATTTGGTATAGGACTTGAATTGAAACTATTTCCACTAAGGTCCAAATAGGTAAGATATTTGAAGTTTGAAAGAGAATGATGAAGATATTGAGATTCAAGCTTATATTTTGAGAAGGAACAGTTTAATTGATAATCATGTCCTTTTTGAGGGTAACATGGATTCCTAAGGTCAATTTTGACAATATTTTTGGTATTGTTGCTACAACTAATACCTTTCCATTTGCAACAATCATTTCCTTCCCAAGATGAAAGTCTTAATGATGGATCATTAAAACTTCCTTTGAGTTCAATAAGTGCTTTTCTCTCTTGTTCCAAACAACCAAATGATGATAATGAAGAGTGACACAAATGGAAAATAGTGAGAAAAATAAAGCTTTGGTATCTTGACATTTTTTAGAGGAGTGAGTAAGTAAGTTGGAATATTACATATTTCAGCCCATAAATACATAATATATATATATATAGGCATGTTCCTCAGATCCTTTATACAAGGAAGACTTTTAAAAAAAAAAATTAAGAAAGACTCTTTAAATTTACTTTTTTAATAAATGTACAATTCCATTTGTAATCTTGTTAAATAAAATAAAATAATTCATTTCAATACTAGTGCATTAATTAAAGAGATTTATTTCCCATGATAGTATAAAGTTAATTTTAGAATAAAATATAAAATTTTAAAATCATTAATGACAAAAATTACCTTCCTTAGTCTATGTGATTTTTTTAAAGTGTTTCCTATAAAAATGATGGAGGTAATCTATACTAATATATAAAGGGGATACAAATTTTTGGGATGACTTTTTTATTATTCCAATTTTACCCTTAAAAAATAACTTCCACATAAAAATAGATTTTCAGTTTTTTTTAGTAAATAATATTTTTTTTTTTCTTAATAACTAATCACAACTTCCAGGATGCTACATAGTTATCAATTAACTAAGTCCAATAAAAAGGAAATTAAATAATTATTTATATTTACACAATAAAAAATATCGATAAAACAAAAAACAAAAAAAAAAATCCATCGCACAAGGCGGCTAGTGTTTGAATAATCGTTGTAAGTGTTTTCCAAGAATAAGCTTTAATTTGTTTTTATGCAATGTTATCATTGTGGAAAAACGCGTAGTGATAAGGTTTTGTTGGTCAAAATCGAAGGCTTACAACTTTTTCTTTAGTGACTTGACTTTTGGGTAGTTCTGTTCATACTCTCACACTGCTGTCGTTACAAAGGAAATGGATTTCCTACCCTTACATTATGACGCTATAACACTTATGGTCCGTTTGTTTTGACGGAAAAAAAGTGAGAGGAAAGAAAATTATGAAAATCGATAAATGAATTTGGATTAACTTTTAGTCTAAATTCATCCATTGATTTCCGTAATTTTTTTTTCTTCCATTTTTCTTCCTTCCAACCAAACGGACCCTTAGAGACCGTCATATTATAGTCGTATGACTAAGATTGTTTTAGTAATTTTATAAAAGAATTATTTTGATTCATTCAATTCGATAATCAATGGATGGCTTAGATATAAAATAGCATCAAACTGCGTGGTAGGGAATCCGGATCCTTACAAAAACTACTACTTCCATATAGGTCCAAAAATGAGTTGAGTCAAATCAAACTTGCATGAATTTAACTCGATAAAAATTTGATTCAACTCAAACTCAATCTATGAAGCACGGATACCGATACTGACACTGGACACGAACACTGACACGGCGACACCGATAATAATCTGAAAAAATGACATAATTCAGTATAATCATAAGTGTCGTGTTGGTGTCGAACACAAACATGTGTCAGACACGGACACGCCTAATTCGGGAAGTGTCCGTGCTTCATAGAACCCGACTCATATTTAATGTAATTTTTTTTCTACTCGAATTCAACTCATTTGGAGTTTACGAATGGTTCTTCTCAATCTTGAAGAAAAACCGATCAATTTATTATAGAATTAAATACATTTTTTTGTGTGTTTATTATATCTATATACTCTGTTAAACATATATAAGTCCGGATTATCTTAAAAAATGTCAAAATTTCTTCCATTAAGAACTGAAAACAAAACAGAAAATTTTTCAAGTACGAAAACATGTGATTTTATTTTATAAGGACGGAAACCAAAATTTACTAATATGAGATTATATTTTATCAAACTTTTTTTAAATTTTTCACCAAGTCCAATTCATACATACAAAAACATTCAAGTTTGTTTATTGGTCAATCAAATATTTTCAGATAAAAGTACACCCTAGCATATCTGCCTCCATTTTCAATCTCAGCCCGAGGCAGCCAAGAGTTTTCTAATTCCTGCTTTTTGTTCATCAGTGAGTCGAGTAGGGAACTTAATGTTAAACTTTATCCTCAAATTCCCTTTCTTTGATGGATCCTTGGGGATTGGCATTCCTTCTTTTGGGACAACCTCTTCATAGTTAGGATGGATGACATTGTTGATTGGTATGCTTAAGTTTTTACCATCTAGTGTTGTGAGGTGCACTGTATAACCAGTTAAGGCCTCTGCAAGAGATATCTTTTGAGTCACAATCAAATCGTTCCCTTCGCGACTGAAGACGCTGTGCGGCCTTTCATCGATCACAAAAACAAGATCCGCAGCGGTTACATAAGGCTGTTCGTTACCCTTCTCTGGAAAGGTGATCTTTGTCCCTTTTTTCCAACCAGGCTTCACAGTTATGGTCAATATTTCTTCAACTGGCATGGTTTTGCTGCACACACAAAGAAAGTTATACATTGTTAACATTTGAACCGGAAAGTTTTGTAGAGATTTTTCCATTCTCTTCGGAAAAAATGACACAAATGCATAAGCCATTGCATAAACAAAAACAAATTCTTATCAATAAAGGCACACAATCATTGCACACAGATGATGAAGGACGTGAACAAGTAAGCGAAGGAAACCATGCATCACCCGAAAGCGCATAAAAAACAGACAGCTAATTAGCAAATACTAGCTCTCTCAAATGTGATTTTCAAGCCAAGCAACAAAACCAACTCAAAGGTGATGAAAGAATATGATGTTTTAGCCTCAAATGGTTTCTTCATGTTTCTAAATTGCGGTTGTATTTACATTGTGAACCTTGACATTGCGGTGCCAACACGCAAGTAAATACAACTGCAAGAGTTGTTGAACAATTAAATTGCAGTCACAATTGCATTTACAAATCACAATTTAGAACAATGAGTTTCTTGAGTGGATCCATAAATCACCCAAATTAAACTTCAACCATTACATCAAGCACGAAACCGACCATATCAGATAAAAGGTGAATTCTTTGGTACACATTTTATTTAATATGTACAGGTACATTTGTTGATGTGGACAATTGTGACAGGTTCACAATAGTACTTATTAATTTTTCTATTTAAAATACTATTTGTGGACCTATTAGAGTTGTACATCTCAGCCGTGTACCTTACATGTCCAAATAAGATGTGTATCGAAGTGTTCACCCAGATAACAAAGAGCAAAGTAAAATCAACTACTCACCCACTAGCATCAGTTATTTCTCTAGAGATCTTCATCTTCTTTGTAGTTCCTCTATATATCTCCTCAAGAGTGCAACTCAACTTGTTCTCAATAGCAGGAGCTTTACGAGGTGCACTTTGATTCACATGTATTCCTCCTCCTTCCCCAAAAGAACCAAACATATCATCACCAAACATTCCACCAGGGAACCTAGATCTCATGCCGCTGCCACCGCCACCGCCACCTCTTCCACCCATGCCACCAAATGGACTTGAGAATCCAAAAAAAAATTAAACCGAAACCCTCGGATTAAACCGAAACGATCCAGGGGTATCTCCTGTGGAATAGAAACTAGTTCCACCACCACCACCAGCAGCATCAGGTGGAGGAACTTGACCCTTTAAACCCTCTTCTCCATATTGATCATAGATACCTCTCTTTTCAGGATCACTAAGTACCTTCAATAATCATCACAATTCACAACACAAACAAATTTAGCATAGCACAGATAAAACTAAAAAATTTGCAATACCCTGATAACAAAAAATACATAACTAACATAAAAATGTTTTTTTTCAGAAAAAGCTAAAAAATTGATAATACCCTTATGAAAAAAATACATAACTAAGCATCACCCAGATAAATATTCCAATCATAATTTGAGAAAAAGCTAAAAATTTGAAAATTAACATAAGAAAACAAACATACATCATAAGCTTCAGAAATTTGTTTGAACTTAGCTTCTGCTTCTTTTTTGTTGGTTGGATTTTTATCAGGGTGCCATTTCATGGCAAGTTTCCTATAAGCTTTCTTCAATTCTTCATCATTGGCATTCTTATCAACCTGCAAGATTTTGTAGTAGTCTACACCCATAATTGCTTCTTCTCTCTTTCGTTTCTTCAGTTTTGCGGTTCTGATTTTCCTTTTTGTGGTAGTTTGTTTGGAAGGTGAAGTTGATGATTGAATCTAAATATGTTTAAATCTTTCTGGTTCTGAAAATTCAACATATGTTAAAAGGTGTAGAATCTCGACCTTTGTGGAAAGTTCCAGATTTTGGTTATCTTTTTGTTAATTTTGTATTTATATTGGTTCTTTCGGAAATGCAAGCTGATAATTCAATGTTTGATTTATTAGTGCTTATAAAAATAAAATAAATATGTCGAGATTCATACATGTCGTCTCACTTATCCATCTTAAGAATAAAATTTTTAATTATTAGATTATTTAACTAAAAATAAAATAAAATGTTTGATTTATTAGTGGCCAATTTCTTTTGACACGCCTCCAATTTTTTCACGAGCCCTGCTAATTTACAAAAGTATTCTTGTCCGCTATTTACAATAGTTGATATAATCAATGCTTTATGTAGCGAATAGATAAAAATGTTTCAGATTCTCCAAGATATCGTTCTTCTTCTTCTTCGATGGACTGAAAACACGGATCAACTTGTTGTGCTTGACTAGAGGAAGGTCTGGAGACCCTTTTTGATCTTTTCTTGGGTGTCATGGCGTACAAATTTGTGGTTTAATGGTTTTTTCTAATCATGGGAATGGAAAGGTGGGAAAAGATGGAATTTTTGAGGTTTTTGGAGATTTTTGTGATGAAAGAATGGAAGATAAAGAGATTGAGATGATATAATTGAAGGTTTAGAAGTGTAGAAAAGATTTTGGAATGATTTTTTTAGTCTAAAATTTTTGACAGCGTAATAGTACGAAATTTGAATGTGAAAAAAGTGGAACTCGTACACTTATTTATATCCTCTAGGACTCATTGTGGCATGATGAGCTTGCAATTGCAGCATCAAATTTTTCAAAACTTTTCTCTCATCGTTGCCCGATGGGGGGCTCATCGTGGCACGATTCCAACTGTGATTTTTTTTTCAAATTCTTTCTTTTCATCATTGTGGCATGCTGTAGGGCATCGTGGCACGATGAGCCCTAGGAGAGACTTGCAAAAAGTGATACTTGGACTTAAAAAATTGTATTCCTTCCCCATAAAAACATATTTTTGAAATTTTTATTTTTGTTTTTGAACAAGAAAAAAAAAAAAAAAATCATATCTGATAGTTCGCCTCCCATTAAACGCATGTTTAATGTGTCGAGCCTGACCCTGAATTATGGAGGATACTTTGAGGTTGTGTCAACCTTCTTTGGAACAAAATTCCATGTATCTTAAATTGGTTGAAAGTACCTTATTAGGCGTATGGTGTACGACTTAGAGGGGGTAAATAAGTTGTTAGAATTCAGCTTCGATATTTTAAAAAGAATAAATTTTCGTGCAGAAGTGCTCAAAGGTCAAAATGTCTATCCCGAATGTATTGGATAGAAAAGTAATGTAATGTAAACTACCAAAAAAATTGAAACTCTAATATGAAAATACTTGCTAAAGTTATCAATTGATTACTTTTGAGGTAAAATTAATCAATTAATCAATCACTTAATCGTATGAATAGGCAAAGATAAACTAGTTTTCAACTAAGCGAAATATAGATAAAACTTAGTTTTGTAATTTAATGGAGTACTGTGTGTTCAACGTTGCAAGTTCAAATGTAAATTCAATAGAATTTCACACCCCTGTTTGACCCGACTTATTTTTTACTTTTTATTTTAATTTAAACGAAATAAAGAAGTATAAAATTATATTTGACGCTATTTCTCCTTAAAAGTATTAAAGAAATAAAGTAAAGAAGTAAAAAATAAAGAAAAGTGAAGTCAAACATAATTTTTTCCTTCTTTACTATATTTTTTAGGAGAAGGAAAAAAAGTAGAAAATAAACCGGGTCAAACGGGATAACGTGTTTTTAAAAACACTTGGTGTGCAATATGACCTTTACGATTTTTTTTTCAAGGTTTACAACTTCTAGTGCTAGAAAGTCAAAAGTGTTAAATGTAAACAGTATAAAAGTGTATTGATTATTAGAGCATGCTTTATGTTGAAATAAAAGTCAATTACAAAATAATAATTATTTTTTAATGTAAAAAGATATGACGAAATGTGTATATATAATTTTTACACGTCCAATTACAAAAATATATTACTCACTTTTTTAAATAAAAAAATTATAAAACATATTGCATTTTTTTTCTCGTTACCACTATTCTCTTACGCCAAACAAATCATAATTCAATTTAAGATTAGAATGTGACATTTTAATATTTAATCAAAATTTAAAATAAAGAGTCGGAGACAATCTTTTAAACAAGTTGGGATACATCTTATGTCGTCAATGTTTTCACATGACCGATTGCATGTTGCAATTTCAAGAGTTACTTCTATAAAAAATTAAGGATTTTAATTATCTACGAAGATGCAAATAAAACTTTCAATATAGTCTATAAAAAATTATTTTGTAATATATTATAATTTTTGTTGTATGAACATTTATCTAAATTTATTGTTAAACTGATGTTTAATATTGCTTTACTTTTTCATATACCTTTTAGTATTAAAATTTATTGTTTAATTTTTTTATCGTAATTTTTGTTGTATTTTTATTATTACATAATACAGCTAATTAGACTCGTGCATCACAAGTTGAAGTTCCAGTAATTACATGTTTTTATGTTGTTAGAACTAAATTCTTTTATAGTACTTTTTTTAGTGCTAAGGTGTTAGGACTATTTTTATCTCTTTATAAGCAAAAATGAAGTTAGTATAAATATGTCTTTTATTATAGTAAATAGATCCGCATGTTACTTCGTGACTCATTCCTATTTCCTTGCCCTCCATAAACCAAAACAAGTACAACAAGCTATATTCTTCTTCTTCATTCATCTTCATCACCGCCACTTGTACAAGGTAATCTATCTTTCTCTTTTCTTTGTTACCTTCATCACTCTTATTATTTGTTTGAATGAAATTATTTGTCCTAGATTTGCTACCTTATTTTATTAGTATTATATTTGCCAATGCCACAATATTCATATATATATATTCTTCATTTCATTTTGTATCTTGTTTAATATGTCTTCATGTGTATAGAGAAATACACACACAACATTTCCTACATGTACAATTGAGTATTTCAACATTCTTATATGGTTTTCCCAATTGAAAACTACACACAGATCCTGTTATTAAAAAATCATTCTATTCTACATATGTTGTTACTTTATAAATTATATTGTTTTTATGGATTAATGTTACGGTGGATCACTTCATAAATGGTTCACTGTAAATCAATGCTTAAAATTAATAGATATTTCAATGATGATTGACAATATTTTTAAAAATTCACGACTCTCTTTATTTTTACGGTTAAAATAATAAAATGATTAACGTCGGTTCAATACGAGTTACATATTTGTTTTTCGTTATTTTAATTAAACTGATTTCAATTAAGTCATTATCTCAATTGTAAAAATGAAGATGATCATTGACTTATACTTCCAAACAACGACATAAGATCGTTAGAATTTTTTTTGTTTTCATGTCTATAAATTATTCAATTTTTGGCCTTAACCAATAATAAGCATTTCAAAGTAGTAATATACATTGTTGTTATGTATGAATTATTTTGATGTTGATCTTCATGTCACACAGTTAAGGAAGTTAAGAAAAAGAAAGAAAGAATGGTGAAGATTTGTTGCATTGGAGCTGGATATGTTGGTGGTCCAACAATGGCTGTGATTGCCTTAAAGTGTCCTGACATTCAAGTAACCGTGGTCGATATTTCATCACAGCGAATCAACGGTTGGAACAGCGACCACCTACCAATCTACGAGCCAGGTCTTGATGAAGTGGTGAAGAAATGCAGAGGAAAAAACCTTTTCTTCAGCACTGATGTAGAGAAAAATGTTGCAGAGGCTGATATAGTCTTTGTTTCTGTCAACACGCCGACAAAAACTCATGGTCTTGGAGCTGGAAAAGCAGCTGATTTAACTTACTGGGAGAGTGCAGCTCGGATGATTGCCAATGTTTCTAAATCGGATAAAATTGTGGTTGAAAAATCAACTGTACCTGTTAAAACTGCCGAAGCGATTGAGAGGATTTTGACTCATAATAGGAAAGGCACCAATTTCACTATTTTGTCAAACCCAGAATTTCTCGCCGAGGGTACAAATACTGAAATAGTTAGTTAAGACTAAGAGTAGTTAGGTTTGTTATCATTGTTATCTTGTTAACTAACTTTATCTCTAATAGGTACGGCAATTAAAGACCTTTTCAATCCGGATCGTGTCCTTATCGGAGGTAGGGAGACACCAGCAGGACAAAAGGCCATAAAAACATTGAGAGATGTTTATGCTAATTGGGTCCCTATGGAGAAAATCATTTGCACTAATTTGTGGTCTGCTGAACTCTCTAAGCTTGCTGCTAACGCCTTTTTGGCGCAGAGAATCTCTTCTGTGAATGCAATGTCAGCACTATGTGAAGCAACAGGTGCTGATGTCTCAGAGGTATCGCACTCAATCGGAACAGACTCGAGGATTGGTCCTAAGTTCTTGAATGCTAGTGTTGGTTTTGGTGGCTCTTGCTTTCAGAAGGATATATTAAACTTGGTTTATATTTGTGAGTGTAATGGACTTCCTGAGGTAGCAAATTATTGGAAGCAGGTGATTAAGGTGAACGATTATCAGAAAAGTCGGTTTGTGAACCGAGTTGTTTCGTCAATGTTCAACACGGTTTCGACTAAGAAGATTGCTATTCTTGGTTTTGCTTTCAAGAAGGACACGGGTGATACAAGGGAAACACCGGCTATCGATGTGTGCAAGGGTTTGTTGGGAGATAAGGCAAGGTTGAGCATATACGATCCACAGGTTACCGAAGATCAGATAACAAAGGATCTGTCGATGAGGAAATTTGATAAGGACCACCCTGCTCATCTTCAACCGCCGAGCCCTACTTCGATAAAGCAAGTGTCTGTGGTTTGGGATGCTTATGAGGCAGTGAAAGATGCACATGGTGTTTGCATTATGACTGAGTGGGATGAATTTAAGAAACTTGATTACCAAAAAGTTTATGACAATATGCAGAAGCCAGCATTTGTATTTGATGGTAGGAATGTTGTGGATGTTGGTGTGCTCAGGAAAATTGGATTTATAGTTTATTCCATTGGTAAGCCATTAGATCCATGGCTCAAGGACATGCCTGCAGTGGCATAAATGGAAACAACATATTGAGTTGAGACAATGCCTCCCTATTCTTTCTATTCTTATGATTGAGCTTATGGTTGGTATCACGGTGGGTATGTCAGAATCATGGTAACTCACCGTGATTTTATAGAAGCTACAGAGTGTAGCTTTTGAAAAATCACAGTAGATTACTGTGATTCTGACATATCTACCGTAATACCAAACATTCTAAAATTCTTTTCATGCTTTTTGTCTCTTTTCATTAATCCTGTTTTGTCTGATCTTTGGAATATTAGTTCTAAATTTTGTTTGTTGACATGCAATTTTATGTAATAAATTAATTATTACTAAAGGGATTAATGGACACCATATCTTTTATTGGATATATTGATATTGATCATTGATATAGTCACTTTACTATAAAGGTTTGGTCAAAAAATGAGTGGACCACGGTTGAATTTCCCACAACTACGATTGGGAGGGGACTTGAACCACTTGATGTCAGAACTGACATCCAAACCATATTAAACTGGTGGTGAAAGCCAAAAAAAAAAAAGTTTGGTCATAATTAAACATTACTATTACGCTCTACCAGTACCAACTAAACTAGAGGGTCTATTGCTACATATATACTATAATTCTTACCGATTTTATTATAATGGACCTTGAAACACCAACGGATTGGCCAATTGTGCTTGATTGCAAGTGATTATCTCATTATCTATAGCTTGTTTGGTTGCTTGTAATGAAATCTATGATCCTAGAGATTTTTATTAGACATACATTTATTTTGTTAGTTTATTTGCTTGATTAATCTCTCATAAAACCAAACCAAAACTTCCAATATCCCCTTCATTTTTGCATTATTTCTATTTGTCTAATCTTTCTAATCTATATAAATAAGTTTTACCTCGTCTCTTCTTAGTTCCTATGAATCAATATATTTTTTATTACGACAATATACTCGTGCACTTGTGAGCGTATCACTAGACCTCACAGAGTGACGAGCAAAGTCACCGTAAACAAATGGTCAATAGAGTGACCCAAGAGTTCCAGGGAACATAAGTAGTAAGAAAGATCGTCTGCACAGAGATTTCTTATTCAGCAATTCAATTAAAATAGATTTAGGAAAATGATAGGATTAGGGGGTTTTCAATATTGATTTGGATAAACATAGAAGTAATAATCTATACCAATATATAAAGGAAAAACTTAGGTTTAGTGTAACCTTTTTTAAAAAAAAATACCACAACACTCCAATAGTTTTTTTTTTTAAACTCTTCTTAACTTTTACACTTATTTTTACAATATTGCCTATTTCTTAACTTCTATAACTTCTATGTTAATAACTTCTATACTTTTTTGTTTCCATCAAGTCATTCACATTTTGCTTTCCTTGCTTTCTTTTCACACTCTTCTTGAATTCGCATAATCTTCTACACAATTTTTCTTTTTCTTGCGAATAATGAGTTAATTTAGTTCCTAAACTATCACTTTCTCACCAACTTAATCCCTAAACTATTAAAACCAACAAAAAGGTCCCTAAACTATTTTTCATCCTTCAATTTAGTCCTCCATTAACTTTTATGTTAACTATTAACTATTCAATAAAACCCTAAAATATTTTTACCCTTCCCTCTTCCACTCTTGTTCACATAAACCACCGTGCTCGCTGCTAAAAACAGGTTCTTTTTTGTTCTCAATTTTATAAATTTGGAAGGATTTGTGATTTTTCGTTTGTGATTTTTTCGTCCCTGTGATTTTGAAGATTTTCCGTTTGTGAATCCTATAGCAACAAACTTGATTTGAAAATATTACAAACTTTACAAATAAATTGCGGCTGCACAAGTTCTTGTGTGATTTTATTAAGAAAATTGTGAGTCACATACGCATGACAAACAATCAAATTTGCCCCAAACTAAGTTCCTGTTTGTAGTTGTTGCTTCTTGCAAACATAAGTTTGGCTAAAAATAAGTATGCACTGACGTGATTTATGTTAGGCTATTTATTTCTCAAACATATATTTGACAAAATGAAATCTGTTTACAATTTAGATGACTACCAATCAAGAGTACTTATAAAGTTTGAAACCTGCATTGGTTTGATTTTGCATCAGTTTAGGGACTATTTTGTTGTTTTTCAAGATAGTTTAGGGACTAAATGGAAATATTTTAATAGTGTAGGGACCACTAATGGCCATTTAACGGAAAAGTTAACTGAGGGATTAAATTGATGGATGTGAATATAGTTTAGGGACCTTTTAGTTGATTTTAATAGTTTAGGGATTAAATTGGTGAGAGAGTGATAGTTTAGGGACTAAATTGACTGATTACTCTTTTCTTGCTTTTCTGTCTTATTTTTTCTTCTCTGCTTACATTGTTGTATTTCATAAATAGGAGTGGAGTATTTTCATTGTTCTGCTTCCTAATTTTATATTTTACGAAATTCTTCAAATTGATTCAAGGTATGTTTGAATGTGAATATACCTCGACAGACGACAGTGTGTGCATGCATGCATATATAATGGAATGTGCGGGTAACATGTATTGGGGGTCAATGCACCTTAATGCTTTACCTACTGGACTTATAGACAATTGGCTTTTGGCCAGCCCGTAATAGTTGTCCCCCAAGTTCTTGTCATGAATGTAGTAAGGATTTGAGAGTCTCTCAGGTTATGGCAAGGTATGTGTTCGTTGTCCATTGGGACAAATTCTTAACTAGATGGAAATTGGATAATTTCTTTAATTTCTTAACGAGTATCTTAAGAATAGTTAGTATTTTTCAAAAATTAATTATCTTAAGTGAAAATTCTGGCACACCAGTACAAGATGTTGTACACGATGTTACAACACTTTTACCAGCTTTAATAGACAAATCGTAAAATAGTAAATAGTGCAGAAATAAATAAACACACAGTGATTTGTTGACCCAGTTCGGCGCACCTACGTCTGGGGGATACCAATCCAGGAGGAATTCCACTAATAGCCCTAGTTCAAAGTCTTACAGCAAACTCCTCGTTTACAACTTATCACCTAGCAACTATCCTTATGTCCTTCTACCTAGGAACTCCTAGGTATGAGTTCCCAACTCACTTCTTAAGCTCAATAGTACAGACAACACTATTGTTAATTCAACCACTGTGATGGAGACACTCTCCTAGACACTAGATCACTTTTACCTAAAGGCTTCAAGTGATACACACGCACTAAGACCCAAACTCCTTGCTTAAAAGCTTTGGAGTGGACACACACACAACAACTATCTCCTTGCTTAAAAGCTTCAGAGACAATTGTGATTACAACTCAATAGAACACACAGTCCTAAGCTTGCATCAAAGAGATACAAGAAAGGCTCACAAAACACAAGCACACACACGAATCCTAATACGGCTAGACTCAACAATATCGCTTGAACAACTGCCTAAATTAGGTTTTCGTCCTTCAATATATAGCTGGTAATATTGGGCTTCAGTAGCTTTGCCCACAAGAGAAACATCCAGCTCACACATAAAATAAAACCATATCTTTGGAGATTTGATATGTTTATAAAATATAATTCTTCAATATTAATTCCCAAAACAATCTCTGAGTGAAAGATATGTTTAGGAAATAAAACTTCCTTGATGCACAAGCCAAGAACTGATATGTAAGAGAAAAGATCTTCTCTAAAAATAAAACGCGCGCGCATTAAATGCTGCCGCCAGCTGGCGCGCTCACGTCAGGTCATGATGTTGTAACATTACATACCACATCATGCCTAAATATTGTTTTACCAAAATGCAGCCAACATCAAATAGTCAACAAACTCCCCCTTTGGCAAATTTTTGGCTAAAACAACTTGGGATCACTCAGACAAGCTACAAGGATACATACATCACTACAACTTCTTCACATCAACATAAACACACAAAAGAAGAGAAGCGTAGCACATCTTCAAAAATGATTTCCAAACATACTCCTCCATGGAAAACATTAGATCAGAATTCAGTCGTATCTTTAGAGCACATCAGAGGCATACAACAGCAGAAGCACAGAAAAACAACATCGCCTTAAGTGATCACAAACATAAGCATGGATGACACAAACAGAATGTTCCAACATCACATACAACATCTCCCCCTGCATCACATACATAGTACTCCCCCTGAAATGGTGCATAGTAGACTAACACATAGGATCATGCATATCAATCAGGTACTAACACATAGGCATATCATAACAGATCATTTCAGCACAGAATATCTACCACTACCAGAGTACCGTACATCTACTACCAAATACCACATACAACTACTACCAGAGAACATGTGGAAACAAATGTTGTAACTTTCTACATGTGGAAACAAATGTTGTAACTTTCTACTCCCCCTTTTTACCACAAATTTGACAAAGATGCTTTTGGGAGCCAAAATAGAGTAGTAGCAGCACAGATCATAGAGTACTAAGTACTATCAAATGCACTAGGGAGTGCTTAAAAATATCCAGGGCATAGCCCATCAAAAGAACATAAGTACCAGAATTACAGCCAGAAACATAAACAACTTTAAAAAAGTACACATAAAGGTGGAATGCAACCACTAAAAATCAGCACTAGCATCTGAGAGCTCCAGCTCCTCAGTGCCTCCATCCTCACTTTGATCACCTCCTTCTTGTCCAACCTGCACCTGCTCACCCTCTTCAGCAGCTTCTTCTTGCTTAAGAGCCACAATCACTTGCTCAAGGCTCTTTTTCTTTTCATCTAGAGCTCTGCAAGCTGCTTCCAAAGAAGCTATCATCTCCTTCCTGCTCATAGAACTAGAACCAGTAGGAGCAGCAACAGAAGGGCCTGTAATCTCAATATCTGCAGCATGTGTTCCTTCAAACAGTCTAGGGTGAAAATCAAGAGGAGATTCCCTCTTACTCACCTCATCATCAGCAGTTATAATAGTGGGGTGTTGAGTTAAAATGATTCCACAGATAAGAGATGGATAAGCTATAGGCATTCTAACAGCCCATGACTTAGCATGTTGCACAGTTTCCTCACAAATATGAGCCCCATAGTTGAACTCAGTACCAGTACCAACAGCATATACAAACCTAGCTAAGCTAGTAGCAATATCAGAGGTGTGGGTAGTGGGAACCCAATTTACAGTGCCAATCCTATTAAGGATGGCATATTTAACCGAGAGCATGACAGAGGGCACTTTACCTTTCATTGGCCAAACCTTGACCTGATTAGCAGTAATGGTCTTGCAGACCTGAGTGTTTGTGACCTCCAATTCAGCATAGCCATCTTCTTTGTTCCCCAGAAATTTGTTGATAATAGCAGGAGAAAAATGAACACATTTACCTCGCACATACACTTTATGGTGCTCTTTGCTCAGAGGATTATCACAGTCTTCAGGTATATTGACCAAGAATTCCTTGACCAATTTCTCATAGCATTCACCAATGCCAGACACAGTCTTCATCAACCCAGCCTTCTCAATGAGAGCAATGATCTCCTTTTGCTCCAAGGCTTCAGCACTCAACTCCCTCTCCAGAGCAAGTCTTCTATTAGCAACAAACTTCCACTTCTGAGCACTCTCAATGAAATGGAATGATATATTGTCCATGGGGACATCAGGAACATTTTGGGGAATAATCTTTCCACCAACTTTCTTCTTGCCAGTAGACACAATGTTTGGCACATCATCTACCACATCAAGATCAGGAATAGCAGCTCTGCGAAATTTCTTTTGACTTTTCTTCTTGGAAGGGGACACAATGTTGGATGCAATGTGTGGCACATCCTCTTCCACTTCATAGTCAGAGTCTCCAGCTTCAACATGCTTTCTTTTCCCACTAGCTTTCTTCTTTTCACTAGCAATTTCAACTTTGCTAGGCTTTCTGCTAGGGCCAATCACCTTTTTCTTCTTGGATGGGGTTGCCTTAGGCACAACCTCAGTTACCACATCAGCAGCTTTCCCTTTTCTGTTTCTTAACCTTCTTGCAATGCTACCACTAGCCACTTCACTAACTGTTTGCTCCAGATCCTCCATAGCATCCACATCAACCACATCATCATCTACTGACATAGCATTGTCAGTAGAAAGTATATTTGTATCTTCCTCCTCATCAGTAACAGGTTCCTTTTCAGTCTGTGGAACCACAATCTCATCAGTAGCAGGTCCTTCATCAACCTGTTCTGCATAATTAACAGCATTACCAACTATATCAGGAGTTGGTTCATCCTGTGCCAAGGATGTTTCAACATCCGGCACAACATTGGATGTTGGAATGGTATCCTTCAAGGAGTTCAGAGCTTCCTCCACAACTTGATTGTTCATTGTTTCTTCAGCATCAGGCGAATCCTGAACAATTCCTCCACCAACGGCTTCAGTCACAACAGTATTGTCACCTGTTACCCCTTTTTGGTTTTCTAGGGTTTCAACAACAAAATCAGAGTTACCTTCTTTAACATTCAAATCAGAAGTATCATTGTTGGACGCTTCAACATTCGATTCCGCATTCCCTTTAGTAAGATCATCCACATACAGCTCTTGCATGGTGTGGATCGGCTTCGATTTTGATGATTTGGCTTTTGTTGATTTCTTCGAAACAGAGGACGAAGAGGTCTTAGATTTCTTCTTTGATTTTGGAACTTTGGAAGTAGAAGTCCTCTTTGCGGTGGTTTTCTTTGGTTTTGGGTTGAGAGCAGATGCGAATGAGGGATGAACGGTGGTGATGGGGGTAGCATTGATAGGTGATGAGTTTGGTGAATCGGTGGAGTTCATGGGAGAGATGGTGTTTGGTGATTGAGACATGATTGAGGTTTGAGTTTTGATGGAGTAAGTTTGAATGTAGAGGTTCTGAGAATTGGAACGGTTTGAGAGGTTAGAGAGATGGTGAAATTTAGAAAGAAAATATTTGAAAGTTGATTTGGTAAGGAAATAACCACTAGAGATAGGTGGCGTATTTATAGGAGTGTAAGGAACATGATTTCCTTGTTTATCGTGCAGCACACGGATTGGAGAGAGAATAATAACTGCTGCATGTCTCCCTCCTAATAACTGTAATTGCTACAGATCTTCAAATAGGCAAATCCCTAATTTGCCCCTCAAGTTTTCAAATTGAACTGCATCAAGTGCTTTGGTGAAGATATCAGCCACTTGATCCTTAGTTCCTACATGCTCCAGTGTCACAACTTTATTTTCCACTAGATCTCTGATGAAGTGATGGCGAATATCAATGTGTTTGGTTTTGCTATGTTGAACAGGAATTTTTGAAATATTTATGGCGCTCAAATTATCACAGTACAATGTTATAACATCTTGTTCCACATCATATTCCTTCAGCATCTGCTTCATCCAAACAAGTTGAGTACAACTACTTCCAGCAGCTACATACTCTGCCTCAGCTGTGGATAGGGCCACACAATTTTGCTTTTTGCTGAACCAAGAAATAAGATTACTTCCTAGGAAGAAGCACCCACCAGATGTGCTTTTCCTGTCATCAGCACTACCAGCCCAATCAGCATCACAATATCCACACAAGCTTGAATCTTCACAATGTGAATACATCATCCCATAATCACATGTTCCATTGACATATTTCAGAATCCTCTTGACTTGATTGAGATGGCTTACCTTTGGTTCTGACTGGTACCTAGCACAAACCCCTACAGCAAAGGTAATATCTGGTCTACTTGCAGTCAAGTACAGTAGGCTTCCTATCATGCTTCTATACATACTTTGGTCTACACCCACACCTTGTTCATCTTTGGTTAGCTTCAGATGGGTTGGAGCAGGAGTTCTCTTGTGAGAAGCATTATCTAGACCAAACTTCCTGACAATGTTTCTGGCATACTTGCTTTGGCAAATGAAGATAGTATCCTCCATTTGCTTGATCTGTAGTCCCAAGAAGTAGGTCAATTCTCCTACTAAACTCATTTCAAATTCTGATTGCATTTGTTGAACAAAATGTTGTACCATCGTATTCGACATTCCTCCAAAGACAATGTCATCCACATAAATTTGTGCAATCATGAACTTACCTTTCACTTGCTTTACAAACAAGGTTTGATCAGATCCACCCTTTCTATAGCCTTGACCTACTAGGAATTGAGTAAGTCTTTCATACCAGGCCCTAGGCGCCTGTTTTAGACCATAGAGAGCCTTTTTCAGTTTGTAGACATGATTAGGATACACAGGATCAGTGAACCCTTTTGGTTGCTCCACATAGACTTCTTCATGAAGATACCCATTCAGAAACGCACTCTTGACATCCATTTGATAGAGTTTAAATTTCAGGATGCAAGCAACCCCCAATAGTAGTCTAATTGATTTCAATCTAGCTACAGGGGCAAAGGTCTCCTCAAAGTCAAGCCCTTCTACCTGAGTGTAACCTTGAGCAACCAGCCTAGCCTTGTTTCTGGTAATGACCCCTTTTTCATCAGATTTATTCTTAAAGATCCATTTTGTACCTATGACATTTACTTTATCAGGTCTTGGAACCAGATCCCACACTTCACTTCTCTTGAATTGATTCAATTCCTCTTGCATAGCCTCAATCCAGAATTCATCAGTGAGAGCTTCTTTCACATTCTTAGGTTCAAACATGGAAACAAAGCAGGAATTTGCTATCACATCATTGGATCTTCTAGTGGTGATTCCTTGTTCAGGATTTCCAATGACTAGGTCCAAGGGGTGATTCTTCTGGACCCTCACAGATGGTCCTTTGTTCTGAGTGAGTTGATTAGTGGTGTCACATGTAGTATTCTCAATATTCTCTTCTTGTTTATCATCAGATTGTTCTCCTAGATCATGCTCTTCTAGGACAGGGCCTGATGTTCCAACATCGTATTCCACATTGTCAACCTTCTCAGTCTCCACATCATTTACTACCACATTGTAAGATTCCATAACGACTTTAGTTCTTGAGTTGTATACTCTGTAAGATCTGCTGTTGGTAGAGTATCCAAGGAAGATCCCTTCATCACTCTTGGGATCAAGCTTCCTTCTTTGCTCTCTGTCTGCCAGGATATAACATTTGCTACCAAAAACATGAAAATGCTTGACAGTTGGTTTTCTTTCCCTCCATAGCTCATATAAAGTAGCTGATGTCCCATTTCTTATAGTCACCCTGTTGTGTATGTAGCAGGCTGTATTCATAGCTTCAGCCCAGAAATGGTAGGGTAGGGATTTTGCATGTAACATCACTCTAGCTGATTCTTGAATAGTTCCGTTCTTTCTTTCCACCACACCATTTTGTTGAGGAGTTATGGGTGATGAGAACTCATGCTTAATTCCTTCATTCGCACAGTACTCACTGAATTTTTCATTTTCAAACTCTCTTCCATGGTCACTTCTGATTCTCACAATTCCACAGTTCTTTTCTCTTTGAACTTGAGTGGATAGAGTCTTGAAGATATCAAATGAGTCAGATTTGTCTCTAATGAAATTAACCCAGGTGTACCTGGAGAAATCATCTACTACCACAAATGCATACCTCTTACCTCCTAAGCTTTCAACTTGCATAGGCCCCATGAGGTCCATGTGTAGAAGTTCTAGAGTTCTTGATGTTACCTGATGTTCCAACATTGGATGCGACATCCTGGTTTGTTTTCCAATCTGACATTTACCACATATACTTCCCTCAGTGATTTTTAGTTTGGGAAGCCCTCTGATAGCTTCAGCAGTAACAACTTTCTTCATTCCACTTAGGCTTAGATGACCAAGTTTCTGGTGCCACAGTTGAACTTCATCTTCTTTACCAAGTAGACATTTTCCTTGTTGTATTTCTTCATGGGATACCCACAAGTAGCAATTATCTTTGGATCTGCCACCTCTCATCAGAATTTCTCCTTGATCATTGCTAACAAGACATTCTTCTTTTGTAAAGTTCACCCTTAATCCTTGATCACACAGTTGGCTTATACTGATCAGATTTGCAGTGAGTCCCTTTACTAGCAACACATTTTCTAAGTTAGGCAACTCTTTGTTGACAAGTTTGCCTATCCCCAGAATTTCACCTTTGGCTCCATCTCCAAAAGTTACAGAACTAGAAGCATACCCTTTCAAGTCCTTCAGATACGTCTCTACCCCTGTCATGTGTCTAGAACAGCCACTATCGAAATACCAGTCTTCTCTGGATGATGCTCTGAGAGATGTGTGTGCAATCAGCCCTCTGTTCTCAGCTTTTGGTTGCCACACTTTTCTGACAGGATCCTCTCTAGGAGCAGTTTTTGGTTGTTGCCAATGTCTTGGATATCCATACAATTTGTAGCAAAAAGGCCTTATGTGGCCCTTCATTCCACAATGATGACAGAACCATTTTCTTGAATGACCATGGTGTCCTGGGGCACGACGATGGTTAGCAAAAGTCCTGGGGCCTTGTCCAAGCTTAACATTTGGATAGGTTTTAGGATGTGGTACAGGAGGTTGTAACATCTTTTCCCCAGTGTATGGATTAATTACCTCATCAGCTGGAAGGAATTTGGTGTTTTTGTCCTGTTGATGTTGATTAAGAGCAGTGTAGTTATATCCTATAGCTTTCATTCTTGTACTAGGGACACCATCTAAGATTTCCTCAAGTAAGTTGGCCCCACAGTTCAGTTGATTGACTCTTTTCTTCAACTCTTCCATGTCTGCATTTGCTTGAGTTAGCTCCTTCTCAACTTTCAGCACTTGGCCAATTTGGAAATCCTTTTCTGTATGAAGTTGATTTATAGTCTTCTTCTGTTTCTCCAGGATTCTACACACCTCTTTATAGCGAACAAGAAGGTCATTGTAGAGACCAAGTAATTCCTCATAGGTGTCATTCTCCTCATCATCAGAATGCTCTTCATACACTACCTCCACATCATCATCTGAATCGGCCACAGTATCACAAACCCCAGTCATAGCAGAAACATGTCTAGCAGATTCCTCACCTTCTTCAGAATCTTCATCAGACCAAGAAACAAACAAACCTTTCTTTTGTTTCTTCAGGAAGGTTGCACATTCAGTTCTGACATGTCCATAACCTTCACATTCATGACATTGTAATTCTTTGACTGGTCCACTTTTCTCCTCAGGTCTAGCTTTCTTGACATTGTTTTGCTGTTTGTTGATGTCGAATCTAATGTTCTGCCCATTCTGCCTGGCTCTCCTATCAACCCGCCTTAGAACTCTTCCAAATTGTTTTCCAATTAGAGCAAGAGCATCAGAAATACTTTCATCTCCTTCAACAACAGTCTGGGATTCCTCTTCATCATCATTTGAGATAAAAGCTACATTTTTACTCTTTTTATCTCCTCTCTCATTAATGGTCAGTTCAAATGTTTGAAGAGAACCCACCAGTTCATCTATCTTCATGTTAGCTATATCCTGAGCTTCCTCAATGGCAGTCACTTTCATGTCAAACCTTTTTGGAAGTGACCTGAGCATCTTTCTAGACAACTTCTCATCAGATACTTTCTCACCAAGTGCCTCAAAGGCATTAGCAATGTCAACCAAACTCATGTGAAAATCTTGAATACTTTCCTCCTCTTTCATTCTCAGATTTTCAAATTTGGTAGTAAGAATTTGAAGCTTTGACATCTTTACCTTAGAGGTGCCTTCATAGCATGTCATCAATATCTCCCAGGCTTCCTTTGCAGATAGACATTTTTTGATGAGCTTGAACATATTTGAATCTACTCCATTGAAGAGAGCATTTACTGCCTTATTGTTGCTGAGAGCTGCTTCATCTTCTTCCTTTGTCCAATCTGCCTCTGGCTTTAGTTCACCAGTGGAAGTACCTTCTTTGGTCACAATTAAAGGATGATCCCAACCTTTCAAAACTGCCTTCCAAGTCCTACTATCAATGGACTTTAGGAATGCAATCATCTTTGGCTTCCAATGATCATAATTGGAACCAGTCAGCATAGGGGGTCTGTTCACGAATCCTCCTTCCTTGTCCATTTTGCCAGTTAAAACTTCCTGAATCTCACCCTAAACAGGCAGGGTGCCTGCTCTGATGCCAATTGAAAATTCTGGCACACCAGTACAAGATGTTGTACACGATGTTACAACACTTTTACCAGCTTTAATAGACAAATCGTAAAATAGTAAATAGTGCAGAAATAAATAAACACACAGTGATTTGTTGACCCAGTTCGGCGCACCTACGTCTGGGGGATACCAATCCAGGAGGAATTCCACTAATAGCCCTAGTTCAAAGTCTTACAGCAAACTCCTCGTTTACAACTTATCACCTAGCAACTATCCTTATGTCCTTCTACCTAGGAACTCCTAGGTATGAGTTCCCAACTCACTCCTTAAGCTCAATAGTACAGACAGCACTATTGTTAATTCAACCACTGTGATGGAGACACTCTCCTAGACACTAGATCACTTTTACCTAAAGGCTTCAAGTGATACACACGCACTAAGACCCAAACTCCTTGCTTAAAAGCTTTGGAGTGGACACACACACAACAACTATCTCCTTGCTTAAAAGCTTCAGAGACAATTGTGATTACAACTCAATAGAACACACAGTCCTAAGCTTGCATCAAAGAGATACAAGAAAGGCTCACAAAACACAAGCACACACACGAATCCTAATACGGCTAGACTCAACAATATCGCTTGAACAACTGCCTAAATTAGGTTTTCGTCCTTCAATATATAGCTGGTAATATTGGGCTTCAGTAGCTTTGCCCACAAGAGAAACATCCAGCTCACACATAAAATAAAACCATATCTTTGGAGATTTGATATGTTTATAAAATATAATTCTTCAATATTAATTCCCAAAACAATCTCTGAGTGAAAGATATGTTTAGGAAATAAAACTTCCTTGATGCACAAGCCAAGAACTGATATGTAAGAGAAAAGATCTTCTCTAAAAATAAAACGCGCGCGCATTAAATGCTGCCGCCAGCTGGCGCGCTCACGTCAGGTCATGATGTTGTAACATTACATACCACATCCTGCCTAAATATTGTTTTACCAAAATGCAGCCAACATCAAATAGTCAACATTAAGGTCAAAATTATATTCTTGAAACTTTTTTTTTTTTTGATAATGGAGGCTTTTTATTAACTAGAAAGAAAGCTGGGAGGTAGAATCCCCAGCATCATACAACAAAAGAGAGTTCAACAAAGGAGTAATATTCTCCAAAATATTAATATTAAAAGAAGAAGAAAAACCACATTGAGCCAACATATGAGCACATCTATTAGTCTCTCTTGGAGAAAAGCATATAGAGCTGGTCCAGTCCGTCCGGTGGAGGAGGTTGGAAATATCTTTAAGAAGAAGGATGAGAGGGGTAAAATTTGTATGGCCTTTCTTGACCATATTGAAAAGGGTGAGCGAGTCAGTTTCAAAAACAACTCTATTAAGACCAAGATCTCGAGCTACCAATATGCCACTATGTAAAGCCCACATCTCAGCAAAAAGGGAACTACTCGAGCTAACTTTAGAGAAAAAACCTTTTATCAACCGACCATGGTGGTCACGAATTAAACCCCCACAAGCAGAAGTACCATTGAGGCTAGAATGAGCACCATCAACATTTACTTTGAATACACCCGGTTGAGGTTTAATCCAAGTTGCAGTGATCGAATTACTATGAATGTTCTGCTGTTGGTAATGATGAGCATTATGAATTTGATCCACTTGATTAGTAACATGATACCAAAGGTTGCTCTCAAGTTCAGTCTGTTGTGAGAAAATTAGAGAATTGCGGTCCTTCCAAAGTAAATTAAGCGCAACTCCAAAAAATAGTTTCCACGGCCATGGTGTTGTACCAATATCATTGGCGGTTAAATTCCATTCCAACCACGCGAATAAGCCTAGGCTGAAGAATTTACTCCAAGATTCCGGCCTAATGACGCGGTCCCAAAAAGGTTTGACAACATCGCAATCTCTAATGATATGCATAAGGGATTCAGGAGCAAGATCACATCGAGGACATAAATCATTGGAGGACATACCTCGGTGGCACCGCTCCATATTAGTGAGAAGTTTTCCGTGAGCCATCTTCCAAAGAGTTGTACGCATCCTAGCCGGACCTTTCCAATTCCACACGGCTTCAAAAAGAGGAAGAGAGTTTTGATCATGATGTTCTCCCATTAAGAGTTCATAGGCAGTTTTGATGCTAAACTGACCATCAGTTGCTGGAATCCAATAAGGAAAATCAGAATGTTCAGGAACAGGCGGACGAATGTGATGGATAGTGTCTGTAACCGAAGCAGGGAGTAGAGAATTAATTTTAGCCCAATTCCAGTCATCGCCGGTAACATAGCTAGCAACAGAGAAGCTCCCCTCTCCAATAGGAATAACACTAGCGAAATTAGACTCCAACCTCCCACAATTAGGAATCCAATTATCCTTCCAAAATTTAGTGTCAATACCATCTCTAATAATCCACCGAATATTAGAATCAACCTGGGGCCAAACTTTGCAAATAGCTCTCCACACATGAGATGATGTGTTTTTAACAATCATACTAGGAGTGTTCATTGGGCCACAATCATATTTAGCTCGGATGATTGAAACCCATAGCTTATCTTTGTCTTCCACCAGCTGCCAAGCCAATTTGCACATGTAAGCTTTGTTCAACACACGAAGGTTCCTGAAGCCTAATCCACCATCCTTTTTTGGTTTGCAAATCTGCTCCCAAGATATAAGATGACATTTTCTCTGTTCATTGGTACTCCCCCATATGAAATTGCGGCAAAGTCTTTCAGCCTCATCACATATAGAGCAAGGAATCTCCATAGTTTGCATAATATAACCCGGGATGCTAGCCAAGGATGATTGAGCCAGAGCGATCCTACCTGCAAAAGAAAGAGAATCAGCTTTCCAATTGGATAATTTCTCCTTCATTCGATCAAGAATAAAAGAGAGTGAATTTTTATTAATTCGCTGATGGAGCATAGGAACACCGAGGTATTTTCCTAAGTCTTGAGTTTCATCTACTCCTAAGATGTTACTAATATCATTAGCCAAAGCAACCTGCAAGTTATTAGAGAAAAACACTTTAGATTTAGATAAATTAATTTTTTGGCCAGAAGCATGACAAAAATTGTCCATAAGAGTCTTAATCATCATAGCTTGGTTGGTAGATGCCTCGGCTATGAGCACCAGATCATCAGCAAAACAGATATGTGAGAGATGAGGACCCATTCCTCTTCGAAATTTAAGGGGTTTCCAGGTTCCATTATCTACCATATCTTTGATTTTGTGACTAAGCCTCTCAATGGCAATGACAAATAAATATGGAGATAAAGGATCTCCTTGACGGATTCCTCTAGAGGCACTAAAAGAATTTGTGTGCGTGCCATTCCAATTGATGTTCATGCTGGTCGACATCATGCAATTTTTTATAAGGGAAATAATATTCTCAGGAATATTCAAGAGCTCAATTGATTTAAGAATGAAGCTCCACTCAATACGATCATAGGCTTTTTCAAGGTCCAACTTAAGCACCATATAGGCTTTGTTACCCTTCAGGTGATTAAGAGTATGTATAGTTTCCTGGAGAATGAGAATATTGTCTGTAGTAGATCTCCCAGGAATAAAGCTACTCTGGTTTGGAGCTATAACATAAGGCATAATGACCCGAAGTCTCTGAGCAACAATTTTGGAGATAACTTTGTAACTAACATTGCAAAGAGCGATGGGACGAAACTGGCTCACTTTAGAAGGAGCCTCAATTTTAGGAATAAGGGTGATAAGAGTTTGGTTGATATCACCTAATTTAGTTGGATCAGAGAAACAGTCTTGAACCAATCTGCAAAACGAAGGACCGATAACTTCCCAATTTCTCTTGAAAAAAATAGGATGAAAACCATCTGGACCGGGAGATTTATAGTTGCCCATACTGAAGAGAGCTTCTTTAACTTCACTAGTTAAAACCATACCCGTCAACATATTTCTATCATGATTCTCAAGATCAGGGTATGTAGAAATCGTCAAAAACTCGGGACGAGGCAGATTTGGAGACAAATACAAATTTTTGAAGTAATTGTAAATGAGGTCTTTGATCTCATCCTCTTCAAAAATCCAAGATTCATCATCTTTTTGGAGCGTAATAATTTTGTTGAAACGACGTCTTTTAAGAGTTGTGAGGTGAAAAAATCGGGTATTGAGGTCTCCCTGATTAATCCACTTACAACAAGTCTGTTGGTACCAATAGTTCTCTTCAGACATTACAATAAAATTGTATTCTTTCCATAACTCATCTCGAAGATTGATCAATCTTTGGTTGTTTTGATTACAGAGGGCACGATTGATTCCTTCAAGTCTCTTCAAAATTTGTTTTTTCCTGACAAAAATATTACCAAAAATGTTAGAATTCCAAACTTTCAAATTGTTAGTAAGATTGTTAATATTAATAGTCCAAGGATTAGAACTCATCCAAGAATTCTTGACTTGACTAGTAAAATCTGGGTGCTCAAGCCAAGATCCAAGAAATTTAAAATAATTTCTTCTAGGGGTTCCTTCATCAGTGGATAGTTGGAGAAAGAGACCACAATGATCTGATGAAGGGATAGAAATATGGATCACCGCACTAGAAGGAAATCTCTCCTGCCATTCCATATTACTTAAAACTCTATCCAAGCGTTCCTGCAAATTTCCCCTTTTCCAAGTAAAAGGGTGACCAGAAAAATCAAGATCAATCAAATTACAATCATTTATACAATTAATAAAAGCGTCACACTGACTTTGATTTATAGGAGCTCCACCACTCTTTTCATGAGCAGCGGTAATAGAATTAAAATCGCCACAAAGGACCCAAGGGCCATTTGTAGAAGATTTAAAATCTCTTAGTTGCTGCCAAACTTCAGTGCGAAGTCCAGGATTAGGACTAGCATAAATAATAGATAAATACCACTTAAGAGGAGTATTAGCATTAATTTGAAGATGAATACAAAATTTAGAAAAGGATACAATACTGATAGGAGGACAAGAGGCACGCCACATGCACCAGATTCCTCCCAAAAAACCGTTTGCATCAACTTTGAAAGCATCTTGAAATCCCAATTTTTTTATCACCTTATCAGCTTTAATTCCACTGATACGAGGTTCAAGAATCGCAACAAAATTCAGGTTGTACATCCTGACATAATCCTTAATCAGATTAGGGAAATTTCGCCCTCCGGCACCGCAACAATGCCATGTAAGAATATTAATTGGAGATTGTTATTAGGTTTGCTCGAGGTTTCTATTTCATATCCCATGTGGGTTGAATTGCTCTTTTCCACATCCATATCAATCTGGTTATCGGATTCAAGCTTCGATTCAATGGCTTCTCTTTTCAATTTGAGTGCTGCCGCAAGTTTCAGTGAATCTGCATCTGGGTTGATGATAGGTGTGATGAAGGGGGTTTCCTAGAATTTATTTCCACCGGAGAATTCTTCTTGATGTTTCTGAATAATTTTCATTTGCTCAAGCATAAGGAACTCTTCCTTCTTCCTTTGTAGCTCAGGACCTGTTCGTGGTGTACTTGAAGACAAATTTTGCATTTTGGGTGTCACTTGCTTTTTTTTGATAGATTTTTGTTGGGTGAGTTTATTGTCTTTACCATTACTATGATTACTGTTTTGAGGATTTTTTCCCCCAGTAGCATTTCGGATTCTAATAGGATGTATCTGAGGACCTTTAGAAAGATCCATGTTACTGTTCACGTTTTTGTTTGGGTCTTGGATATTGGGCTTCACATGTAGAGTTGGTTTGTTGTTATTGGGCTCCTTTCGATTATTATTGTCATTGATGGGCTGAGGTTCATTATTAAGAATATTAGTTTCCTCCTCACTCAGAGATGCAAATCGTGTACCATTAATTTGAGGTTTTTTGACTGCCACGTGTTGTTGACTTTGAGAGATATTCTCCAGCTGTGATCCTGATTTATTACTCCCTTGATTTTTCCTTCGTGTGTTACGACGAGCAATCATCCAAGGACCGTAATCTTCGCTGCGATCATTATTGTCAGTAACGGTAGTCTTTGCTGCAGTTATGGCCTTCATCGTCTCTTCTCCCTGATTTTCCGGACTGGTGATCGGCGATGGATTGCCGTCTGGAACAACAAATGGAACCTGAAAATTTGTTGTCTCTTTCTCTGTGATTTTCAGCAACTTGTCTGAGCAATCATCCAATTTGTGACCATATCTGCCACAATGGAAACATATGAGATGTAATCCCTCATATTCAAGTGGAAATTTGTAACCTCTAATCACAATGAAAGGGACCAAAGGTTTGTCAAGATCAATTTCGACACAAATACGAGCAAATTTTCCTCTTGAATGGATAGAAGTGAGCCTATCAATCTTTAGCATAGAACCCAAAGCTGAACCGATACGTCCAAGAAATTCAGAATTATAAAGTTCAAGCGGCAATCGAGGAATACGGATCCAAACAGCCATCTTCTTAGATGTTTCAGCTTGTTGAAGGAACATAGGTGACCACCTTTGTACAATAATGTAATGGTCTGCCACTAACCAGGGACCTTCAAACAGAGCATGGTCATAATCTTCCTTGTTTTGGAAATGTACCATATAATAGCCATCAACCATATCAACAATGGTAATAGCTCCATTCTTTGTCCACTTACGTTTTAGATTGCTTTCCAAAACTTTAAAATTGACCTTTTTCCCCATCACTTTAATAGCAAGAGTCATTCTCCATGGGTTGGACCATTTACTCCATTCTTCATCAACAAGACGAATAGCAAGGCCAGCCCCATGAGGTGTGACATTAGCGCTGTTATCAACAAGATCCATCTCTTCATTGTGTTTCCTTGTACACTTCAGTTCTTGCACCTCATCACCAAAAATGTTTAGTAACTTTTCCTTATAAGATTTAATCTTGTTCTCTGTCTTTTGGTGATTCTCATCCTTATCATTCATCCTTTGTGTACTCTTTTGTAATATATCTTCTTCCTCTGTTGAAGCACCGTGATCATTTGTTTCTTCGCTGGAAATTTTACTAGAGCAAACCCTAGCAGAGCTCACCATATGTTTATATTCTTGAAACTTGTGTATTATATATTTTTAAATATGAAATTTGTTTTTATTATTAAGGTAGTGTTTGGCCTAGCTTTTTTATACCTTTCCTTCTCCTTTAAGTCAAAAGTCAGGCCAAACAAGTTTTTGAAAAAGTTCTAATTAAATTAAGTAGCTTAAAATATATGAAGAAAAATACCAAAAAAGCAGCTCCAATACAAGCTATAAATAGTTACTTTAAAATGACTTTACGGAGCTTTTGTTGTGTTACCAACCTTCGATTCCTCCCCACGCCATTTTTTAAATTATTCTCATTATTATAATTCTTTCATGCTTTGAACTTTGAAGGCATGAATCCGTCGTATACCATTTGCCTACAGCCTACCCCAATATAACGTATGGCCTATTTGTTTTCCAATTACTATATCCTTAAAAAATTGTGTATTTTTTAATTAAAAAATTGTGCAAAAATGAAGACTGAAAAATTTATTATTACTATTTTATATAACTACTATTTAATTTTTTTTTTTAAAAAAATATCTTATCAAATTATTTAATATGATAATTTATGAACTTTATAAATAAATAAATAGATAAAAATTAAGGCACTGAATTTGGTCTAGTGGTGAGGGGCTTAGGTACTATGCATATGTCATAGGTTCGATGATATTTAACTCCATTATAAATAAATAATAAATAAAAAAATTATGTCTTATTGAATATAATAATTTATGTAAAACACGTGGTTATTGAACTCCTCTATAATAAAATATTCCAAAGAACCTGATTTCAATTTGTTAAAGGAAACAATCTTTTGTTAAATTTTACTTACATCAGGACCAAAATACAAATTAAAGGATTTCCTTCCCTTGAAAATTGTGGGATTAACACCAAAAAATAAATTCTTTCATTTTTATATTTTTATTTATTTATTTATTTATTAGAACATATAGTAATATAAAATAAGAGATTTTATTAGATCATATTATCAAACACCTAAAAATTAGTGGCATATAAAAACATTTACCAAACAACTTAATCTTTATTTTTAAAGCTCTCAATTTCAACTTAAAGTATAAAGCAACTTCTAAGCTTGAAAAAAGTCGGGCCAAACGTAGCCTAAATATAAATTTTTAATTTTAAATATATTATTATATGCTCTTAAAACATGTGTCAACATGCCACATACTTTAATTGTCTCACTATAAAAGATATTTTCCAATAAATTAAAACATTCTGATCTTGCACGAATTAAAGAATATTTATATCCAATGGATGCTTGTTTTGTTTGGGAACTTGTTTTTAATGCTATCATCATAACATGTTAGCTGGAACTTGCAGGTACAGCGCATGTGTTTGTTTTTGAGCTGTACATACAACTTACTATAAAAAAACTTACTAAAAGATATGCCTGCAATGCAAGGCTGCAACACGAGAAGTGTCGTCAACACAAATGCAAGGCCACTAGTTTTTAGATTAACATCGTGTTAGCAAGAAATTTCAAAATTATAAGAATTAAATTTTACATTTTAAATTAATATAGCAGACTTTTATTTTATCATTGTATTATTTGCCTTCTGGTGGGATGGGTGGCTGGCATCAAACTGTTGTCGCCATTTGGTAGCCGTTTTAATACAACCTTATTAATGAAATCGTGTTCCTTGTCATCATCATTACATTTTAGAGCTTAATCAAGACTCAATCGTTAGTTGGTTCAGTGGTGATTGACGCTGAATTTGATAAAGACGACCACAGTTCGATCCCCGCAACTGCGATCGGGAGGGGGCTGGAACCACTTAATTGCAGAACTGACCCCCGAACCAGATTAAACTTGTGGTATAAACAAAAAAAAGTCAATATATATAGATCTTATACAAATAAAAAATTATGATGGAAAAAAAATGGAATAAATTAGTACAATAGATTAAAAGGATATTTCAATCACAAATGATTAAGAAACTCTTTAAAAGTGAATTGTTTAAGAGAATAGGGTTAAATTTCCAAAAAAAATATAATAATTTGGTCAATAAACAATTTATTATTATACCTTAATTATTATTTGTGTATGAAATCTGAATCACCAATCCTGGTTTCATTTAAAAATTAAAGACTTAACACAATTTCAACTAAATTTTGAAGTATCACCATTCACCAAGGTTAACAAGAAAAATAAAGGATTTGTGGTCCCGTGAGCCATAGATGTGGGCTCCTCCACAAACTTACATAGAAGAAATTTGGGTTAAATGTATTTTTAATTTATACAAAATTACTCAATTTAATTTTGGTCTCTATAAAAAAAAGTGACACATATTAGTCCTTGCAAAAATTTTAGTATGCAGTTTTGGTTTCTGTTAATTTTCAAAATTTCATAAATATTTTATTAATTATCATTAAAATTTTTAATTTTTTTTCAGAAATATATTTAGAATATTATAAAAAGTTTCTTTACAAAATTTTAGAATTTCTTAAAATGATAAAAATTAATTATGAATTTTTTAAATTTTAAAAAATAAAGACAAAAGTGACAAAAATCTCAACTTAAAAATTAAATTTTGAGTTTTTTTTTAGGAACTTTTTATAATGTTCTTAACGTGTCTCTAAAATAACCATTCAAAAATATTCATTGGTTTAACAATATGGACTAAAACTAAATGCATAAAAAAAAATTGGCAAATGCTAACCGGTGCCCTAGGGCACTAGTTAAGATAACAAAAATAGAAATATATTATTGGAAAACGTGCATTTAACTTTTTTTAAGTAACAAAAATTGTTTATTTCAATGCAAAGTTGCTTCTTTTATGTTCCTTAGCCAATGCCCCGGGGGCGCTAGTTAGCAAGACCCAAAAAAGTTTAGGGACCAAAACATCTCACTTTTTTTTATAAGGACCAAAAACAAAATTTAGAAGTTTTGTAGGGGCAAAAAATATATTTAACCCAAAAAAGTTTTGATAGACAAAAATTTAGTCATTATATTTAGTTGATAAATGGTAGAATAAGAAAATAATTTAATAATATGTATTTTTAAAATATTTAAATGATATATATTTTTGTAATCATAATCAAATAAAGTGATCAATATTTGAAGCTATTATGCTTGGTCTAGTAGTAAGAGATTTGAGTATAATGAATGAGTTTCTGATTCTATTAGAGTTCTATTTGGCCAGGGCGCCTAGACCGTCATATCCATTTTGGACATACAATAGGGGTGCCATTATGAGCCGACTAAGCAAATAAACATTAAGGAAAGCATGACCTAGAAACCAGGAAGAGGCTGAGGAGAGTGTAAGTTGAACTCGCCCACTACTTCGTATGTTTACTCCACCATTACTTCATTACTCTTTATAATCTCTCAATTAGTCCCTCATTATCTCCTATGACACTCATATATAAGGCATCATAAACATCAGAAAGGAATCACATTTCTCTTTCACCAAATATTTCAAAAAATCAATATTAGTGCCTAGCACCCTGCTAGCTCGATACTCATAAAATATACTTATATCGTCGGTTTACTAAAGAACTATATCGCTCTAATCCCTAATCGTTACAAGATACGTAGGATCATGATTCCCTTGTCGAGCTATAATAAATTCATCGGTTAAGTCTCACTAAATTTATACCTCCTAGAATTTCTGCAGGAATATATACATTACATTTTTTTTTTACAAAATACATTACTTTTTTAATAGCTTTAAAAAATCAATATATATATATATATATATATATATATATATAGAGAACATATCCTATGAGAATGATAAAGTTATATGAGAATATGAGAATGAATATGAGCCATTGGATTAAAATGAAGGCGTATGATTAAAACACTCTTGTAAGTGAGTCACGTGACTTTCTTTTCTCCAAACCAGCTTCTCTCACGCTCTGTCTTCCTTCCATCTTTCATGGAATTTCTCTCATCTCTCTTTCTCAACCCAACTTCGCCGCTCGCCGCTTGCCGTCGATGGACCTAACAACGACACACCCATATCTCTTGTTTTGAACATCACTGCCTCCTTCTCTATTCAATTTCATGATTTTGGATCTATTTTTGTTTTGAACATCAACACCACACCAGTAACAAGGTTTTTTTTGCTTTTCTTCTTTTTGATTTATTCTTGTTTTGTACCCTTCTTATATTTTGATTTTCTGTACTTAACATTACAACTAATTTATTCTTTTGTTTCTGTTTTGTTCCCAGGCTGTTTGTGTTTGTCTTAGTTCTCAGGCGTGTCTGTAGCTGTTGCTCTGTCTCCCATTTTAAGTACTTCTTGTACTTATGTGTTTAATAATATATTAGCCTTTTCCAAAAAAAAAACGATTTATTGTGTTTAATAATACTTATGTGCTCCAGGTGTTTGATAAAATGCTTGTTTGAAACAATCTGTTCTTTAGCTACTGGTGTAGCAGCAGCTGAACTGCAAATTAACTAGGCACTGCTGATGGTTTTCTGCAATCTGTTCTTTAACTAGGCATTAGCTGAAATTGGCAAATGAACTAGGCACTGCTGTCCAAGACCAGCTAGCGTGAAATTCTGTTGAAGACTAGCGTGAAATTCTGTCGAAGACTAACTGAAATTGAAGCTTAGTTTAATGTAGTTGCAATTTGTGACAAAGCTCACTGGTGCTTAGTTTGTATTCATTATGTAATGTTGTAAATGGGGGTTACCTCTAATTTTAGAGTGATTCACATTGTAAATGGGAGTTAGCTCTATCTTTGTACAAATTGTAACTATCATCTTGTATTAAATGAAAAGGTTTGATTGAATTGTCTCAATATTTTAATGTTGTTTTTATTTGAAGTAGTTCAATTTCATTATGGTACATAGTGTAGCACTAGAAGTGATTCACAAGTTATAACAAAAGTGCAAATAAAAATTAGAACCAAAACCTGAGAAGAAAAAAAATTGTAAAGAAAAACACAAAATGAAATAAAGATCCTTGGCTGTTAAGACACTTCAAAGGCCTTAATTGTTAAAAGCCTTACTGATATATCAGAAAACATACTTTGATAAGGCCTTAATAAGTATGTTGATATTTGGTAGTGAGCCTACTATACCATAGCAGACAATAGACTTTGAAAGTGAGCCTACTATACCATATCAGTATACCAAAAGTTGCTTGAAAGTGAATTCATGAGCCTGTTATACCATACACTAGTTACCAATAATTCATTGCAAATAGATCATGGCAACTAAGCATTATAAAACTACAGAAAGATATATGTCTTCAATGTTAACAATACATTCCAAAATAGATCATTGCAAATAAGGATTAATTTAAAATTACAAGGCCTAATAAGACAAAATAATTGAATATCTCTAGTAACTAGTTGCAATTCAACAACTCCAATAGTAGCAGAATGCTAGAAAACTCCAAATGAAATTGAACTACAAATATTGAGACAATTCAATCCAACTTTTTCATTTAATATAAGATGATAATTACAAATTGTACAAAGATATAGTAAACCCCCATTTACAACCTACATTACTCCACAAATAGAGCTAACCCCAATTTACAACAACCTGCATCATTCTAGACTCATTTTAAGGCAGCAGAGTTTTGTCACAAATCACAACTACATTAAACCTCGGTTGCATAGCAATATATCCGCTGACAGATTTTCACGCAGCACTAAGTTCAGCTAATCTTCGAGAGAATCAATGCAGCACCAATATGATATTGCTATATATAATTTGCACTTCAGCTGCTGCTACACCAGTGCCTACATAACCAAAGTTAAAGACAAAATTCAAGTTGTAGAGGATATATATAAGCAATTAAACCATTTTAAAGTGTCCCTTTTCAAGTTTCCAGAATAAAGTGGTATCTAAAACCACTTTTAGATACCATTAAAGAAGCAATCTAAGGCAGAAGAGGAAGAGAAAGGGGTACTGCATCTTTGTTTCAAACAAGCATTTTATCAAACATCTAGGGCACATTAAGAAAACAAATAGTTTCTATGTGAGTTGTAACGATAAATACCAGAAAATCATCGCATAAGAAGAGACAAATATTTAAGAAATCCAATTATACAGAAAATTAAAGTATAAGGACACAACAAAATTAAACCAAAAAGAAGAGATGGAGGAATACTGTATTTGATGAAGGAATTAGATCGAAAATCATGAGAAGGAATTAGTTCGAAAATCATGATGGAGAAATTAGCCGAAAATCGTGATGGAGGAATTACGTTGAGAAAGAAGAAGAAGAAGAATACGGAGGAATTCTGTAATTCGACGAAGGAAGAAGAAAAAGAGAGTCAGAGAAAGCATGAGTGAAAAGAAAGAGAGTCACGTGACACTTACAAGAGTGTTTTAATCCTACACCTTCATTTTAATCCAACGGTTACTATTCATTCTCATATTCTCATATAACTTTACCATTCTCATAGGATATGTCCTCTATATATATATATATATACTCCCTCCGGTCCTATATATAAGAAAAGTTTTACTTTTTAGATTCATTGTAAAATGAATGTATCTAGACAATATTATAGTCTAGATACATTCATTTCACAATGAATCTAAAAAGTAAAACTTCTCTTATATATAGGACCGGAGGGAGTATATATATATATAGAGAGAGAACTGAAAAGAATAGTATATAAAAATTCATTTTTTCTGAAATTCAAGAACGTTTAAGTCCGAGACCATATATTCTTCACTTTGATATCATCACCGGTTTATTTATTAATAGAATCTACAAACGATTCCCAAGTTTAGTCCCACCACGTAGTATAATTTTGATTATTATTATAGGCAAAGAATAGATTAAATAATTATGTTGTGTAAGTAGTATTAGCAAAAATAAAAATAAGTAAATTATGTTCTGTATTTTGGATCTGTTTAATAAATGAAATGGAAGTATATAAGGAAATTGAGAAAAAATACGAAGAGAAGTAAAGTTAGCAACAAAAACAAACAGTTTGGACCCAACCGCAATTAGCGCTCTTCTTCACCATTCACAATTGCTTTCTCAATCATCAATCTCACTCTCTTCTTCTTCAACCAAAAACCCTAATTCTTCATTTTCCTCTCACTTTTTCGATCGGATTCGTTTTCCGTTTTCAATTCACTCGCCGATCTGATTCATCGATTCGATTCGATCGCCATTGCTTAATCGATCAGATCAGCTTATTGTTTCAATGCTTGCTGTACGTGTGGCTAAGATTCATGGTATTACGATAGGTTATGGTTGGAAAACCAGGGTTAAAGGTGTTTACGTTTACGATTTAGTTTGATTATTATTTTTATTTTTTTTTTAAATCTCTTTCTCTCTACGTCAAATTCAGTGGCGGATTTACGATTTTGGACATGAGAAGCTCTTTGTTCAATAAATTGTGGATGATTTTCGGCCCTAAACCAAAATTAAACTGGTTAATATTAAGCGTGATTACTGTTCTGGCTCTAATTACATTGTTTGGTTCTTCATCTTCCAATGCAATTGATTCCTCCACTCGAAGACCGGCTTCTCTCATCTACACAAACTACAGGAGGATAAAGGAGCGGGTAGCGGTTGATTATTTGGAGCTCAAATCTGTTTCCAGTGGCGGTTTGAGGCAAAAGGAGTTAGGACTTTGTGGAAAAGAAAGGGAAAATTTCGTGCCATGCCATAATGTCACATCAAATTTGTTGTCTGGATTTGAACAGGGAGAGGAGCTCGATCGACACTGCAAAATGTTGACGGAAGATGACCGGTGTTTGGTTCGTCCTCCAAAGGAATACAAAATTCCGTTGCGTTGGCCCACTGGCAGGGATATTATATGGAGTGGGAATGTGAAGATAACCAAAGATCAATTTCTTTCATCTGGAAGTATGACCAAGAGGTACATTTTCTTAATTGCATTTAAATTGTCAATTATTTTATACCACAATTTGAATTTTGAAACCCTTGTAAGTTGTAACTACTGATTGATTGAATGGTTGTTAATTTTGAATGATAGATTGCTTGAATGAAAGTAACTTAACTTTTACCAGGTCTTTGTGGGTTGTGATTGATTCATAATGTTTTTTTTTTTTTTTTCTTTTTTCTTTACTTTCTATAAATAATATTGCTGTGGTTTCTCTAGGTTGATGCTACTAGAAGAGAATCAAATTGCCTTTCACTCAGAGGATGGTTTGATCTTTGATGGTGTGAAAGATTACTCTCGCCAAATTGCAGAGATGATAGGGCTAGGAAGTGATACGGAACTTCCTCAAGCTGGTGTAAGTCTTTCATTAACCATAATCCACCAGTTGTTGTTTTTTGGGGAACTGTGTAGTGTTTTATGGAGATAGATTTCGTGCATAATGGTATAGTAAGGAAGATTATGCTATTCAGCTTCCCATATATCCTCTTCTTGTTTTTCATTAAGGTCTGTGGTCTTTTGGTGCATAATATATGTCACTGATCTATTTTGCTCATAATATAACAGGTTCGAACTATACTGGACATTAATTGTGGATTTGGTAGCTTTGGAGCTCATTTGTTGTCACTTAAAATAATGGCGGTTTGTGTTGCGGCATATGAGGCAACTGGTAGCCAAGTTCAATTGTCTCTTGAGAGAGGTCTTCCGGCTATGATTGGCAACTTCATTGCAAGACAGCTTCCATATCCATCATTATCATATGACATGATTCACTGTGCTCAATGTGGCATCATTTGGGATGAAAAGGGTAATTTTATAGCTATGAGCATTACTCTTTCTTTCTTAGCTGAATGGATTTCCTTATAGACTTCATAAAGTTCAAACTTCTTTATCAACATAGTCACTTAGGTACATACGAACAGATTCATGTCATACATTTTAAATTCAAGTCACAGTATTTGTCAAAAGTTGTATTTCGTTAACAAATAAGAGAGAAAACTGAGTTGGGCGTGCAATAATTAGTGTTGTAGACTGTGAAACCACAATTAGCATGATTAGGCTACTTGTCAAATCAGTGGTTGAGATATCACTAACCCTTGAAATGAGACAAATGTGCAGTGATCCTGTGTGTTAGAGATATAAAACCATTATTGACCTTCATCCTTTTAAGAATATCTATAATTAAATATCAAGATGCACCATACCCATCACACACCTTATTTACGGTTATATTAGATTTTAACACAAAATAGTGGGACTCGTATTTTCATCTCATCTGTGCTTCAAACTTAAAGAGCTTTTCCATGAAGAGGCATGCAAAAAATTGTTAACTTTTGTTGGCTGCCTGCTAACTGCCAAAGCTTTGGGACAGTGGAACTGTGGAACCATGTTAGCAGATACTCTCGAATTGCATACTATTTGGTTTTTCGTATCATCTCCATAGCCTCTGTATTTTATGTTAATTTATCTTTTATAACCTGATTTAATATCTTGGGTATGTCAACCTATATGATTTAAGTCCAAATCTAAGTCACTTTCTGGTTTGATTTTGATAGTTTATTCCCAGTAGTCTGTGTATGTATTAATATCTTGCTTATAGCACCTAAATATATTTGGATTTATCAAATTGAAGGTGTTATTTTTTAATGAATTAATTTGGTTTTCAACAATTAAATGGATGACTTAAACAAATGCACGAAATGTTTCTATAAGGAAGTTGTTCCATCCTTCCATGACTTTTCATAACATATTGAAAATTGTTTACCTTCTGTATGAAATGCTATCCTTTGATCTCTAATATTGAATCATCCTACAGATGGAATGTTCCTCATAGAAGTTGACCGTGTTCTTAAACCTGGAGGATATTTTGTTTTAACATCACCTACAAGCAAGCTACCAGGTTCATCAAGGGAGAAAAAGAGAATCACGTTAAACCCAATGGAAGAGCTGACCCAGCAACTCTGTTGGACGCTCCTAGCTCAGCAAGATGAGACTTTCATCTGGCAGAAGACTGCTGACCTGGATTGTTATGCATCTCGGTAAGGATATTTGTTTAGTGTAGGTGATATATATATATATATATATAGGGAGAGAGAAGGGGGGGGGGGGGGGGGGGTTTACACAATTAGTCTCTTAAGTGTCTTCATCCCTCTCTGTGCCGCCTCTCCCTTTTACTGCTTTCTTTAACTGACTTCTCCACTTCTTACACAAGGCCATGTCTTCGAATAAGCTAAATAATTTAATTATTTTAAATATCATGACTTTGAATCTTTTCGACATATAGTATAACTCTAGAGTCAAATGGAAATAAAATATGTGATAATAGATTTTTTAAACTGTTCATCTTTCAACTATGGAGTTCATTGTTAAAAACTATGAAATTCAACATACTTTTTATTGTCTTGTGAAGAATAAGATCTGCACAAATAGATCCGTGAACTTTCAGAAAGGAAAATTAATTTTAAGAACAATGGATATGAATTTCTTTTATGGTGGGATGAATCAAAAAAGAAATCTTTGTTGGTTCTACCTCCTCTTTTTTACGAAGAGAATGAATCCTTTTGTCCAAGGATCATGCAAAAATGGGTCCAGAACTCTAGCAGAAATGATTTTCAAGACCCAAAACCAAAAATAGTGCTATTTACTAGCAATCGGTCAGTCAATAACTTTGGGGTAAATTTCAAAGATTTTCACTTGGCTTTCGCTTTCTCTCTATCGGGTGGGGGTATGAGTGGTCCAATTAATTGGGTGTGGCATTAGAGCACACTATCAATTTAATCCTAACTGTCCCTTTACATCATTGTCAATAGACTGTTTATTCGAGATGACTAGTATCGAGTATCGACTACTGCTAGTTATGATATTGTCTTTCTCTGTTGATCCCTTACTAGTTACTACAATTATATAACTTTAGCTTTTGTTTCATCATTGTAGCAAGCAGCATGCTATTCAACTATGTAAAGAAAGGGATGATACTCAATCATACTATAAGCCTCTTGTACCATGTATTAGTGGTACATCTAGCAAGCGCTGGATTGCAATACAGAACAAATCCTTTGATTCCGAATTTAGTTCAGCTGAGCTTGAAATTCATGGAAAGTATTATTTCTTCAAAGCATTCAGCTTATATCATCTTCCTTCTCTGAAATTTCTTTCCTGTTTTGATTTGCTTTTCCTTTTCATGAATTTCCCTTTATTATTGCAGGAGTTCAGCCTGAAGAGTTTTATGAAGACATGCATTTCTGGAGGTCAGCTGTCGATAATTATTGGTCCCTGCTTACACCGTTAATTTTCTCTGACCATCCAAAGAGACCCGGAGATGAAGATCCACTGCCTCCATATAACATGATCCGGAATGTTATGGACATGAGTTCTAATTATGGGGGTTTGAATGCTGCACTGCTGGATGAGAAAAAATCAGTGTGGGTCATGAATGTTGTTCCTGCCCGGGCTTCTAATGCACTTCCTCTCATACTAGAGAGAGGTTTTGCTGGTGTTATGCATGACTGGTAAGTTGCTATTTGTTCATGATCTAGACAAGTTCTAGACTGCTTTGGACCCTGATAAATGTATTTCTCTTGCACTATCAATGGAAATGTTTATGACAAATAACAGAGTAATAGTGTATACTAGTTGGAAAAGTAACAGTAGTTTTAGATAATTTACTACAAAAGATATGATGTTCATGAATACTCCCTCCGTGACACTTTATAAGCAAAATTGCATTTTTTAGACCAAATACATTAAATTGAGCTTAAAAAGTGCACTTTTGCTTATTCAGTGTCAAGGAGGAAGTATTTTATTTCTGAAAATGGTTTGGTGGTGTTTGTATGATATGTACAAAATAATTCCTTAGCAAGATTTTTTTTTTGGTTACACCCTAGCAAGTTTTTATTTATTTAGTAAAGGGTCATGTTAAAATATCTAAATGTGGAAATTTAGTATTTAATGATAGAAGATATTTAATGTTTAGAAAGTTGAATACACAATTCTGAAAAGAATATTTCCATATTTATCTCTAAGGGCACATGTTAACATTCTCCTTTAGTAAATTACTGTATATTTTTATATTTAATGCAAGACTCGTGAGTTTCTTAAATGCGCAAAATAGTTTCCTTTAACAAACATGCTTCAAGTTTCATTAATATGCCGATAGTTTCCTTTAACAAACTTACAGCATATATGGTGCTGAAATTTCAGCACCAAATATTCGTGTTTTTTTTTTATATTTAGAATACCCTTAGCTTTCATGATTTTGTTTTCCTTTTTAAGAATAAATTTGAAGGTTAATGTAGTATGCACCTGATTTGTTGGATCGAAATTTGACCTAGTTTATTGCAATACCTAATTCTTAAGAACATCATCCACTGTTTTGTAGTTCCCTCACTAAATTCTCTTTTTTTGGGATTCATAGATAAAATACTGTTAATGAATATGAGCTTCCAGATAATTATTTTCTTTGTAGCTAATTATATTGATCTTCAGGTGTGAACCTTTCCCCACCTACCCACGAACATATGATATGCTTCATGCAAATGGACTTCTATCACAGTTCATTTCAGAACAGTGCAGCATGATGGACTTATTCTTGGAGATGGATAGGATACTACGACCAGAGGTATGATCTTGGTGTTTATATTCCTTTTCATGATTGTGCTGGAAAGTTTCCATCCTCTTCCTTTCTGACCTTTTTTTGGGCACAACCTCCAGAAAGGATGATCTCATCTTGGCAGATGATTGTTTATAAGCCTGTTGACTAGAATGAATCATGCTCATTTATTGTTGTGATTTCCATATGAAATATTGAAATATAATATTGGATTTGTGTGTTTTCGAATACAAATAGTTGTCAGTCTCAGTGTAATGCAAAGGTCTATGAAGCCTAATTTTTTGAATACACATCACTATTTTTGTAGGGATGGGTCATTCTTTCTGATACAGTGGGAACAATTGAGATGGCTCGCACGCTTGCAACTCAAGTACGTTGGGAAGCAAGGATAATTGATCTTCAGAATGGCAGTGATCAGCGGTTACTTGTTTGCCAGAAATTATTTTTGAAAAAATGATTGAGCACTAATATATCTCACTAATCACCATGACAGATGAACACAATTTTTTTGCTCTGGTAATTTCTCTACACTCTTCTTTTTTCTATCTAAACTTGGTAAAAAATTTGGTAAAAATGTGTAGCATTTAGGTTGGTTTAAATTTAAACATCATGGTTGCATTAAAAAAATTGTGCAAGTCATGCCAAATGCAAGGTCTGCATGTGCCATACTGTCATCCTGTAATATTATCATATCAAAAGTGTCCATGATAACTCTAGTCCTCCTAGAAACTCTGAAATTCTGATATGAATTTGGCTAGCTAGCATACATCTGAAATAATGTTACTATTTATACAATTGCAGGGAATGGATTGTTTAATTGCCACGTGTATATATAGAGCTCGGAGCCTTGACTTCAATCTTTACCACAACTTGGTCAAGAGATTGAAGAAGCTGTAGATTGTGAAGGTTCACGTTGAATTACAGTTATTTTTTATCTTTTTGTCAAAGTTTGTTTGTAGTAATTCATTCATCCAATATCTTGTTAGCATTTTTTATTCTTCTTTATTTCTTTATTGATCATTTGAATTCTAGCATTTATGTTGAACAATCACACCAGTTTTTGAGAAAGAATGTGAATGACCACGAAATTTAATGAATTTATTTAAGATAGTAGCACAACCTTCCCCTTGCTCTAATTCTGTTGGCTAAGGATAAATCTTCATCTTCATCTTGCTGCACTGCCAGTATCACAATTCTCTACAGCTAGATACTTCTTAAATTAAAATATAGTAGTATGTGGTATAGGATTTATGTACAATTATGATCCAAATTATAGTAAGAATTTAAGCAGTTCTGATAATATATATGTATGGTTTAAAGTGATTCCAGATTGTAAAAATTTAATGCTAACGGTTTATTATTCTCCTAATCCAGCTCACACTACACTCCACTATGTCGTTTTATGACTGGCTGGCTATTGCTTATGCCTTATTGTACTGTTGTCACCGACATGTATCTCCTTATTTTATCTACCTATGCCTTTGGAAATTGATACCATCACCATAGTTCATATACTACCGTTTTTTTTTTTCATAAAGAAGGCTAACCACTAAATTAACTTAAAAGCTGGGAATTGGGACATCCAGTATCAAGCATCACAAGAGAATGTAAATAAGGAAAAACATAATACAATAGAAATAGTAAATGGAGCATCCTGCCCACATTGAGCAAGTAAATGAGCGCACTTATTTGTCTCTCTAGGATAGAAACAAATAGAGCAGGGGTCCGTTTGGATTAGTTTATTTTTTAGCTTATGCAAAACAACGTATACAAAGAAATACATTCCTTATATATTATTATAAGTATGTCAAGGTACTTTATGATAAAATAACTTATAAAAATACAATTTTTGTAAGTAAAAACTAACATAAAATCTTATTTATTTGCATAAGTTATTTTGCATAAACTCAAAAATAAGTTAATTCAAACGGCCTCCCAAGTACATGATGAACGGATACATGTTCATCTTGTAGGGATGTATTCTATTTTGTTTTGAAATTCAAGATGGCAGGCAGGGACTAGAATGCATCGATACATTTTCAGCATGTATTGATATATCTTTGTTTTTTTTTTTTGAAAAGCAAAACGTCATGGAACCAATCATGTATCTGTACATCTTAAAGATGTATTAATACATTGTTATTTTCTGCATAATTTGATGTAAAATCTTATAATATCATTCCTCACTATATATACCACTCTCAATCATTTTTCAAGACTTGAGAATATGAAAATATACAAACACATTCTTCATGTTCCTTATCTCTCTAAGCTCTCACTTCTCTAGCTTGACATCTAGGAACTTTGGGTGGAAAGATCTTGCCAGTAGGATAACGTTCAATCATAGGATTTAGCAGAATCACTATAATTGGGTTGAATTCGTGTTTGGGGATTCCAAGAAAAACTTTGGATTTTATCTTCAATTGAGATTGAGGAGTTTTTGTGACAAGTTCATTGCCATAATCAGCCAATGTTCAAGGATTGAAGAAAGGTTCTTACAATTGAAGATTGAAGAGGATTCTTGCAATCAAGTGGAGGTTTTGGAATTAACTTGGGGATTGATCTTCATCAAGAGAAGATCAAGGGTACAAAGGAGTTGAAGACTTGAAGCTTCAAAGATTGAAGATCTTAGTTTCATTTATATAGTTGTTTAATTTCCTCTAACTCTTTGTACAAAACAATTTGGAAATTGGGGGTTAATGTATCCGGCAAGCAAGAACGAGAAATCAGGAAATTGTCTAAACAATTCACTTGTGTCTTTTGAAGATTTCTTTCCCCACCCCCGTGTCTCTTTTTCATCCCATGGGTTTTTGTTTTTACCCTAAAAAAACTTCGGTAAACACGAACCGAAGTTTTGGTCCATTTACACCCTTCCTAATAAAAAATAAACGGTTGAAAACACATGTTTTTCTCTATCGGGAAACTTCGGTAAATGAAAATCGAAATTTTTAAAAATTCGGTTTTCATTTACCGAAGTTTTGAGGGGTAAAATTGGATTTTTTATTTGATTGTTCTTATATTTGATTGATTGAAACCTTCATATGAATATCGATTGTACAAGTTTTGGTTATTTGAAAATAACACAAACAATTGTAGGTGTTCGATAAAAGGTTTTGTTAGGCACAACTAGTACCAAAAGGAAATAAAAATAATAACGAAAGCAAACAATGATAAATACACAAAAAGTTTGATAACAGAGTTCGATTTTTAAAAAACAAAATAGGTATGTTAATAGCAAAATAATAAACATTTATTAGAAAAATTAATATATACAATACAAAAGTTAATATTTCTACCCTTTCAAAAAAAAAAAAGTTAATATTTCTACTTTCCAAAAAAAATATAAAAAAAAAATAACTTAGCCAGGAAGCCGAGGGAAGCGTGGCATAGCATAGCATAGCATATCAATCAATCTTCCTATTTGCGCGCTTCCTTCGTTATTCAAAATCTGACATAAATCCAACGGTTCAGATCTAGTCTTCCACAAGTTGCTCAACCTATATAACTATCCTACCCTACATTCCCTTCTTCCTCGCTCTCTCTCTCTCTCTCTCACATTCTTCTTCTTCTTCTTCTTCTCCACAAACACATCACACAATCACAAACTTGATTTTCCCCCTCTTACACAACAATGTCATCGGAGAAGGAGAGAGAGACTCAGGTTTACCTGGCAAAGCTTGCTGAGCAAGCTGAGAGATATGAAGGTTCAATTTTCTTCATTCATTTCCTGGTTTCTTTAATTGTGTGTGCCTTATTTTGGAATTGTAAATCATATTAAAAATCATTTGTTGATTAATTATGTTAACATTTATCTAATTGGTTTTATCTACCTGTATGAGATCATAAAGCATTTTTGTTGGTTTCACTTTTGGTGGAGTCAAAATTGATTTTAATGTGATTGGTTTTGCTTTCAAATGTGATTCTAAATTGAATCTAGAATTTGTAGCTTTTGGCTTCTATAATTGATTTCAATTCTGGAGCGGTCAGAATTGATTCTAGACGTGTAAAATTAATTGATTTGTTTGGTTTCTCAAAAGTAAAATTGATTCTGCCTCTATAATTTATTCTACTTGAAGCTAGAAATCGTAGCTTCTGATTCTAGAATTGATTCTTACACTCAAATTTTTTGTTCAACTCACTTTTGCATGAATATATCCAAACACAAACCACTTTATTTTCAATTCAATTTTGGCCATAATCAATTTTACAGAATCAATTCTGCCAAAATCAATTTTTCTCACCGCAGAACCAAACATACACTTAAGTCTTGAATTTAATGTTCAATCCACTTTTACATAATATATCCAAACATAAATCACTTTACATTCAACTCACTTTTAGACAGAATCAATTTGTGTCGGTGCAAAATTAAACACGCTAATAATTTTTTAAATTAATTTTATCAAAATGTAATATAAACAATGTTGCAATGTATACCATTTTGCATGGTTAGACTGATAATGAGTTGATATGTAGGGTGTTAATGAATGATCTTTTATATTGATTATTTTTTTTTTGAGAAGAAGAGATGTTATATATTGATGTTCCTATCTGAAAATAGATACTTGTATATATGATGCAGAAATGGTTGAGTGCATGAAGACAGTAGCAAAACTTGATGTTGAGCTAACTGTGGAAGAGAGGAATCTCCTCTCAGTAGGATATAAAAATGTCATTGGTGCAAGGAGAGCTTCTTGGAGAATTATGTCTTCAATTGAACAGAAAGAAGAGTCTAAGGGAAATGAGAACAATGTGAAACTGATCAAGAGTTATTGCCAAAAGGTTGAGGAGGAACTATCCAAAATTTGCAGTGACATTCTCACAATTATTGACCAACATCTCATTCCTTCTTCCACCACAGGAGAAGCTACTGTTTTCTACTACAAGATGTGAGTCGTGTTGCATTACCTGTGCCATTTTCTTGGTTAATTTAATAATTATCTGCTTTTGAGAATCTGTTTCCAAAATCCAAATGGAATAAAATTGCTTGTTCCTAATGGAATAAAGTCTGGCCAAGAAATTGTTCCACCCAGGAATTGAACCCGGGTTCTCCCGAAATCCGTCCTTTGGTGATCACTATATTTTATCATTGGATGAAAGATCACACAACTCATGTTTAATTAAGTTATAATATGAATCATTTGATATGAATTCATTCATAAGTGTAGCACATATTAATATTAGTATAACATCTTAGATAAAAGGGAACAATGTATCTTGAATTTACTTTTGTATGTCAGTATATTACTTGCTGAGAAATAAAAGTTAACAGAATATTCTGCTTATATTGGTTCTGGTTTTGCAAATAATATTCCGTCTCATATAACATGACATCTCTTGGTTCTCTATTTGATTTCCATAAGCTTTGTTTGATCCTGCAGGAAAGGTGACTATTATCGATATCTTGCTGAGTTCAAGAGTGAACAAGATAGGAAAGAGGCAGCTGAGCAGTCACTTAAGGCATATGAGGTTGGTATATTAACTGATATCTCCCTCATTTCACCACTGAATTTCTTGTGTTAATCTCTATATATGGTGCGGCATTGCTGTTTTAATGTACAAAATATTTCTATGGTTGTTAGGCCGCTTCAGCATCTGCAAGCACAGATCTTCCATCAACACATCCAATCCGTCTTGGACTTGCACTCAACTTCTCTGTCTTCTACTATGAGATACTGAATTCTCCTGAAAGGCACGTTACTTATACTCTTTAATGTTATTTGAACTCAAATGAACTGAGCTTGGTAGTGTGTTTAGCAAGTTACTGATTTTGTGTCGTCCGGAAGTAAAATTCATGCTATCCAAAAGTAAACTTTCAGACCACACGGGTGACATGTATCTACATCTTACTATGCACGACTAAAAGTGTGAATTTCATATTACAAATTTCTAACATCCTATCACACACAAATAATCCAATGGGATTGGCCTAGTTGTAGTATGCTAGCTCTACAAGTGGTGAGAATATGTTCAAGGATACTGCTCACTGAGAGATCCCTTTTTAGATCTTTTGTGCCAAACAAATTTCTTTTGAGAGCTATCATACTCTCTTGTTATTCTGTAGGCCTCGAATAGAATTGTCTTCAACAAGGAATACATCTAGATTTAGTTAAAAAAACATCAAACATATGTGCTTCTAACACTATTATGATCTGCATAGGTTCAATTAATTTCTCTTATTGCTAACTCTCATTTAAATGTGATTACTGAAACATACAGGGCCTGTCATTTGGCTAAACAAGCTTTCGATGAGGCAATTGCGGATTTAGATACCTTGAGTGAAGAGTCATACAAGGACAGTACTTTGATCATGCAATTGTTGAGAGACAACCTTACACTTTGGACCTCCGATTTACCTGAGGATGGAGGTAAGATGATGGTTGAGATTCACTTAATATGCATTTGGGTTGTGCCCCGCTAACATTGTTTTGAGACATATTAGTCCATGCCTATATACTTATATGAAACAGAACAGTTTATAATCCACACACTAACTATTCCCACTTTTAAATAAATTATATCATACAAACTACGCTATAATACTAAAATTTATTGTAATATATTAATTATATTATATTATTCTATATTATATCAACTTTTGAATTATCTAAGCATGACAGTATAACATTAAATGCAATTATCTTTTCACTCTGATTTTTCTTATTTTCAATTTTTTGCTTTTGTTCTTACTTTTCGTATTTGCAAAATTTTTTTCCTCTCAAACATCAACCTTTTCTTTAAATTCAATGATTACTTTGATTAATAGTGAGATTTTAGTTTCCTTCATATTTATATGAATAACAAAAGATATAAATTTTATAGATTATATCTAAAAATTGCATGACCAATCAATTGCACAACCAAGTTTTTTGTTATTTAGAGCATCTCCAACTGAAGTGATTTCTTGAGTTCTTAGAGTTAAAGCTAAGAACTCGTCTTTACTTTATTGGCAAAATTACACAAGAGGTCTTTAACCTAATTTAAAATTTCAAGTAGGTCATTTATCTTTCATCCCGTATCAAATTAATATTTTATCTTTAAAAATCTTTACACCATTGAACCAATTAGTTCACTTCTGTTACAAATTTGTATGCATAACCATTTGATGATATACTACAATTAATGTTTCACCACTCAACACTTCAATTAGACCCTCATTAACAACATCTAGATCACAATCTTAGTTAAAAAAATTCAAAAATACTTTATGAATTATAGTATTGTAACGGTCATTATAATGTGATTTAGATGTTATCTTGATAAATTGAAGATGTAACTTACCTTTTCAAATAGTCAAGTGAGACTTTTGTAACAAACATAGATGAAATCTGAAGTTTGATCCATTATTGATGTTTATAAACATAAGTGAATATAAAAGATATAAAAAAAATAAAAATAGTGCTTGGAAACTTAAAATTAAGTTTAAAAAAACCATTGGTATAGTTTTGAAGTAAGGAATGTCCAATATAAAGAATGATTCTTTGTTGTTGATTAACTTCAAACAAAATATAAAAATAAATAAAAATTATAAAGATGTGGAGTAGCATATATATGTGGTTCATATTTTTTATATATGTGGTTCATATTTGAGTCCTTAAATGATTGTGCTATTGAAGTAAAAATATGCTTAAGTGTTCATAGTTGATATTACTCTATATAGTTGTGCTCGAATAATGAATGTTCTCATGCAGGTGAAGAAATCAAAACAGAAGAAGCCAAACCAGTTGAACCAGAGGTATGTGTATGATTAATAATTAGCTTCGGTACTATTTTCTCGGTACAGAGAGCTTCAGTACTAAATTTGTTAGAACAGAAGCAAATGCAATCTGTCACACAGATTAGTTAAAGTGACTATAAAGCAATTTATCTGTCAATATTTCAATCAATACCTTGTATTTATTTTATTTTTATTTGTATTTACAGCACTGAAGTAGCACGCTGACCCTGGACGCTGTAATAGCCCGGCTGCAAAGAGAGCATTTTTCAGCATATCTTGCTGCTCGCTTTGAACCGGACTTCATAGTTACTGTGTTCGCCTTACATCCAACAAATGCTATAAAATTTGATGTGTCGCTCTTTATTTCTCTCTTATGATTACAGAAGCTTTTCTTTCTACTGTTTTTATATATTTCAAGTAAAGTGTTAAATTGAAGTAATGAATGGTTTACATATAGCTAAATGCATCTCTTTTCTTTGTTGATTATTCATATCTTGTACATTAAAAAATGTACTAATCGCTTTAATTTTTCATATGGTGGTAGGTAGTTATGAATGCAAAGCAGTGTACTTCGAATTGTAGTTAACACAACAGTGTTTTAAATTTTCTTATTTTTTTATAAGATATATGCAAATGCAATCACTCCCCAACTGAAGTTGCCATTGCATTAGCTGCAATTTTGTGCAATTTCAAAGACTGTGACGTGCATCTGCAATTACCATAATTTTAAATCTTCATGCTAAGCATTAAGCTAAACTAACAAGTAAAAAGGACATATAAGCTTATAGGAAAGGACATTCAGGCTACATACCAAGAGCTATATATGGAGAAATGACCACTCTTGTTATAAAAGATCGTGTAAAGCTTGCAAGTTGGACGAGTGTGTGAATGGGTGTACAAAAGTTTAATACTGGCCAAAACTGCAACAGTCTCCTTTAACTTCAAATTTTGAACCGATTTCTGTTTTAGATGATTTAGTTTATCTTCCCATGCGAAAACAATATTGATCCTATGGTAACTTTCCGTCCAAATTGTAAAAAATTGCCTTAATTTTTCAATCTGCATTTTAACTTTGAAATTCTAGTGTATGCATCCTATTAAAATGAAATCATAATTACCGGAAGGGTTCGATCAAACAGAAGGGGTTAATTCTTATAATGTAGTTGTTGACATTTGTCTATTAATACTAAGAAGTAATATTTTTGCACTCCAACCGAATGAATCTAATGGATAATCTAGGACTTTGATTAGATCCTTCGTGAATTCTCAGTTAACATGTTTATGAAATGTTTTAAATTGTGAATTTGATTGGCGTGTTTGAGTAACAATAATCTAGGCGCATATGAACTTGAACTTTAAAAATAAATGTAAAAACAATAAATTGATGAAATGTAAATGGAGTTCATACATCAATCAAGAGTTTACAGGTGTGTCTTTACGTTGTTTATGAGTGTTAGTGTGTGGATGTTTTTCCATTTTGGATAGTGTATTTCTCTTTTGGAACTGAACTCCCTAAAACCACCTAAGTTTCTCCTATTTATAGAAAAACAATAAAATTTGAATAACTGCCTTCAAATTTGACTTGGGTGCCACATTCTAGTGGTAACAGTTGTTAACTGCTTTGATAATTGCCAAAAATCGTACACTTTTATCTTGTTCAGCAATTTGAATTTTGGTGAAAAACTTCTTTTCGCGCGCATGTCCCTAACTTCTTGAATTTCTTTCTGATGCTCGAAATTGCTTTATTTGCCTATATACATTTCGAAGTCTAGCTGACTTTCGAATCATTAGTCAAATTTTACATATAACAAATGCCCTCAAGATGTCGATTTCAATGCTTGCTGATTTTGGATTGACATCTAGAACCTTTGAATGTAAAATTTGTAATTATTAAACCTATTGAAAATGGGCACACTATCAGAATGATGATGACCTTGGGAATAACCCTAAACTGTCACTTTTCTCTTCCAATTCCCAGGTATTTTGATCAAATTTAAACGTGTAATTTTGATAGTTTTTGGTCTTTTAAAAGCTTCACATCGTTTGATTCTAAATCACTTGCAAATTATTTTGAGTCTTCTTCAAACTATGTCCTACTCTTTGAATCAAACAATGGCTTTTGACCCTTCTTCTTCGGCCAAGGGCAAACCTCATCATTTAAAACTCGGATGAAGAGAAAGTTGTCTCTGCTCTTTGACAATCCCAGGTATTAATTCCTTTCTCTTTAGGACCTCTTTCTCATGCTTTCCTAGGACCTTTTATGTTCAAGCAAAACATGAGTTTGTTAAACCTTTTTTTCCAAATCACCTTGCGTATCCCTTGTTGGCTTAAAAGGTTTTAAATAAAGGTCCGCGACCGCGAAAACGGACGCGACAAAACGGTTTTTGCAGGTGACGATACCGTTACTGTGTATCACCGTTTTTATATTAAAGAACAAATTGTGATTAATTCACACCGCGACGACCGCAATTAGTGTCGTAACACCTGTACCGACCGAAATCGCGAAAACCTTTACGTAACTGAGACGCGACCGCGACCGTTTTTTAAAACCTATACCCCTCTGTGCACTACTTCTGATGAATATTCCTTATTCAAAGAGGGTAGAAAGGTTTGAGCTGGGACAAATTCGAACTCAATGAGAAAAAGAAACCATGTCCTCTAGTTCAATTTGCTTTTTCACCCATTACTACTAAATAGGGGGATGCCCATTTTCTAAAATATTATCAAGGCTTTTGATGAGTGATTTACTCCTATACAAATCGGGAATGTTGATTCTAGGAACATAGGTATGCATTGTTTGAAGATTTTTAATTTCGAGCGTTATTTGAAGATTCTTTATAGAGTTAGCGGTGCAGCTTATTGCCCGTTTATTTTCCATTCAAGTGTATTTTTTTTTTTTTTTGACGGTAAACAACATTTCATTAGATAATAAGATAAAGAGAGTACAAACATTTAAAGACATGTGTTAGGACATCCCCCATCCATATTCTAAAAACAACATAGTTAACTAAGCTAAACGACATTTTGACATCAATGAATTTTAAGGAGTAAGAAACCAATAAAATCCTACAAAACCAGTAGCTTAATCCAAACAACCAAGCAAAATTCTTCCACACATGATAAGTGGGTTGAGGAACCACAGTCTTTAACTCTATCCAATTACAGATCATTTCTTTGGCTTGTGGACGCACATATCGACTACTCGGATTCTCGAAATTGGTTAATCTCACCACATGTGAAGGAACCCTTTGTTGAATGGAAATGAGAAATTGGTTAGCAGCAAATAGAATTAGATCCTTCCTCACAACAAAATTCTCTTCAGCTAAACATCTTTAAAGCTTTTTATCAAACATCATGAGTGCAAACTTAACATATATTAAACTGAAGAACAAAACACAACACACATAAAAACAGTAAAACATAAACAGAACCACATTAACAATAGCAGGATAAAAAACACTGGAGCTCAGAACTTGCATATTTTCCGGTGGTGGTGGCTCCGGTGGAGGTCGTTTTACATAGCCATAGATCTGTAAACTGCTTGTTGACATTCGATTCAGAATTGAGAACATCATAGCATAGCGGATTTGTGCAAGAAAAGCTTGGTTGTTGGTGGTGGGTTGAACAGAAATGGAGGTTGATGATGGTGGTGGTGGTAAAAGGGAAGGAAAATGAGTGGCAAAATAGGAAGCAAAACCCACAGAGGTGGGAGGGGAACCTCCACAAGGGAGGAGACAAACTCCATTACGGAGGAAAGGAGCTCCGATGTCGGAGGAGAGGCCCATGGAAAGGGGCGGCGGCTGAAGAAAGCACTTCCACTAAACCCTAATTTTAGAGAGAGGTGAGAGCTTCTCTCTCTAACCGAGGAGTCCATTCAAGTGTAATTATCCTACATACATATATATATAAAAATATGAAGAGTTATTTATAGGTATACTGATATGAGTAGGGTAGCGCGTTTAGCAACTTTAGTTATTTTGACAAAATAAAAACTTAAAAGCAGAATTATGATTTGAGACAAAAAAATTGAACTAGTGAATTTGATTTTTATTTCCCCAAATCTCTACCCTTACCAAATGCCAAGGTTATACCAGCTAAGCCTTTACCGGAGCCTGAATGGTTCAGACCATTTTCTATGAAGATGTTTTCTACTATTTTAACTATTTAGTATTTACCCACATTTTAATGTCACACAACCTCCCAAAAGTCAAAAAGTCAAAGACAGCTTGCTGCTTGATAAAGGTGAAACAAATGTTTCAATTTCAATACAAAAAAAATTATGTTTAATTAGTATCCTTGTTTTTCTTCTTTTACTGATAATTAATTTAGATAAATTGGGTTTTGCCCATATCTATGTTTCCTAAGTGCGGGTACGGTACTGGTACCCGATATGGGTACCAGTACGGGGTACGATATTTTTTGAAAAACTAATGAACGTGTATGGTTATAAATTAAGGTACGAATATGTATCCGATACTGATACGGGTACGTACCCGGTACCGGTATTCTCCCTCAAATGGAGTATCCGTGCATCATAGGCCCAAATTAACATTGTGTTTGTTTCGATAGATTTATAAAAGAGATAAATAATAAAGAGAGATAGAGAAGAAGAAAAAATTGTAAATTCAACCGCTTAAACACTTTTAACATTTATTGTTTGATTGAAGAGAAAATGAAAGGAGAAAAAAAAATATGAAAACCATTTACTTCCTCCGTCCCATTTTAAATGACATTTTTTTTACTTAGTGTACTATTCATTGGATCTGCTTTGACCTTATTTTTCTACTAATATATACATGCAAATATTAACATATGAGATGTTGTTTGATTTGTCTCGACGAGTACTTTCAAAATATACCATTTTTATAATTTTTAATAATAGATAATTAGATATATTAACGATTAAAGTTGTGCATTGACAAACGTGTCAGTAATCAAACAGGTCATTTATTTTGGGACAAAGGGAGTAGTTTGATAAAAATAATTGATAAAAATAATACAGGTGCCTCCCAGGTAGGGGTGTACATGGATTGGGCAAACCCACTCGATCCGGTCAAACCCACCTAATCCAACCCAAAAAAGTGGGTTGGGTCGGGCAAGTGGGTGGATATGGATTTCAAAAATGAAAAACCCATAAAAAAATTTGGGTTTCGGGTAAAACCGGACCCAACCCAAAAAATCCACCAACCCACTAGTGTTATATTTTTTCAAATATTTTTATGAAAATACTAATGATTTTGCCTTTGATCAATAAATATTTTTATATTGAAAATAAGTTATACTATTTTTTAAGAAAATAAAAAGATTGAATAATTTTTATAAACAAATATGATAATTCATTGCAATATTTAAAAATAAAAATATTGAATAATTTTTATAAACAAATATGAATAATACGATGATTCTTCGTTTAGTCATTTGATATTATAAAAAATGAAAAAAAAATCAATTGGATAACACACTATCCAACCCATAAATTAGTGGGTATACATAAAAAATAGGTGATTGTTTTTTATAGTGAAAAAAGTAACACTATTTTTCAAAAAAATACAATGGTTGAGTTATTTTTATGAAAAAATATGATGATTCGATATTTATATTTTTAATATAAAAAAATAGAAAAATAATTTGGGTAACCCACTACCCAACCCAATCCAACCCGAAAGTTAGTGGGTTTACCCAACCCGGCCCAATATTATAACGGGTGGTTATTTTTCTAGACCCAATTCACAGTACCTTATGTGGTTCGGATTTTGATTTTGGCCAAACCCAACCCAATCCGGCCCACGTACACCCGTGCTCCCAGGTCACAATTAAGCCAAGGCACAAATTGAAGGAAAAAGTTTCCATGGATTATGTAGTACTAGTATGCATGCGTCATGCCAAGTCCCGCACGACAAACATGCCACCAGTACCAATGGAGTTTACGTTTGATCACACGTGTAAAGAACCATCGGAAAATATGACAAAGACAGGGAAAAAAGTTTTATAATTCCCCAGAACACACACCTGCATTGTTATTTTATTTTATCAAATATTGCCTCCCTCCCAAAATATTAGAACTCTTTCGCTATTGCGGGTGTGTCAATGTATAATTTTGATTACAAATGTCTTTAATTGTTTAATAGTAAAAATTATAAAAATTTGAAATCTTAAAAATACTCATCGAGATAAATAAAACAGGATCTTATATGATAATATTTACATTTATATATTTTTAGAAAAATACGGTCAAACCAAGACATATAAATAGTGGATTTAGTCAAAATAGTTCTTATAAAATGGGACGGAAGTAGTACTACCTCTATCCCAAAATAAAAGAACTAGTTTGACTATTGCACGTATGTCTATGCACGATTTTGATCACTAATATCTTTAATTCTCTATTAGTAAAAATTATAAAAATTGGGTATTTTAAAAAAACTCATCAAAACAAATCAAACAAGATCTTATATGCTTATATTTATATCTATATATTATTAAAAAAGTATAATCAAAGTATAATAAGTAAATAGTATCATTTAATCAAAATAGCTTTAATAAAATTAGACGGCGTTAGTATAATTTTGGGACAGAGGTAGTTAGCAAGATCAATATTTAATAAAATAGGACGGAGGTAATATAATTTTGGGACAGAGATAATAAAATGGTCTTGCAAAAAGTATGATCTAGTGCACTACTTAGCAAAACCAATATTTAATTAATTTTTATTCCAAAAAGACTACTAGTAGAGAGAAAAATGTGAAAAGCCTCCAGCGGATTAGTAAATACAAAAAAAAAAAACGCTTATTTTGTTGATCTCTTTTTATTTCTCTCAGCCTTAGACATACTCACATCAAAATCACCTTCTCTTGTCATGGCTTTTCTGCCCTATGTTCTGCTTTTCCTCTCCCTCACTGCTCATTCAAGTAAGCACAAACAACTGTTTGTCTATCTTTCAAGTTTCAACATTTTTTATTTAAAAAAAAAAACTTTGATAACTCAACTTTATATATTTTTCCTAATTCCTGATTTGGGTTCCTGTGATTATTTACAAAACCTACTTCCTTTAATTCTTGTTTTTCTGTTTTTTTTGTATGAACTAGTTTTTTTTTTTGGTATGAACTAGTTTTGTTCTAAATATATCATTTTTAAACCAGTTAACAGAACTGACACTCGAATCAGATTACACTGAGGTGAAAGCTAAAAAAAAAATAATTATTTTTTAGGTTCATTAAAAACTGATCATTTTTCCGATGAACCTAAAAAATGTTTTTTTTTTTCTCACCAGAGGGAGTATTATTTTATTAAAAAGGTTGAATTTTGGTGTGTATTTAACCATGTTTATATTTTCACAGGTGCTTATTACTGTGTTTGCAAAGATGGTGTAGCTACTAAACTTCTTCAAGAGGCAATTGATTATGCTTGTGGAGCTGGTGCTGATTGTACCCCTATTCTTCAAAATGGACCTTGTTTTCAACCCAACACTGTAAAAGATCACTGTAACTATGCTGTTAATAGTTATTACCAAAGAAAGGGTAATGTTCAAGGTAGTTGTGATTTTGCTGGTGCTGCAACAGTTTCTCAAACACCACCTAGTAAGCATTTGTGTATAACCATTACATTTTTTTACATTTTTGTAGGATTTTATTTTTATTGATTCTTTTCTCTTCCTTGTGTTTCTTTGTCTACAGCTGCAGCTTCTGGATGTGTTTATCCTTCAAGTCCTGGGTATGTTTTATTATATGGATCTTGTTTTAATTTTTTTTTAATGTTGTTTTGTTTATTTATGAATCAAAATAATTGAGTGTGAACTGAGAATTTTGTGGAAAATTCCTATTTCTCATAATAAGCATTTTATGGTTAGCACTTACCTGTTGGATGTTTACACTTTCTAAAGTACTTTTTTCATGTATGGAGGATATAAAGGTCATTTCACACAATTTTTCTATTCTTGAAATTTGTTTTTTAAGTTTGCAATTTTTGTTTTCTTTGGAGTGATTAAATAAGATTTGGAGCAATTAATTAGTTTTAGCACCATGACTTATCTATTTGTTTCATGAATCTCTTTTCAATTAGCATTGCTAGAAATTTGGCTTCTTTTTTTCTAAATGTTTCGATTATGTCAAATGTTGATATCATGATATGGAACTTACTTTGCACATTACCCAAAAGCCCCTTTTCTATGGAAATATTCACTTTAGTCCTTATTATAAGGAATATTTTGTTTTTTAGATTCATGAAAAATTTGATGTATGAAGTCCATATCATAGCCTAAATACATCAATCATTAAATGAAAGGCAAAATTTTTTTTTTTAAATTGTTTTTATAATAAGGACTTTAGGAAGTACAAAAAAAAAGTTTTTTTTTTTTTAAATTTATTGAATGGTTAATGTATCTGGACTAGAGGGAGTAAAACCTGTCATGATTTTGATATTTCCAAGACATGATTTTTATATTACCAAGATCTTTGCTTTAAATTTTGGAGTACTATTTTACACATCAACGTTTTACACAGTTGGCATATCGGTAAACGCAAGATTGTGATTTGGCCACATTTCATTTTTTTAAAATAAAAATATCAATCTACATTAAAATCTTAGCCGTTGTTTTGATTCAGCAACAACCTAATTGTGTGAATGTGTGAGATTACTAACTCAAATTTGTATAACAATGACATACTGTATGTTAATTTTGCATCTTTTATCACTTCAAGGTCTATGTTGATATATTTTTATCCTGGCCCTCTTATGCAGCAATGCAGGGACACCATCGACAGTTTCGCCCGGTTCAACTCCAGGCACCGGAACCGGCACTGGCACTGGCACAGGAGCAACTGCGGGTAGCCCTACTGTGTTTGGAATAAGTCCAACATCTACAATTGGTGATCCCTCTGCTGCTGGAATGTCTTATATGAAAGGCATCAACACCATATTGATATTGTCCCTTGTTTGTTATGTTACCTTGTGTTTAGCCTTCAAGGTCTAAACTAAAGGTGCAACGCTCTACTATTAGTACTAGTGAATTAGAAAATATTAGAGGGTTTTATGTGTGGATGAGATTTTGCACAAAAACAAAATGGTTATTATGTGATTTTACTTGTGAGAATCATCTACTAGCAAACCCAATTTTGTTTTGTTCCTCCTAAGTAGAAAAAAAAAATGTAGGGAATTTGGTTTTTTATTTAGTGGTGACATATTTTGATTATGATACATGGAGGGTAGAACTAGTAGCCTTTTTCCATTTGTATATCTAAGAATATGACCTGAACTATTTTTTAATTAATTTAATGGAAGCCAGCTACCCTACCATGATATTCATTTTCATGTTAGCCGGCTTCTTCCTTTATTTGCCTTTGACATTCCTTTCAAATTCAAAGATGATGATGTAATCTCAATAATTTTAAATGGGCTAACGTTTTACTATATTTTTGTAAGTATTTAATGACATCACCAACAATGAATTGGTCCAAATAGTAAGAGTTTTGGCCTCCTTAAGCATATGGTTAGAGGTTGAATTCCTAACTAATACGTATGAAGAAATTTCGGTTGGAGAGAAGAACATATCTTGTGTGTCCCACAGTTTTTTTCGATGGAGATTAGTCATCGCTAATGGCGGTGCTAATATCATAGTAACACAAAAAAATGTCATTGGAAATCATATTCAAACTTGGTCCTTTGTGTTATCTGTGTTGAATACACAACCAACCTAGGTTGACTAAACTGGCTAACTAAAAACAATGCAAATGTAAATTATGGTGTTTCCATTACTTTTGGTTTTTTTTTGTAAGACAATACTTCACGGTTTTGGAGTCCAAAAAATATATAATCAAACAAACACATCCACCGTACTCATTTATTCACGCGGGTTACAAAATTAACAAAATACTTATGTTAGGAGGAATTTATAAAAATGTAAAAAATTCATATAGTGTTTTTTTTCTCAAATTTCATATTTTTATAACACCTTTCTAATATAAATTTTTTAGATTTTAAACGTAGCCTACTTAAATAGCAAATAAAGTTATTTTGTTAATTTTGTAGCGTGCACGAAAAATGGAGTAGGGTGAGAAAAATAAAACTGAAATTGGAAAACATATAGTTTCTTTTTGTAACATTATGAAAAGTATATAGGTTGTTCAAAGGTCAGTGTATCAACAATACAAGATGTGAATTTCTACCATCTCTCTTCTCGTTTTGGCATTTCTTTCCTGCCGTAGAAGGCTTTTTTCTCTTGGACACAATTGCTCCTAAATGTCAATTACGACTGAGAATAATTTTGTTTTACATCATGACACACTTACCAGACAAATCTTAAATACTACTTACTGTTAATAATAGTGCATGCCGGCATTTTTTTGTAATTTAAAACACAATCAAAATAGGGAAAGATGTTTATTATGAATAAAATAAGAAATGGTGTTTTGAAACTATTTCTTCATGAATGAGTTAAAGATGGCGAGTTGGTTCAAAGAGCCATTAGGTTTGATTCAGTGATGATGAATTTAAATAATATGCATGAGGTTCTGGGTTCAATACTCTACTTCGTTGTAAACAAAAAAAAAAAACAAACTATTTTTTCATGTCTACATTATGTATCCGTGTTTCATACTTAAAATCAATTGAAAGTATAATCTTGTGAATGTAAATGTCTATTCAAGTACAATAATTTATAAAATATGATGTGCATTGTTTTAGAATTTTAAAAAAAAATGAAATTTATAATTTATATACTCCATTAATTTTTTTTAATTAAATAAATGTACTATAAAGCTCAAAGATTCCACTAGCCATTAGGGACCAGCAGCCCCATTATATTGATAACCATTCAAAGCTCCACCACTACTAGTTCCTTTTTTGGACCAAACGTTCTGTCTGTGCTTTCTCTGTTAGAGTGGCAAAAGTGTATTCAACATTCATAATGATGGAACACATTGATTTACTACTTTCTTGGTATCCTTCTGAACAAATTCCACCATTAATTTCACAACAGAATCTGGTCTTTCAACATGAGGAAGGTGACCACAATCGGGTATTTGTCTTATAATTGCATCTGGTAATTCACAGTGCAGTTGCTGAAACACCAAAAATCAAAAGTTAGTTATAAGTTACAACAGTTGTATCAGCAGGGAAATTAAATCAACTGAAACAGAAGAATAGTGAGTAACTAACCACAGCAAGCTTATTGCTGATTATGCGGTCATTCTCCCCCCAAATTATGAGTGTTTTCTGCTTTACCTGTTAAAAAAATTTGAAAGCTAAACCTTCTCAGTAAGAATAAGAAACTATACCCCTAATCTGAGGATTTATTTGAGTATATTCAATCATGTTTTCTAAAAAAAAAATGGAATGTTATGTAACAGATGTGAGCTTGTAATGCCAAAAAATACCATTTTTATTTGGGAAGCAACATTGTAGCCACCACTAATCATAAAATCAACCGCGGCGTCCTCCCACCAAGGAAATAAACAATGCAAGCGGCCAATCTATATAAGAATAAATACAAAGATCATGTTATCTAACTTTGTTCTGAAACATATAAACATGACAAAGTATACAAGATTCAAATGTCAATTAGTATGATGTTTGAATTTTTGGCTATCATAAACAAGCATACAATGCTTCAACTTGTGATGTTGATGTCTCAAAGTGTGCAGGTACCAAATTAGGCACATTTTATCATAAAAAAAAACGTGATAATTTTAGAATGAAGCGACTTACATTAGTCCAATCAAGGTTGGTATCGAAAGATATGTTACTGAAGCACAAATAGTTTGCATATATGCGTAACGGGATGCTCTTTAACAAATAAACCTATTTCAAAACAAGAGCTAGTGGTGAGTGTAACTTGCATCATTCAAAACATTAGGTAAAACATACTCACCCCAGCATAGGCTACTGCTTTAGGTAAAGTTGCTAAGTTTCCTGTCCCTTCTGCATATACACTAGCATCAATTAAAACAAGCTTTTCCACCTGAAAAATCACCAGATCGTGCCAAAGTCACTTGATAAAACTGTCTTTAAATAAAGAATTTCTTAAAATATTGGGTTATTGTGAAATTCAAAAGTTACATTATTTGATAGCACATACAGCTTCTGGATAATTGATTGCAAAATCAATGGCAACAGCAGAGCCAAGGCTTGGCCCAACCAATATCATCGGCTTTTTAATGTAGGATTTCCAAAACTTGTAGATAAACCAATTCACCCTCAACACAGTCAAACAAGAAGTAGAATAACAGAAATAATTCTGACATAAAATTTAACAACAAATTATGGCAACAATTTGGATGGTTAAAATGATTTAAATATGCGATTAATTACGTTCAGTGGATGACTGGATGGTTAACTAATACGACAACGCGTTGCAACTCATTAACCATCCAGTATCCAGTAAATGTAATTAATCACAATTTGGATGTTGTTAGCCAAAATTTTCAGGTTAATGAGTTGGATTAATTAACACACATGTACCTGATAAAAGTGTTCGCGCTTTGATACCACATCACATGAAGGAAGTTTCTCTGGTGGATATACGAAAGCCGCATGACTAAAATGAAGTGAGAAAGGAATGAAATAACATAGGGAAAGTAGTGAAACAAACCTAGATCAGAAAAACCCCAACCAAGAATGTCAAAAGCCCATGTCTCAAAACCAGCTTCTTCTAGCAATGGATATGTGTATCTCCATTCTAAGCATGAACTGAACAATAAGGAGGAGTGAAATCCAAGGATAACTTGAAAAAGAAAATGTACAAACTATTTCCGTCTCCTGCAAATTTTGAGCACCTGTCAAAACCGTGTAAAAGGACAACTGGATTTGCCTTGTTCTGTATCAACGGCTTCACACAACTACTCATGATAGGATTTTCAGAGAACCTAACCTGTTTGGATCAAATGGAAATATGGAACTGATCAATATTTTATGAGCATTTAAACAAGAATATTACAGAGTGCATATACACGGAGCATTGTTGAGTGTTCCTAATCAATGCCTACAGGATCAACATCGTATTTCTCAAATACAACAACGACCAAAACTTATTCCACTAGGTGCAGTCAGTAAAATATTCAATGTAAAACAATGGTGGAAACTTTAGTGTTAAGAGTCCTACATTAGATGAGATAAGACCTGAATAAGTGGGAGCAGTCTTCATCTTACAACTTACAAGTCAGTTTCGTAAGAATTGAGTTAGGTCCGACCAAAATTGTAAGAATTAGTAAAATACAGCCTAAAATAAGGCGAGACCTAAAGGTAGGAGAGGTCTTATACAGTTATACTACATGAACAAATCATGGGAGGGGATTCATTAACTAGGAGAGGTCTTTCATTCATGTGTAATTATCCGATATTTATTAATGAAAAACATGAGTATCAAAATGGATGTGAGATCATAATATTGATGGGCTACATAAGAGGTGGTGTGGAAAGGGCAAAAGACGTAAAAAGAAGGCTTCACCGGCATTAACCTTAGACCGGCCCTGAATTAAAAAACAATATGTTAGTTGTTTCCCAAAAATTCCTTTCATTAGGACGACGAAAAATACAAATACTAGATGAAATGAAAACGAATAGACTCCACAATTTCCATCCGATTATAAATAATTATTCAACTAAACTAATATCATTTAATTAAGTAAATCACCCCTTTCCACCAAATTCAGAGGTACCTAGCTCAATTTTACATGGAACTCAACTCAACTTAACATAATGCATTTGACAAGAAAAGTAGCTTTTCTGAAGTTTAAATAGATGTTAAATTGACATTAGCACAAAAACACTTAGAAATTTCCATTAAAAAAAAAAAAGAACACTTAGAAATTCATATTCATTTCCACAAAATTACCCGTACCAATCTATGAAGCACGGATACAGACACTAATACTAACACTAACTAATAACTAACTACTTGAGTTGGTGTCGGCGACCACACATGCCTTTAATCTGAAGTGTCGGTGCTACGTAATACCGAGTCCAATCCACTAAAATCAGCTAAGAGTAAAAAACAATACAACGACGGATGCATATAAGAAATTGTATTGAAATTGATATAAATGAGTAAAGAAAGGAAGCAAAAAATTGATTGAGAAAATGAAGAAATTGATTACGGATACGGGAAGTCTCTGAATCCGCGTAGCAAGAGTTCGAGCGAATGAGTCTTTGATTGTGTTGACATCTTTGGGAAGAAAAGAAGGGAATAATGAATCAGCTTCAGCCATAACCTTGAATTTGGGCAATGCAATTGCGAGGGAAAACAAAGTAGCCATGTTTTTGTGAAGTTTATTAAGCTACGAAAATAAGTGGAAATGAAACGATACAAATAAATAAATAACTAACTTCCACTCAATCTTCATCCTCGGTTGGTTTCACTTTCACCATCTTACCTCACGCCATTTTCTTCACGTGACCTTCACACGCTTCCTTTACATTTCCTTTTTTATTCAACTTCCTAAGCAAATTTAAAACTTATTTATAGTAACTAATTTTATTTTATTTTATTTTTAAACATAAGACTTTTTTTAAGAATTTTTATTGTCACTTTTTATTATAATATATAAGAACTTTTTAATTTTTTGAAACATTTATTATTTATTTATTTATATACTCTTAATTATTTTACTTCTTTATTTATATCTTACAAGGCGTTGGATCGTCTCATGCACTTTCTCTCCTACCTTTGATTCTGCGCTAATCTCACTTCTCATCGATTAGATTCATACTCTCTCTCTCTCCTCCCTCTCCCTCATTGATAGATCAAAACTATAGAGATGAAAAGAGTGAGAGAGGATACCGTTCCTAAATACTATTATAAATATAAACAAATTTTCTCTATATATCAAATAGAAATTAATAAATTGGGCAAATATACGAGTCATTAAATCAATTTTCTTCAGAAATTTACTCTCTTATTTCATGATTTTTCTATTTGTCCCTGGAGTTACTTTCCTCCTATTTTCTTGCCAAATATAAAGAATAAATTCTTTTCACTAAGCAAATGAATAATTATATCCATGCAATTTCAGGCATAATAACTCAACATTCAAATGAAGTTGAACGCTTCTTGGATTAGACCAAAGTAATTCTAAGAATTTTTTTGGTACACATCTTTTTATTTTTATTTTTTCTAATATAATTAATTACACTTTTGTATTTTGTTTGTCTAAGATAAAATTGAATACTTTTTAATACTACTGGCCTTATTTCAATTTAGGTCATAATAGCTAACATTTTACCCCCTTAATATAAATAAATGAAAATCCCAATTTCCATTTTTATGTTAAAACTTTGGTTTTAAAAAGAAAATAAAAAATCCATAGTTTAGCTACAAAGTAAATAAAATCAAACTAAATTTTTTTTCTATCAAAAATCAAATTCAAATTCTTCTATACAATTTATCCTAAGAGCTGAAACATTGAGTTCATATTCAAATTTTAACTCTACATATTACAATATTCCTCCAACTAAATTAGACTAACAACTTCAAATGTTCTTTAATTATTAATCAATTCTAAAATTAGATTGGTAGGAAGATTAGTAACATTCTCCACTTTCAACTATAAAAGGGTGAAATTGGCACAAGGGTACTTACGATAAAAATAAAATATGTTTAATTTTATATTTAGTATCTTATGATTATTTTAGATTTTAATTTAATTTTTTATGTTTAAAAATTTCGAAGTTAGTCATGATGTCAATAAAAGTTCGTCTTTTTCCTTAAATTTTAAGTTCATTTTTTCTAATTTTTTTTTAATTTTGAGTTAATTATCTCTAAAAGTTTTACATAGTATTGTCATAAAGTTATTTGCGTATACAATTTTGTCTAGTAATGTGGACGATTTAAATAGGTATTTGACTAAAATAACAAATTCAAAACTTTTTAAATATAATGAATCAAGTCTCGTGAACCTGACTCAATTGGTAGTGATAATTATAATGAATCAAGTCTCGTGAATCTGACTCAATTGACAGTGATAATTCATTATATATGCAAAGAGTTGGGATCAAAATAGGCAAAACTTTTTCCGAAGCAATGTAATGAATCAAATTAAAATCTAAAATAAGCACCAGAGTTGTATTTAAGCTAATAAAATATGAGATCAATTGTTATGCAGTGACAATGTAACATATTTTTACACATGCATTCAATCAAATCACATCATAGTGCCTCTTTAATAGATTTGTTCATAAAATATCTCAACAAATACCTACATATCGTGATTTGATTGAATGCACGTGTAAAAAAAATTACGCCGTTGGTGCACACAAATTAAATCCATAAAATATATTATTTGTTTGAGAAAAACGTATATGTATCGACAGTATAAAGTAATTTTACACAGTCAACCAATACCAACGATGTTTTCCGCCACGTCACTCCACTACACCCCACATTCTTAATATGACATGGAAAAATGATAATTTTTTATTAGTTAATTGTGTAAAACTATTTTATACTATCGGTGCATCTCGATTCAACTCTATTTGTTTTTGACAAAATCCATAAAATATATTGAAAATCAAATTTTGGTGCACCCCACGATATAAATAAGGAAGCAAGAGGAACTTGTTTTATACCAAACCCAAACTCAAAGAATCAAAAACACCAACAGAAAAGGTGTGACAGAGTTTTCCACCGCCATGGATTCGCAGCACCAAACTCCACCATCGCAAACCCGTGATCCTTCATCAACTTCCATTATGCTACCCTTCGTCTCGTTCATAGTCATTGCCGCTTTGGTAACTCTTTCTCTTCCTCTCTTTCCGCAAATGTAATAGTGAAGCTGAAAATAAAACTTTCCAATTCTGTTTTTATCTTTCTCATGTCTATAATCATTCACCATTAAAATTTCCTTGTTTTGCATTTGCACAACGAAAATATATATTACCTACATTGGAAAAACAATCACATGTCCAAAAGTAGTAGTTTAGTACTAATAAATAATAATCATGTTAATGTAAATGAAATTCACTCTTTAGGGCATTCGTGTATAACACCTGCATATATAAGATAATAATTTTAAATTGCGGTTGCGGTCACGGTTGCTGTGAAATTTTATATTGCAGGAAAATGTGTCTCATGTTGTCAAAATTGCGGTTGCCATATAGTTGAAGAGAGTTAGAAACACTATATATTGCCGACCACAATTTAAAACCATTTGTTTTGCATTAAGTACCTGGATCAGACAGTCATGTGGCCAACGATGCGTCCGTAGTTGAGCAATCCACGGAGGGGGGTTTGTACGCTCCGATGCTGCTTAAGTCAGTAAGAACACAAGAGATACAAATTTAAGAGATGGAAAGTGATTGAATACTTGATCCTCCTGCAGAGGAGGGTTTATATACTGCCCATCGTCCTGGGTGAACCGTTCCGCTTATCGGGGAAAGTGGATAGGTTCGGATCGCCACGTGTCCTCGATGGAGGAGCACATGCTAAGTACTTATGTTTGACCCGTCCTAATTGGGCCTGGCCCTCTCGACCCCCTAGTGGATTGGGACGTGCTCGACGCTGGCTCAATCCTAGGCCCAGTCCAGAACAAATATGATATGGTAGCCATTGGATTGGGGTCAGGTGGTTAATAAGCCCCCCTTGAACTAATTGTTTGGGTGAACCCAAGTTCGATTTCTAGGAGAAATAATTCTTTGCCAGACTTTACTTACCTCTTGGAAGGGTTAACTCAAAAAAATAATAGTAAAAATGATATGGTAATCATATATACACAGGGAACTTACGACAGGACATTCAACTTAATTTTTGCTCACCTTTGCACGTCTTTTAGATAGAGGAATGACAAGAATTATAAAGTACAAACATTAAATTATGACAATTAATAAGAAATGGATTATTTGTCTTAATTTGTTGTTGTTTTGATATTAGTTCTTTGCTTGCTTTGATTTTGATGATGATGATGATGATGATGGTTTATTTCATCTGTGTATGTAGTTAAAACCACCTAGCTAATTTTGTTATTGTTGTTTTTGTACTACTACTTATTGACATTATTTGGAAATCAATTTTAGTCAAAATCTAAAGCTTAAAACGAGTCTTATTATCTATAGGTTTTGGTTCCTTCAGCATCACCATCCTTAAAAAATACCATGTCAGTTATTCACCAAGTCCCTGAAGGCCATGTGGGGGTATATTGGAGAGGAGGTGCGCTTCTGAAAACAATAACAGAGCCAGGTGCTATACGCTTATTTGTTTTTTCGATCCTTTTCTTTGATGTATGTGTGCGCAATTTTTGTTGATGTTCGTAATATGAATTCTTCCAGGTTTCCATATGAAGATGCCTTTCTTAACTCAGTTTGAGCCTGTTCAAGTGACACTTCAAACAGACGAGGTAAATTCTATAGAATAGTGTTGGGAATTAGGGTTTCTGTTGGATCTATAATTTGGATTTTGAGTACTGGTTACAATTACAGGTGACAGATATACCGTGCGGTACCAAAGGAGGTGTTATGATTACTTTTGGGAAGATTGAGGTAATAACAAGTATAATTGTCGTACGTAATATCTGGTTTACAAGTTTCTACTTTTTTACACCGTTAATTGTAAATGCAGTAACGCTCTTCTTTTAGGTTGTTAACCGATTGCATAAAGAATCTGTCTATGAGACATTGCTCAACTATGGTGTACATTATGACAAGACATGGATATATGACAAGATTCATCATGAGATTAATCAGTTCTGCAGCTCTCATAGTCTTCAACAAGTATATATCGATGTGTTTGATCAGGTAATGTAATGATTTAAAAGTGTAATTTTCCATCCATGTTTTATTTTATACTGACTATTTTCATTTATATTGTATGGTTAATCAAACTAGCAAAATTAAAGGGTTGCCGGTTTTAATGTATTATTTTAAGTTGTAACTTTCGTTCTCATCCACTAAAAACGTAGTTGATGCAAGTCATAAGCCGTCCCCCCCACCCAACACTTGCGATTCTTTTGCTCTGTTGTGTTAGATGAGTTAACCCCAAATGTATTGTTTGCCTGCCTTCTGGCTTCGGGGCACTTTCAGATTGACGAAAAGATGAAGGATGCTCTTCAAGTTGACTGTACCCGTTATGCTCCAGGCATTGAGATCATTGGTGTCCGTGTCACAAAGCCAAATATTCCAGAAAACATAAGCCACAACTATGAGCAGATGGAAGAGGAGCGTACTAAGGTATAACCACCTGTCATTTTCCTGTAAATATGCTCCAAGCTAGACAGATGCAATATTTAGTTGACAATCTCATTAAAAGAAAACAGGGTTAAACTTGTGCTAACTCATGTATTTAACCTTATGATTGATTCATACTGTCATAATTTGAGCTACATGTCTTGTAAACTATAATTGCTTCTAGCCGATTTTTTTATACTTCTCTTCACCATTCTTATTCAGTTTGAATTTCCTCTCTTCTAGATATTGATAAACACTGATTTGTATGTTATTGAATAGGTCTTAATCGCTATTGAGAAACAGAAAGTATCCGAGAAGGAGGCAGAGACTATGAAGAAGATGGCTATTAGTGAGGCTGAGAAAAATGCCAATGTTAGCAAGATCCTTATGGAACAAAAGTTGTTGGAAAAAGATAGTGCAAGAAAACAGGAAGAAATTGAGAATGCAATGTATCTAGCACGTGAGAAGAGTCTGGCTGATGCAGATTTCTACCGGTGAGATTATCCTTTTGTTAATTCCGTTGGTGAACGTAAGTTTATGACTATGATATTTTAATCTGCTGTCTTTGAAATAAGAAATGGTCAATTTGGTGTGTTTACGTTTCCAGTGTAACAAGGGAAGCTGAAGCAAACAGGTTGAAACTTACCCCTGAATTTCTTGAGCTAAAATTTATCGAATCCATTGCTAATAATACAAAGATTTTCTTCGGAGACAAGGTATTCCTCTCATCCTAGCTACAGCTATTTCAATATTCTCTTATCTTGTCCTTGTGCATAGGTTTGATCTTCTGGGTTTACTGTCTTCAGATTCCAAATATGATTTTGGACCAAAGGCTGCTCGGAAACTTCCTTGTTGAAGAAGTTTCTAGAGGGGAAGCTCCAAAGACGAAAGCAGATATCTAAACTTTACCGGTGGGAACTTCGATATCTCATTGTTATCTTCTACAGTAAACTTTTTTTTTATGCGGAGGGAACATAGATTACAGGTGGGTCATTTTGACAGTGGAAATTAGAAAATTTAGAATATAGGACAAATTGTATCAAGTTCCGAAGTCGCTTAATGCATTTGACAGATGCGCTAAAAATACATTTATATTTTTATATTAAGGTCAAAATTATGATTTCACAAAGAAAATGGGATTTGGAGGGCAGAGAATTCAATATTATTATTTTTTTCATTTGGACTTAAATGTCCTTTTATTTAAGGTCATCTTAAATGCTACAATTGTGAAAAATGTAATTTTACACTTTTCCTCCATTAAAATCCTTTCCATCCCTTCGTCGAACCAAACACACAAATTTAAAATTCTCCCCTCCCTTTCCATCCTCACTATTAAAATCCCCCCGACATTGAACTAAATAAACCATATTATTGTACGGCGTGCCAGGGCGCTTACAGTGTTACTTTTTACTATTACTATGTTTATGAATTGTGATCAGTGTTCAAGTATTTGTTGCCCTTATATTTGAACCACCATGATTGATTGACATTTGTAATATTTGAAAATACTTGGAAGCAATATTGTTAATGCAGAAATTTAGAAAAAATGTAAATGAAAAAAAATTGAATTAACCATTTGCTATAAAGTAAATGACTTGAATTTGACCATGACATTAAATTTGTGGATGCTTCAACTTATGGCACATAATAATAAGAAAGAAGCTACTCATAGAACTTTTGAGTTTTATTGATAGAAAATTATGAGCCCGTACATCATAGAAAAACACAGATGCAGCAGGAATCCCTAATGTTACATTACACTCTCAAGTCTCAACTATCCTTGTTCATGACAAAACAAACTAACAGGATATCATTACATAAAAGATAAGAAGAACAGTAACAAAAAGAACAACTCATGGAAACAGACACCAGAGGTTGTTGTGTTTCATTGGTTTCAGTGATTTAAACTTGAGAGTGTTCTATGAACTTCCTTCAGGAAGTACCTAGTATTAACGGTTGTATTAGTAGAAGAGGCACATGCAGCAAGTGAAGTTGATGATGAAATTTTAGGTGGTGAAATTACACTATCATTTAAGCTAATTTCCCTGTCCTCTTCACTTATTGTTTCCATCATTTTTCTTGTTCTATGCCTCATCACATTAACATATTGTGGTGGTGCTACCTCCATGAAAAACCTTGTAATGCGAGAATTTGCCATTGTTAATTAATGTGATTTAATTTCAAGTGTTTGGAGGAAAAAGGGTAGCTATATAGGAATGAAAATTTAGCTTATGTTGTTTTGATTGAGGATGTGTATGAAGCACAAGGACATGGCTTAATTTATAAGGAGTGGTTAGAAATAATGAACTAGGCTTAAAATAAGTCAAAGGTCTTAATCTTTGAGGTTTAAATCTATTTTTGTTTGTTAGTGCCGTCTCCAGCTTTTGCTATTAAATGTGAGGCCATAGTAATAAAAGACATGTTCCTATTGTGGGACAGTTTTTGGTATGTGTCAAAACCTTGATGAGAATTTTGTTATCCTTTAAGATACGGTTTTTGTTGGGTACACTGAGTTCTAAATTTGCACTTTTCTTTGAGATTTTAGAGTGTAGTTTCCGTTTGATACTCTTCCACGTATAGAGAAATGACTTTGTCTTCGATGTTGATAGATTTTAGAGTGTATTTTATATTTGATGAAATTCTGATATTTGCATGGACATATGTTTAACACGATGTTAGGGACAAATATATAGCAAGATGACAATGACATTATATGACAACGAACAAAGAAATAAAGAAAATAATAAAGAGCAACAATAACACTTGAAATTGTGTTTCGTGCAACGTCGCATACTCTGAAGGATACCAATATGAGAAAGGAAATTCATTTTCTCAATAGTCCATGTATAATTAGTCTTACATGAACACTCTTTGTTCAAAGTCTCTTCCTAAAACTACCCCAATAACTTTCTATTTACGACTCCCCTAAATATAAGATTCTCTCTCACTTTCCTTAATCACTGGACTAAGTGATCAAATCAATCAACAGTTTAAAAAGTGTTAAATAACAATTCAACTTGCATAAAAAAAAAATAATAACAATTCAACTAAACAAGCCAACCTCTATGTCTTTGGATATTCAATGTAGGCAATAGAGTGATACACAAATAACACAAAATAAATGACTCAACTAAGAACCCTAGCATTTAAGATCTTCAATTTTTGCTCCGTCTTCAAAACGATAGGTTGAGTCTTCTTATATAGTAATGCAAACTCTATGCTATTCTTCCATGGGCTTAAGATTTGTTCTTATCCAGAGTTACAAAAGATTCGGTTTGGTTTTGTTTTTCCAACAAATGATAAGATTTGTTTTTAAATTGGAACATCTGCACATGTTGTTTTAGCAAGTGCAGCCAACCAAAAGGAACAACAACAGAAATTTAAAATGAAGATTAAATATGTTTTTGGTCCTTACAAAATTATCAAATTTTTATTTTTAATCCCTATAAACAAAAGTGACATGATTTAGGCCTACAAAAGTTTTATACATGCAGTATTAGAAAAATACTTTTTAAGTCCTAAGGCAACCGTTAGAAAATGTTGCCTATTCTAATTAAGAAAAAAGTAAAATAGTGTTTACCCCTTTAATCTATTATTAAATTTCGGTTTACCCGTAGTAATATTATTTAGGGAAAAGATCATTTTATTCCCTCGTGCAATTCGTTGTCATTCTGGTTCTTGAATGAAGAAAACAATACTGAATAATCCCTGACTCTATAATCTGTTAGTCACTTTAGTCCCTGGCGTTAAAATTGACCGTTAACTTTACAAAAAAGCTGATGTGCCATTTTTAGGGACACATGCATGTTGAGTAGGCATTAGTTGGACAAGTGGCCTGCTTATATGACATTAGTTGGATGGTATTTTCAAAAAATTCTCATTTTTATAACGTTCACTACTTAAATAGTGAAAGGGTAAAACGGAAAAACATAAGACGCACGAATAAATGACAGGGTGACAGAAGTAAAAGCTACATAAAGAACAAATTAAGGGCTTAGGCCTCTTTGTAACAAAAAAAAAAAACTATCAAAATAAGTAGAAGCCTTTTGTACATAGAATTTTTTTTCTCTATTATATATAAACATAATTTCTGATATACATCATTCTCGTGTTTATCAAATTAAAGTTGTTCTATCACCTCAAATATGATTAGTACTTGGAATCTATTGAATTTGGGAGATTTACGCTTATGAGACATAGGGTGTGTTTGTTTTGGATTTTTTTGAAAATAGATTTTGTAGTGTTACATAATTTTGTGTAAAAAAAATTTACAAAGAAATTTTTTATAAAAGCTTCAAATGAAAATTTGGTTAGAATAGTTGTTCTTAAAATGTGATTTTAGGCATTTCATAATTTTATTGAAAAAAAATTTGGATGTCAAAATTTCGAAAAAATCATTTAATTTGAAGCTATTTCAAATAGATTTTCATAAAAATCATTTTTGAAATCCAACTTTTTCAAAAAATTGTGATTTTGACTATGTTTTGTTCTACAATAATGTATATTTATGTTATATGATGTCAAAATTAGTGTTTCCATTTAGAAAAAATGAATATAAAAAAACTTATAATATTTTAAAAAACGGTTTTACAAAATCCATTTTCAAAAATACAAAGAAAAAATCTATTTTTTAAAATCTAAAACAAACACACCCATAAATATTCTTAAGGACAGTGACAATGCCACGCCTCATGTTATTTCATGATTGACTAATTTGTAGGTCATTTGTTTGTGATTTCAAAGTTTCGTGGATGTTTTTAGCGACACCGAATCATCACTCATCTCTAGGTTAATTTTACTTTATGTTTATACTCATGTTTTTTTTATCATTCTGATAATTTTAGGTTCATTCCGATAATTTTAGATCCAATTTTATAATACAAAAACCCAAAAATGTATCTTAGGCGCCAAAAAAAGCCATAAAAATGTAATTTAATTATAAATTAATATAAAGCCGTATAATGTTAATTTCATTTTAATTATTTGTTTTATCATGCGCACAAATAGAGTTATGTTAGATGTATGGCGTACGCCTTAGAAGGAGTGAATAAGTTTTTTTTTTGAACGCAATAAGTTTGTTTATGTTAACTTCGATATAAAAAAAATATTGGTGCTGTGCTACGAAAAGATATTATTTGAGAAAAGGTACTAGATTCTTGAAAAAAAATAAAACAAAATCTACTACTAGAAGAAAAATAAATAACTTAATGTGTACACTAGTAGATTGCACGTCTAGAACAATTTGTACAACATTAATTAATTATTTTTTAAACAAAACATATTTAATTTAATTAATATCAAAATCTAGAACGTTTTCTAAGTCATTGTGTACACGTAATTTAACTATTTCTGCAGTGCTTCTAGAATGGTAGTACTAATTAAAGGCCTTGCTGTTGGCAAATCCTAGGATTTGCTGTGAAAATATATCTTAATCTAAGCAAAGACCCTTTCCAAGTTTCAAGCGATAACGAGGGATTAGGATTTCCTACCGTTAAAAATTAATACAATTTCACACTGTAGTTAATTATAAGCGTTGATTTGAGATCAGACGATTCAATTTTAAAAAACAATTTTATAAAGTAAATTGATGATCTCAATCATCAATTTTATAAATATGTTCTGATAATGAGTTGTCACAAATTTCAACCAATGACTTTTATGGATTTGCCAACCAATTAAATATTCACTCCTCCAATATATAAATACATGGTCCATTTGCCATTCTCTCAATAAGCCATTATTCTTTCTTTGCTTTGATTAAAAGAAGTTCAAGGAAATAATACAAGGGTTTTGGTTTAAATAGATCAAGAAGGTGGAAATGAGAGGCATCCAAAATTGTGGTGAGGTTGCACCTGCTCTCCTCATAACCCCTAAAAAATGTTCTTCTTCTAGATTTCCAAGGTTGGAACCCATTCTTGAAGAAGGAACTGAGAGTTTACCTATTATGCCAAAGAGGATGATGTTTCTTATTCCTGCTTTCATTTCTTTTCTCTCATACTTCTTGTTGTATAGATATGTTAGTGCCTCAAATTAATTTAAGTTAGTGTGAAATATTATTATAAATGTTAGTGATTTTGCACAACAGGATGTTTAATGATATACTCTCATAGATTGTTTATTTTTTAATTGTCATTTTTTTCCTTTAAAATATTTTTTTTACTTATTTATTATTTTCAAATTTCAATGCCATATTAAATATAATTGTTTATTTTCTTAATAAAGTTTATATCAATTTATTGCCGAGAATAAAAAGGAATTGAAATGAAATAATAATAATAATAATAATAATAAGGGTCATGCTAAACAGTGCCCCGGGGCACTTATTAAGCATACTAAAAATAGAAATAAAAGATAAAATTAATATTGATAAAAGAACTTTTTACATTCTCGATGCATTAAATGCACAAATTCCGAGACAGGATTTCTATATTTATATGTTTAACCAGCACTGTTTAGCATTTTCTTAATAATAATAATAATAATAATAATATAAAATACGTAATAGTATTATAAAAAAATAAAAATTTATAAAAATCATTAAGTTTGTTTGTATGTGTAAATAATCTTAAAGGTGCATTTGATTTGCTGAAAGTTAAGAGACATTAAGTTACCGCACAATTTTAATTTTACTTTGTTTGTTTTTAAAAATATTAAGACGCCGGACATAATTAAAATTATTGCTTCTCACTAAACTATACGCACTTTTATATTATAAATATAAGTTATCTAAAGGATCAAAATACCTTTATTTTATATTATAAATATAAGTTAATCTATGCTATGCTAGGGTCTCATCCCTAGAAGGTCTCTTGGTGTAAAGTGTTGTAACAATCACTTTGTTTGGTATCTTTCATCCCACACAGGTGGTTGCCTTCTTGTTAATTTCCTTCTTCGTGTATATTAATGGTGTCATTTCCGTCTTATTATTGGAAGTATAGGAAGGGGTAACTGTTGCATCAGTTAAATTTTGAGTTTCGGCAACAAGGCCTCCCGATGATGAGTCGAATTCACGGGCATCACGTTGAATGATAATTGACTCTTCAAGTTCCAAGCGGGACCTTGCAGTTGCAAACGTTGGCAAGAGGCGTGTTGTTGAGTGAAAGTAACAAATCCAACATACGCGAACTGAGACAGTGAGTTCAGAGATCATTTTCAGAACCAAGTGAGTGTTGGAGACAGTAGAATCAATGTTCGCTAACTGATCAACAAGGAGTTTGTGGCGATTATCGTAAGCCTTAGTGAGTTCAGAGATCATTTTCAGAACCAAGTGAGTGTTGGAGACAGTAGAGTCAACGTTCGCTAACTGATCAGCAAGGAGTTTGTGGTGATTATCGTAAGCCTTGGTGGATGGAAAGTATTCAAGGTTAGTGTTGGTGAATTGATTTTTGAGGTGGACAACCTTGAGTGTTTGTTGTCATGAAACAGTGATGAAATTTTATTCCAATAAGCTTTGGCGGTGTCATCAATCACAAGGATTGAATTAGTGTAATTGTTGCATACATCCATTGAAGGATGCGTCTAGGCAATTCCAAAGATCCAGATCATTGGCTTTGATTGTAATTTGTAGCCACTATTCGTCGAGTTATCTCATTGGTAGAAGGAACGATGTGATCAAGAATGTTATGGGACCGAGTGATAGATTTCCTGGTTGAGGTGAAATTTTGAAGGTTGGGATGAGAAGTCCCAATCACAACATTGTTGTTTGGTGATTCAGTCATCGATGGAGTTTAGCAGAAATGGCGGGAGAGGAGAAGGTGTGTGGTGGCTAGGAGTATTAGAATATAGGAGAAGGATTTAAAACCTAACTGATACACATGATCTTCCTCCACCGGATCTAATTTTGTTGGAGCGAGAGCAAGGAGAGGTGACAGTGACACAAACCCCAGGCCCTAGATCCATTCTCACTAGTAGGGTTGGGAATAGGCTAGGCCGAGCAAGGCTTTGCCAAGCCTGAGCCTGGCCTGCCAAAAAATTGAAGGCCTAAGTCTGGCCTGTGGCCTGTCATAGGCTTATTTTTTAGGCCTAGGCCTGGCCTTTCGAAAGCCTGACATGGCCTATTAGCCTGTTTAAAAGCCTATTTAACATGAATATATTTAAATAAATAATTATATTTACTTTTAAATATACTAATGAATTAACAAATCAATGATATTAAACTTCCTTTTGATATTTAACATGATATTTTAGAGAATTTGACTATATATGACATCGTATTTCAATTTTAGTTTATAATAATACATTTATATATGTGAAAAGTTAATGTAGATTAATAAAGATAAACTACTGAAAAATTTAATAGATTTATAATTTAATCAAAGTACAAAATTTAATATATAATAATAATAAATGTAAAAATATTATTCATATTTACTTAAATAGGTCGGCCTAGTAGGCCTAAAAGGCTTTTTCCATGGCCTGAGCCTGGCCTTTTTAGCTAAATAGGCTTATTACAAAGCCTTAGCCTGCTCTATTTAAATAAATAGGCTGGCCTAGCCTGAGCCTATGTAGGCTAGGCCGTAGGCCCCTGTAGGCCGGTCTGGCCTATTCCCAACCCTACTCACTAGGGATGAGACAAAGCAACAGCTGAGAAGAGAAGAGGGACCGACGACCGACCTGTTACTAAGAATAAGACTCACTCTCCAATCAATGGAGAAAACAAAAGTAGCCACTAGGAAACATTGGTCCTTTTATTTGTAATATGCTACCTTAGTTAGTTTTTCAAAAGATGTTCATTCGAGCTTAATCCCTTTTTTTCACAAAGAGAGTATAAAAAAAGGAAGAAAAATATATGGAGCACAAAAACAAAATTCACTCAACATAGGGATACTTCATTCATGTTATCAAATTCTGAAAAATTTATCAAGGTTTTAAATTTTTGGGTTAATTTTCATGTGGTTAATTATTTTCCTATTTGATCAAAGATTCATTCAACATACTTGTGAGAATGGATTCTTCTACTACTAGTTTCCAGGCGTAAATTTGCATGTAATAATAAAATAATAAAACAAACAAGGAATAATACTATGATAAAAACAAACAACAAGGAATATAACAAATTCTTTAAACAAAAATGGTATATAACTGGCAAATTCCAAAACAATCATACCCGAAAAATTAGATACAGTAGGAAACAAAATTGGTAGAGAATAAGAAAAAAAGTCACTATGGAGAAACACCTGATTTAACCAAAGAACTCTGACGCAAAAATATCACAGAAACTACAAAGCAAAATACTCTAATTCAAGCCAAAATCCCTAATGCCGCTATCTACTAAGAAAATCCTGTTGCCACTCAATTACCAACAAAAAGAAGCACTTTACTAAACCTTCACTGGCTGTTGTTGATGAGCGACTTTTCCTCCTCCATTCTGATAACTCCTTGGCGCAGCATCTCCATTGCTTCGACCGGCATTATTGCCTCCTCTAGGCCGGCCAGAGAACTCACTTCGCCTGTCAAAATCGTTCCTTCCATTAAAGCCACCACCACGGCCACCACCAAAGTTGCCACGGCCTCTGAAGTTATCATTTCTGTCATTTCGGTATCCACCACGTCCTGCGGAATATAGCACACAATCATTATTAGCTGCAACAAACAATGTACAAGTGATAAAGTGACAGTAATATAAACACAGTTTTACATAATGCACTGTTTAAGAGCATCATGAACAAAAAATGTACTTAATATCACACACGAACACACAATCGTACAGCATATTTAGAGCATAAATTAGTAAAAGACAAGATCAACAAAATCTGCCAGAATAGAGTTAAAAGGTTCAAATTTAACAAGAGAAATATGGCACACTTGCCTCGCCTTTCTTCAATGGAAAGCCTACGGTTGTCCAACATAACAGGAGGAGAGGCCTGAAATAACACATTCAATTTTTCAGATGAAGCTAACAAAAGGCATCGTACAGTTCTCGCGCATTAAAAAATATAGTTAAACATTGAAAAATTTAATAACGAAATGCCAGAAATGTCCCCTAGATAAATTTGAAAAAAAATTCTAAAAGATTTATAATACCCAACCAACATTCAGTTTATGACCTTGCTGATAATGGCTATTAATAGAAATACTCCATACCTCTAGGGCACTTTGCAGTGAAGCAGCAGATTCAAATTCCACAAATCCAAAGCAAGAACCCTGTTGCTAAAGGAAAATTTATTATATTAGTAGCTGTAGTCAATGTGTGGTTAGGAAAACGTAATGTGCGGTTGGTAACAAGCGAACCTTGTTACTTCTAACTTGAATACCATCACGCTTGATGGACCCAAATTTCTTGAAAACCCGGTCCAATTGTTCCACTGTTGCAGTCATAGGCAAATTCGCAACAAATATTGCATGAGCCCTACCTGAGGAAAGGCAAATTACAGAACTTATGACAGAACATCCAATTTTAATAAGACTTTATACTGAATTATATAAATACATAACCATAGAGTCATAAAAAGGGTAAAAATAAAATTACCTCCATTCTCATTATTCCTTTCCAATGGAATGTCCATGTTAGGGGCTGGTGCTTCAGGAGCAGGCACGCTATGTACGCGGTGTGGTTGCACAGCGGGTTTGGCAGGAGAAGTCCTCAAATGGAAGGGAGCAGAATTATCTTTCAAGGCATTCACCTGGAACAAATGATTACATAAAAGTTATTGTACGATACTTAAAAAACAAAGATGCAAGTAAATAAATAAATTAATAATTAATAAATAAATAAATAAATAAATAAATAAACAAACTCACAATGGATGCAAAAGACTTTTTAGGAGCATCTTCCTGTGTATTTGAAGGAACTTTCTCAATGCTTGCGGGTTGTTCCTGATGACTTGACTCTTTAACATGATTAACAGGAATCACATTTTCAGTAACTGATAATTTTCCATTCTCCAGTGGTAAGCTCACTTCTTTGCTGATGTTAGTGTCAGTATCAGCAATAACAGCAGGTTGACTGGGTGGAATGTCTTCAGCAACACGAATAGGCTCTATAGTCAACAATCAAAAACAAAACTTTAAAACCCAAACTTCCAACAACAAAAAGACTCATATAAGAGGAAGCAAAAGACACTAAAATTCAATGGGACAATATCCTTAGCATTAAGGAGCATAAAGAATCAATATTCAAAAGCAAGTATATGTAGTTCAGGCATACGGCTTGAAGAATCCTTAATAACTATCCTGTATATACAATTATACAAGTTGTATTCATTATTTTTGTGTTCTGTTCATAAATATTAATCTTGTTGAGTATGATTAACTTGAGCAATTCTAAAAATTCTTTAACTTCTCTAAAAGACTTGAAAATTTCTCAAATTACTTCAGCTGTGATTTACCAGGAACTGGAGTAAAAGCTTCTGCTGGAGCACTTTCATCAGCAACATTTGCTGGTACAGCCTCAATATCAACAGACTTATACGCATCAACATATCTAAAAACATCATTCAAAACATAGAAGCCGTTGTCCTGTGGAGCTAGGAAAAAGGACTGAGCAAATTTGCGTTTAACATTGTCAGTTCCGGTCAAGCAGCCAGTCACTACAACCATTACCCCGTTTGTATATGAAGGCTGAGCATCAGCACTCAGAACCTCAACCCTAAAGCTTGTGTAATCAAGAGATTTTAACTTTTTATCAATTTCCTGCATCAAATTAAAGATCATCAAAGTCAGACAGTGGTAAATCATGTTCCGCAATACACCATAATCTTACTCAAAAACAATAAAAAATAGAACACCAGAAATATTGCACCACAATAAACTTAATCAAACATGGATATGAAATCCACAAATGCCAGTCACAAATCATAATAACTTTCAATACTTTTATTTTGCTTCACAGAAAACAAAATTACTCAACAGCCAACCAAGATGATTTTTTTTATTTTTAAATTTGGTATCCAGCCCAAGGACCAACGAATCCAAAGGGACCAATCCCACCGTCCACTTGGGGGGCCCGAGTTTTTTTTTTACTCTGTATGGACTAGCCCACCAGGAGCAAACTCCAAGGTCCCGAGCCAACACCACTAAGCCAACCCAAGTGACACTAAGTCATTCAAAAAAAGACAGCTATTTTTTCAATCGATAGCATTAACAACAGCAACTAATTTATAATAATCACTGTTAAACATAACCTAAGTCCCAATGATTTAAGTTGATTGTTTGAACTTACAGCAGTGGTAGTGACAGTTGTCATGGTACCGTCTTCCTCAGGACGACTCATGACACTTTCCTCGTGGTAAAACCTATGAACCTGATCCGGGTTACGGTGAAGAATCGAGTAATACTGCTCGACAAAAGCATTGCCAACCATCTGAGTGGTTGGGGCTGGGGTTTGGACTCCATCAGATACTGCCATCTCTACAAAATAAAAACACAAAAACATCATAAGTTATACACGACAAAAATCCAATCATAATTAAACCCTAAAAATCACCGATCAAACAAATGTATTGAATGTAAACAATTCATATGACCTAATCTATTCAACAAATACGAAAATCTTAACTTTAACGATTAAAGCGAGTATTTTTATAAAAAAATAATAAAGCTTTGGTTTAATTTTTTTGTTTAATTAAAAGCCCTAAATCTGAAATAACAGAATACCAACGAAACCCTAATGAACAATCAGAAATTATTGAAATTTGATAATTAAAAAAAAAATGGAGAGAGAGAGAGAGATCGAGAATGGAAGAGAAAAGTAGAACGTACCTCCTTGGTGTGATGGAGAGATCAAAGCGAAAGAGGAATGGGGAGAGAGTGAGTATGTGAGTGAGTGCGTGCGGCTGATGAGTGTGTGTAAGTAGAAGAGAGAAGTATTGGATCTGTCGTGAGAGAGAACAAGGGTAAAATTATTAGTAAATATTTATACTACTTTTATTTATTACTAGACTTTGACCCGTCAAAGATATTTTAAAAAAATGTTTCTACTTTTTAGATTCTTAACATGTGTGTTTTAAGAGCACCTGTTAACAAGACCTAAAAATTATAAATCACAAATTCAGTACTCCCTCCGTTTTTTTTTAAATGTCCAAAAACGTCGAATTTAGCGTTCCTATTTAACTGTCAATTTGGTGTTTTAAGGATACCATTTGTCAATTATACCATTTGTCAATTACTCATATCTTTTTCAATAAAACTAATTAATGCTATATATTTGAAAAACTAAATCTTTTCTTAAAATATTTTTTTTGGTACATAACATATTATATTTTGTTTTTTTTTTGTGTGCATAATATATTAAATTTATTGGAAAAAGAAAGTGTGTGAAAAAAAGAAGATTTTTTGGTGAATTAAAATTATGGTATAATAATAGGAAGATAAGGTGCAAAAATATACTTTCTTAATTTGGTGTTACTATTCAAAATGGACACTTAAAAAGAAACAGAGGGAGTATAACATAAACTTAAATAATACTCTCTCCGTTCCTTTTTGTTTGTTGTTTGAGAAAAATTAGTCCAAATTAAGAAAGTGTATTTTTGTACTTTATTTTCCTATTATACCCTTTTTTTGGAATATATTATACTCTAATTTTAATCTACCAAAAAATTAAAACCACAAAAAAAGATTATATCAAGAAGTTTAGTTAAAAAAAGATACATTAAAAAGATTATATGAAAATGTTTGGTAAAAAAAAAAGATACAATAAAAAAATTATATAAAATTTAGTCAATAAAAAAAAAATTATGAAGGAGGGTATAATAGACAACATATAACCTCAAATTATCAAAACAACAAACAATTTGAAACAAAATTATTTTTCTAAAACAACAAACAAAAAGGAACGGAGGGAGTACATATTTGTAGGCAATAATTACTTATTTTATTTTATTGGACGCATATCTTATAAAAAAAATTCACAAATTCAGTTGTTATATATATTTTTCAAGTATATCTCTATTGCTTACATTAAAAAAAAGTATTCAAACCATATTAGTAAGGAAATATATATATCAATTACTAATTATTTGTACCAATTTTTAATTAAAATAAATCCTTCTTGATTATTAATTTAATCCACAACAAATGGTACCTATTTTTAAGCCAACCTTTATTTTTTGAATGAGCGCACATCTTGTAAAATAAGAAGAGCATAAATTCAAATGTTATATATTTTTCAAGTATATCCTTATTGTTTTGTTAAAAAAAGTGTTATTTAGGAGTGTTTTTAAGATATATTTTATTTTCTCAAGGTTAAATCCTATTTTTAAGGAAAATAATATTGATTGATATTAGTGTATGTCACGACAAATGACACCTATTTTTACTCATTTGTTTTCATCTACTTTTAATATGATAAAGTTATTTGTTTACTTAATTTAATATAATAAAGTTGATTACTACCAAAATTTACTAATTTGTCCTTATCACTATTAATAATATTCCAAGTTTTATATCTTCATTGTAATTTAACCAGATAAAACATACAAAAGATATACTACATAAAAAGAATAAGATAAATACAAAAAAAAAAATTTATATACAAATCTATGCATAAAAATAGGAACAAAAAAAGTTAAAGATTTTTTTTTATGAAAAAAAAAGTTAAAGATTGTAGATGAATTTATGCATAAAAATAAGATAATATTGTAAATTTTGTATCCATCTTTGTAATTTCACTAAACAAATTATAGAAAAAATATGATTAATACAATAAAACAATTACTATATATGAATCTATGCATAAACTATAAGAACAAAAAAAATATATTATAGATGAATTTATTCATAAAAATAGGATAATATTCTAAATTTTGTATCCTTCATTGTAATTTCACTAAAAAATTAAGAAAGAGTATAGTAAGAAAACAATAATTAAAATAAAAATATTATATATGAATATATGCATAAAAATAGGAACGAAAGAAAACCAATAAAAAATTATACAAAAAAGATAAATACACGCATAAAATAAATCTAATAACAATATATTAAAAGAAACTACAACTAAAAATCCTAATTCGTCCTCATCTATTTTAATAATATTTCAAATCTTCTGCCCTTGAATTTAATTTTACCTGTAAAGATAAAAAAAATACAAAACTTAAAAAATAGAAAAGAACCTGAAATTAAATTGAATACTTATAAATCTTAAATTTTGACCATGAAATTAAATTGAAAATATGAAAGCAACAAAAGAAAAAACATGAAATAACAACAAAATTGATACAGAACATAACAAAAAAAAAAATCAGAATTCAAACACCTAAAAATATTCATAGGAGTGCATACCTTTATAGAACCCAAAACAAAACTTACATCCAATATAAAATATATGAAACTTAAGAAAAATAAAACCCAATTATTTTTCTTAAATGGAAGAATCAGAATTAATATCAAACACTACAAACAACAACAACAACAAAAAAGATGGAATCCATACCTTTAGGAATCCATACCTATTGGATTAAAAATCAAATTAAAAAAGAATAGAGAATTAATATGGAACACTACAAACTATAATCAGAATTTAAACACCTAAAATATCTATAACAATCCATACCTTTCTAGAATCCCAAAGTCAAATCTGCATCAAATAAAAAATATATATAAATAGTTACGAAAACGTGAAAATAAATGCATAATTTAAGGCTATAATTAATGTGAAAGATACACTCTTGGTCTTGGGAGAAAGAAATAAAAAGGTTTCTATTTATCATAAAAGATGCATAATTTAAGGTTATAAATAAAATAGATTTCATAGAGTATATCCAATAATCAAATGAAAGCATATAATTAGGGATTGGTAGATAACAGAGATTAAATGAAAGCATATAATTAGGGATTAGTGGATAACAAAATTAGGGATTTGTATAAAATTATTTTATACACACATCCAATCATATATTGACACATCATCTATTGTGTTTTTAAACACACGACGTGTCACATTCATTAATTGATGTGGCAGCATAGTATTCAAGATTTTATCGTAGCCGTTAATATAATTTTTTTTCCACGTGTCAAAATCTATACCATTCATATTAGGGTTAGGGTTTAAGGTGTCTCTAGTTACTGTCGTTTTATTATATAAAGATAAAGATAAAGATAAAGATTATTATTATTATTAGGGTCATGCTAAGCATACCAAAAATAGAAATAAAAGATAAAATTAATATTGATAAAAGAACTTTTTACATTCTCGATGCATTAAATGCACAAATCCCGAGATAGAATTTCCATATTTATATGCTTAACTAGTGCCCGGGGCACTGTTTAGCATTTTCCTTATTATTATTATAACTAGACTTTGACCCCGTGCATCGCACGGGTACATATATTTTAATATTACAATAAATTTTATTATTGATGGTAATTTTAGTTTCTATATATATAAAAAAAAAGAAGATAACTTTAGTTTTATTAATCATAACATACAAACAATAATTATTATATAAATATATTTTATTCTAAATTACGAAAAATATTAATTATAACGGAAGTTATATTAGGATAATATGAACTTAAATGGTACCTATTTTTTAGACAATATTTACTTATTATATTTTATTTGACGCACATCTTGTAAAAAAAAGTGCTATATATTTTTCAAGTATATCTTTATTGCTTCCATAAAAAATATATATATGTACTGCTGATTTTCAAATCATATTCGTAAGAAAATATATATCTATTACTACGTATTTGTACCTATTTCTAATTAAAAAAATCATTATTAATTTAATCGACAAAAAATTAGACCTATTTTTAAGTCAACCTTTATTTTTTGGCTAAACTACACATTTGGTCCCTTACGTTTATTTTAGGTTTCAATTTGGTCCCTAATGTTTAAAAAGTTTCAATTTGGTCCCTTACGTTTATCTTAGGTTTCAATTTGGTCCCTTCCGTCTGTTTTTGCACATGTGGCAGACGGTTTGCTTACGTGGCAGACGGTTTGCACACGTGGATTGACACGTGGACACGTTGACACGTGTGCAATTGAAACAGTGGAACAGTGGAATCTGACGGAATGGACCAACTAATGCAAACTTTGATAACGTAAGGGACCAAATTAAAACTTTTTAAACGTAAGGGACCAAATTGAAACCTAAAATAAACGTAAGGGACCAAATATATAGTTTAGCCTTATTTTTTTTATTGGACGCATATCTTGTAAAAAAACAACACAAATTCAGTTGTTATGTATTTTTCATGTATATCCCTATTGGATTGTTAAAAAAAGTTATCTTTGTGAGCGTTTTTAAGATATATTTTTTAAGTATATATCTTAATTTCCAAAGGCTAAATCCAATTTTTAAGGGAAAAAAATATTGATTGGTATTAGTGTATGTCACGATAAATGACAACTATTTTTATTCATTCAATTTTATATACTTTTAATTTATTTATTTTAATTTCAATATAATAAAGTTGATTACTACTAAGTTTACTATTCTTTCCTTATCCATTTTAATAATATTATAAGTTTTATATCCTTCGTTGTAATTCACCAAATAAATTATAAAAAATATTTAGAAAGAATGAGATAAATACAAAAAAAAATATATACGAATCTATACATAAAAATAAGATAATATTCTAAATTTGATATTTATCTTTGTAATTTCACTAAAAAATATTTTAGAAAAAATAAGATATATACAATAAAAAAAATTATGCATGAATCTATGCATAACATATAAGAAAAATAAAAATAAAAATAGAGATTATAGTTGAATTTATTCATAAAAATAGGATAATATTCTAAATTGTGTATCCTTCATTGTAATTTCACAAAAAAAATATAGAAAAAGTATAGAAAGAATAAAATAAAAATATTATATACAAATCTATGCATAAATATAGAAACAAAAAAAAACTAAGAATTTTTTTTACAATAAAGATAAGTACACGCATAAAATAAATCTACTAATAATATATAAAAATAAACTACTACTAAAAAACCTAAATTGTCCTCATCTATTTTAATAATATTTCAAATCTTCTGCCCTTAAATACAATTTTACCTGTAAATGTAAAAAGATAACAAACTTAAAAATAAGAGAGAGAAAAAAAATAGTTAGAAGAAATCAATGCATTGACCAGTATCTGAATTAGCATAAAAGATGAATGATTATTAAACACATAATTAGTGAAAGAATACTATAATTATACAAAAAACATAAACAAAAAGAGAAATAAAAATCAAATCAAAACATATAAAAAAGAGAACAATAAATCATTAAGTAGAGGAGTGAAACAAAAAAATATAAATAAACAAATAAATAAATAAGGTTGCATAAAGTTTAAAACTTACTCGATAATAACAACTTCATGATAATAGAGGTAGTGTAACAATAGCAACTTCATGATGATAGAACCGTAACAAAATCTCTAGATTAACAATAATACTGTAACAAAACGAACAAAAAATCTGCAAATCAAACATAGAAAACGATTTTAGATTTGACACATACAAATTAGAAATTCAAAATAAATATAGAAACAAAATAAAGTATATGAAGACAAATATATAAATTATAACAAAAAAATATAGTGAGAGAAAAATACTTTGATGGTACTTGTATTTATAACCATCAATTAAGTTGAATCTATACAAAAAATTTGTAACTGATTATTAGTTTTTTTTTTGTTTTATTAATGTTTATCCCTTTTCACTTTTTTTTACAGATCGAATCTATACATAATTTTCGTAACTGATTATTAATTTTTTGTTTTATTAATATTTATCCTTTTTTTTTGTTGACAGATCTCAATTTTTTTTTGTTTGTTTTTTCTAATGTTTATCTTTTTTTTATCGTAGCCGTTGATTTTATTTTTTTCAAATGTCAAAATCTAAACCAACAAAATTAAACATTATTAAAAATTGATCTTTTAAGTTTTCATCGTATCCGTTGATATAATTTTTTTTTCACGTGTCAAAATCTAGACCGTTCATATTAGGGTTAGGGTTTAGGGTGCCTCTAGTTACTCTCGTTTTATTATATTAAGATATTAAGATAAGATTAAGATTCGATTTTTTCTTTTTCTTTTTTTAATTAAGGTTTTTTAGTTTGAGCCAACATAACATTAACAACACATAACAAACCGGTTTATTGTTCAGACATGAGAATGGGACCAGGCCCATTGTTTAGTTTAGTTTTGGTTTGGTTCTTTCCTCTCTCTCTATCACTCATTGCGGTTATTATGTTTCAAATAGTATGCGACCCATCTTGTCTTGGATTTAAAACACACATTGATGATTCATTAGGTTTTGTGATGCGATTTTTTTTTTAAGAAGCTAAAAAAAGGAAAAAAAAACTAAATAAGACAACTGAGAAGGTTTTCATTGTGTCGTTCTTAAGAAGAGTATGAACGTCTTCTGAAGGAGAAACATAGTCAAAAAGTCGGCGTTTGAGGAAGCTACAAGTTTAATGAAGAAATCAGCACGATGATTGCCCTCTCTAAGTGTGTGATAGAGAGAAACATTGGTCTATGAGAGCAACTTCTTTATATCTTGGATCAATACATCATGAATATGATATCTAACTAGGGGACCTTTGATGAGATTGACACGATGTAAAGAATCGGAGTAGCAGACAAGTTCATCAAAGTTCATTTATTTGGCCAACAAGAGGCCCTTGTAGATAGCATACATTTCAACGAGTAAAATGTCAGATGATTCTCGAATGAAATCTGAGAAGCCTGCAGGATAGTCGTCGAAGGTGTTTCTAATAATGCCGCCAAATCCAGATCGAATAGGAGAATCAAGGCAATTGGCATCCACGTTAAGAATGGCGCAAGGATGGTTATTGTTGTTCCACTTGATATATCTATCAACTAACCTGTCGTCGGAGACAAAAGATAAGCAGTTCTTGGAGGTTTCGACCATAGCTCAAATATTGTAGGAGATCCGACTTAAGGATCAAGTCTCATTGTTCGAGGCCATCAGGTTGCAGTGTTTCCAAGACCACCAGAGAAAATAAGAGTTTGTGAACTTGTGACACCCAGCTTGAGCCAATCATACACATTCAGATTGGATAAGAAATCTGGATTGTTAAAATCAATGTGGTTCCAAAGGCTACGAGAAAACTCACTGTCCTGAATGCAATGAAGGAAGGGTTCATCTTGGATGTCACAACGGATGCAAAGGCAGAATAACTATGGCGCTATGCGCACAATCCTAGACATGTAAGCCTCAAAAATGTCATAAAAGATGATACTTTGAAGCTCTCTATGAAGAGTTTCCATCATCATTACATCAAAAGAGTTATGGTTAAAACTAAGATTAGGTAACCAATCTGCCCTTCTATTACCTTCCCGTCATGTGTGTTTGAATTGAATTTGCCAATTCCTACTAATGCGATCCTAAATACGACATATCAAAATGGGTGTCGCCCCATTGAGATTGCAATTTCATGTAACCATATTGATGAACACTTTGAATCACTCTCTATAATTAGTCGAGTGACTCCTTGTCTTTCCGCCTACTCCATTTCTTACATACATAACCCACATTTCAGCATGTAAGGCGTCACAACTTCCAATATGTTGAGTATATTCTCGTATCCAACAACCATATGAGTTTCGCAGTAAGCCGCCGCACCCAACAACATCTTGAATCTTTTTATAATGCCCATCACAATTAAGAATAATCCAACCTTCCAGGGGACACTTCTAGCCTATCTATACAGTGTCCATCCTTCGTAGACCTTTATTAAGGTGGTCGTGCTCATACTTGTCAATATCTTTCGCCATCTTGAGTATCACATGAATGAGGTTTTCAGTTTCCAGGTCTTCGAAAGTCTTCGTCGAAAATTGATTTATTTTGCCACTTCCACAAGCACCAACAAGCTACCATGAAAATGGTCTTCCACCCTTCTGTTTGCACTCCATACTCCTTGTTGCTGAGATTCTTGAAGAACCAATCCCTACAATTGAAAGAAACAAAATAAGTAATATGATCGAAACTACTAACTTGATACATATTTGCCGTTAACCACCTAAAAGTTTGAATTTTGTGTGGGTCTTTACAATTCCAAATACTAGACCAATCCCCTTATATTCGATTAGCATTCCCCTTTTGCCAATCATTGACGCTCTTAAATGTAAAATGACGAGTATTTGTGCCTCCCCATCCCACTAAATCGGGACAATCTCTCTCTTTAGGAGCATGAAGCGCTACCACCTGGTTTACGATGTTGCGAGGTAAATTATTGTACAGGAATTTAAGGTCCAATTTCCTCTCAGATGTAAGCACATCTTTCACCATAAGAGTTGAATCAATCAATTGATTGGTAGTTGTCGGCATGAGAAGAGAACCATTGGATACCCATATGTCCATCCACAAGTTAATGCGATGACCATCCCCTATTTGCCATACTATGTGTTGATCAAAGTGATCCCAAACGCCAGCAAGAGCCTTCAATAAAGGGGACTCATAAGGTTGAGAGTTTATAGCAAACTGCAGATCTTTGTTACCCCCGAATTTACTATAAAAGACCTTACACCACAAATCACCAGTCATGTTAAATATATATATATATATATAGATAGATAGAGAGAGAGAGAGAGAGAGATCGATTGACTTAAAGAGTAAGTACTTAAACTTACTCCAAATGTTGACCCTTAATTTTAATTTTAATCAATGGCCTTGATTAACTTCTAATAATTCTAGGGTGAACCTTTTCTACACCTTCTCACTAAAATTTGACGGCAAAACAAAATGGCAGATCCTTCCGATTATTAATCATGTATGTACGTATTTATCCATGGACTGGGAATATGTAAGAAAACATTTAAATTAGTTTTCTGAAAAGCTCCCTGCAATTGAAAGCATATTTGTTAGTAATAGTATCAATGGGAGATTGGAAGGAGTAAAAGTGCACATGTTCATGGCTGGACAGCTAGGAGTAAAAAGTGCACATGTTGCGAGGTAAATTATTGTACAGGAATTTAAGGTCCAATTTCCTCCCATATGTAAGCACATCTTCCACCATAAGAGTTGAATCAATTAATTGATTGGTAGTTGTCAGCATGAGAAGAGAACCATTGGATACCCATATGTCCATCCACAAGTTAATGCGATGACCATCCCCTATTTGCCATGCTACGTGTTGATCAAAGTGATCCCAAACGCCAGCAAGAGCCTTCCATAAAGGGGACTCATAAGGTTGAGAGTTTATAGCAAACTGCAGATCTTTATTACCCCCAAATTTACTATAAAAGACCTTACACCACAAATCACCAGTCATGTTAAATATATATATATATAGAGAGAGAGAGAGAGAGAGAGAGAGAGATTGACTTCAAGTACTTAAACTTACTCCAAATGTTGACCCTTAATTTTAATTTTAATCAACGGCCTTGATTAATTTCTAATAATTCTAGGGTGAACCTTTTCTACACCTTCTCACTAAAATTTGACGGCAAAACAAAATGGCAGATCCTTCCGATTATTAATCATGTATGTACGTATTTATCCATGGACTGAGAATATGTAAGAAAACATTTAAATTAGTTTTCTGAAAAGCTCCCTGCAATTGAAAGCATATTCGTTAGTATCAATGGGAGATTGGAAGGAGTAAAAGTGCACGTGTTCATTGCTGGACGGCTAGGATTTTTTTTTTTATATAGTTTTTCTTTCTTTTTTCCTTAAAGACAATACTTGCGTGAATTTAAAGAGAAGAAAGCTCTGTTTGGTAAAAAAAGCGGATAGTTGATAAGCTAACTTGTAGCGGATGAGCTTATGAGCTAGCTTTTAACTTATAGCGAATAAGCTAGCTGATTGAATTTGTAGTGTTTGATAAAATTAGCGGTTAGACTAGCTTATAAGTATGAAATTACATAAAAAATATGTTTAATTAATATTTAATTTTTTCCAAGTAAGATAATAGGGGTAAATTTGGAAGAAAAGATAATAAGCTACTTGAAATAGCATTTGAAAAATAAGCTATAAGCTAGTAAAATAAGCTATAGGCTCTGTTTGGTAAAAAATAGCGGATAGCTGATAAGCTAGCTTATAGCGGATGAGCTTATAACGGATAGTTTATAAGCTAGCTTATAGCGGATAAACTAGCTGATTGAATTTGTAGTGTTTGGTAAAATTAGCGGGTGGACTGACTTATAAGTATGAAATGACATAAAAAAGATATGTTTAATTGATATTTAATTTTTTTTAAGTAAGATGATAGGGGTAAAATTGGAAGAAAAGATAATAAGCTATAAGCTATAAGCTCATAAGCTACTTGAAATAGCATTTAAAAAATAAGCTATAAGCTCTTTTCTAAAAAATGTTACCAAACAGAGCTTTTAGCTTTTAAGCTAAAAGCTATAAGCTATAAGCTAGCTTATTTGGTTTACCAAACAGAGCCATAAGCTCTTTTTAAAAACTGTTACCAAACAGAGCTATTAGCTTATAAGCTAAAAGCTAAAAGCTAGCTTATTTGGTTTACCAAACAGAGCCGAAGTAGAAAAACCTCACCATAAGATTATTAGAAATTAATCAAGGCCATTAATTAGAATTAAAATTAAGGGTCAAACTTTGGAGTAAGTCTAAATACTTATTCGAGTCAATTAATCCATATATATATATATATATATATATATATAATCCTTACATTTATGGTATGTTTGGTTAGAGGGAAAGAAAGAGGAAGGAAAGAAAATTGCGGAATCCAATGCATCATGCATTGGATTCCGCAATTTTCTTTCCTTCATCTTTCTTTCCCTCCAACAAAACAGACCCTTAGGTGGACCTCCAAAAATACTTCCTATATTTTTAGTCCCTGCATATTTTTTTTTCGTTTTCAGTTTTGTCCCTACCATCAACTTTGCATGACTAAGAAAACGGCATACGCCATATGTTAAAATATTAGGCTAATTTGTGCATTTGGTCCCTATAAGGTTAGTGAATTTGAATTTTAGTCCATGCAAAAAAAAAAAAAACACTTCTATTTATAAATTTTAAATTTCGTTCAATGGTGGTGGTGGTGGATTGGTGGCAAGGTAGAAAATGAAGAATTGAAGAATGAGTTTTCATATTTATGAATTTTAAATTTCATCATTGTAATTTGTATGAATTTTGATTTTCTTCTATGTAATTTTCCATGCCATGGCCATATTAATGACTAAAACATACTCCGCCTGTTTGAAAACTTTGGTATGAGTTAAAAAATAAAATAGGAAAAATATGTAATAATATTTGGTGGGAAAAATAGTAAAATAAATTTAAGAATAAAAAAAAGAAAAGAGTATTACTTATGCTTATTTTAACCAATGACGATATTAATAGTGATAAACATACTAATACTAATAGATGATAAAAATGGAGGATGTCTCTCAATTTTAAGAATTGTCTACATTTAACAATATACTATTGCAATGGTAAAATAAAATAGGTATCTTTAAGAATTTAAAATAAACTGCGTTAAAAAAAATTAAAATAAAAAATTCCTTGGAACTTAAAAATTAAAAACTAACCAAACACAATTTCCCGGAATAAATTTTTTATACGTGAAACAAGGTCATATTACTCATATAGCTCCCGGCGAGGATCGAACTCGCGACCTTTCGCTTACGAAGCGAACGCACTACCACTATGCTACGGAAGCAATTTTGTTCGAAAAACAATAAAATTATATTGTAAAATAAAAAAACAAGCAGAACCAAACTGAGCCAACAATGAAAAACCCTACAAAAAAACCACATTTCCCAAAACACAGAAGCTTAGAAAAATGTGTGGAATTGCGTTGACAGTCTCAGGCATTCAAATCAACATCTCATCTCTTCCATTCGATTCAACATCTCCAAATCGCCAATCCGAAAATGTAACCACCAAATTCTGCTTCAAATTCTCTAACCTTACAAATTGTTACTGAAGTTTGTTACAACAAACAATTAACACCATTTTTTATTTTTATTTTTATTTTTAATTTTGTGTGATTTGGTGCAGTTGGTGATTTCTTTAGATGATCTGAAAAAAGCTCTGCGGAGAAGAGGTCCTGATAGTTTGGGTGTAAAGAAAGTTAATCTGCCACACAATGATGGTAGTAATGGTGAACTTTGTTTCATTGGTGCAACTTTGCAGCTTAGAGGAACTCTTCCTCTTGTTCAACCTTTAGTCGATGCTTCTCGAAACATTCTTCTTTATAACGGTACTTCCGCCTTTTTGGATTGACTTATTTCGGTTTATGTATTGGCATAAGTATTTGTGAGACTGTTTGGGAGAACTTATGATGTGTTCAAAAGCTGATTTTAGGTTATTTTTGTAAAATTCACTTATATGATATTCCCTTGTCCCAAAATAAATGACCTATTTGAGCATTTGCCAATGTACAATTTTAATAATTAATGTCTTTAATTTTTTATTATTAAAAATTATAAAAATTGTATATTTTGAAAATACTCATCGAGACAAATCAACCAACATCTCATATGCTTATATTTACATGTACATATTAGTAGAAAAATATGGTCAAAATATATCATATGAATAGTACACAGAGTCAAAATTAGATAATTTATTCTGGGACGGAGGGAGTAACTATTAACAAGTTGACTTTATTATATCTTTTGTTATAGAAATAGTTTATAGATAAGCACTCATCATGATAGTGTTTATGCTATAAGTTGCAAATTAAGCTGTTTATCTGAACTAGGCCTTTCTTGTTTTTGCCATGATATCATCATTTGTACAGTAGGATAGGTTCGTCACGAGGGCTTAATGTTTATGCTAAGGGCATGTTTGTTAAGGATTAAAATAAAAGTTATTATGGGAGAAAATAATTTAGAAATGATTTTTGGAGAATTTTATGTGAATTAGAAGCTGATTTGTATTTTTTTATATAGTGAAAATATATTTTTTAGGATCTGTTTGTTACAAATTTTATGTAAATCAGAAGCTATTTCACAGTGAATTTTGTGGGATGTCTAAATTTTTTTGCAATAAGATGTTTTATATTTTACTCTTTGTTATGCTCTTTAGGCGAGATTTTTGGGGGACTTCAACTTGCTAGTGATTGCAACGATGCCGAATTTCTCTTGCAGACGCTCGGAAATTGTTGCTCCTGTGGTTCTTGTTTGACTGGTTACTGTATTAACTGTGGGAAAGGTTCTGTCATAGATGTTCTTTCTACGATTAAGGGACCATGGGCTATCGTTTATTGGCAGGTAACTCAATGTGGTAAGTTTCTGTGTGTACAAATTTTAAAACAGTGTATGTTGTTTTCTTGTGGTTGTGGGGTCATAGGTGGCAGTGTTCGTTCTTTTGCTATTGCAGGATAGTTCAAGGACCCTTTGGTTTGGCCGAGATGCATTTGGACGAAGGAGCCTTCTTGTTCACTGGCCTACAAAAGACGATTCAACTTTTCTTCTTTCTTCTGTATCGCCAGTTTCTCCAGATCAGCAAGCCTCTGGTATGTAATACATGGGATTGGAACGGAAAAACTACTGTTACCTTGCTCTTATGGTTCAATTTATGTGAAATAGAGTGACATGAATAGGACCTATTGCCACTTAGTAAAAATAACCCAGAGTTATTCTAATTTAATGCTAGCCAGAATGTACCGTAAACTATGCAGTATGCACTCATTATCATTTTAACATTGGTGGATATGTCATTTAGAAACAACAACAAAGTGTATGACTGTTTGTACGAGATTTCATGCCTCCTTAGTTTCTGCTGCTTATATCAACAATTTCATTGGCCTCAAAATTTTGCATTTATTAGCCACTAATAAGCTTTCTCTCGGTCAAATTTCGGACAAAATGCAATATTATCACAGCTCTTCTACTAGCTGATTGGAGCTTGTTATCTTCTCTTATTAAAATAATAATAATAATATTAATAGTAAGGAAGTTCCCTGATTACAGAACAACAATGTGGCTCATCCCGTCCCTAAGGCCTCAACACTTTCTCAAATCACTAGATAGCCTCCTCTATCCCTTCCTCTTATTTATATACAGTATAGCCTACCTCTCTTACCATCTCAGTCACATCTAATCATATCTAACTTACTCACTCCAACTCCCCAAACGAACAGACATATCATTATTATAACAATTGGACTCACTAATATTAATTTGCTGCAGAAAATGAAGCTCATAATGGAGTAGAACCTCTTAGTTACTGGGAAGAGTTACCATGTGGAATATATAGTATGCACGGGGATGCTTCAAATTCAAACGGATTTCTGGTTGGAGAAGTCCAGATACATGAATATACAAACTCAATATTAAATGAACTTATCAAGTGGGAGAGAATTTCAATTGAACCAAGCTCTGAAAACCTGCAGACATCTCGACATAAGCTTTCTAGGATGCAACAAGATCTGCATTCAATTTCTTTAGAGTCAGTTCCACACGAAGCAGGTGATTACCATGATAGTGCCATAATGCTCCATTTATTTATTAAAATACTTAATTTCCATTCCCATACATTCTAGCGTGTTTACCATTATTTGGCAATTCTGTTGTAGCTTTTAAGTTTTCCGAGGCTATGACAATCTCTCTATCTTGATTTAGCAGGCTCAATTGAGACTGAAATTCCAACGCAAGCTCATATGTTGCTAAATGTTTTAAGGGAATCTGTGATACGGCGTACGTCATTGTATACTATTTATCAGGTATGCAACTTAATTGAAACTCGATGTCGAATCTTGTATTTATACCTCCTATGATTATTGGCTAACATCAAAGGTATTATGGTCGCCACGTCATCAGTTTGTATAATGTTGATAGGATTTTTCAACTTTGGGGATGTCAAATAGTTGTGATGAATAATTCGAGACTCGTGTCTTACATTAAATTCTTTATCAGCTTCATGATTTCACAACTCAAACTTGTGAATCTGTGATGTTTTAGTCTGTCGACAGCAACTTCAATTGTGTTGCGTCATGGCTACCAGCTACCGTTGTTTGTATTTGCATACAAACTAAAAACAATAAAATATTTGAAGTGATACTGTACAGGTGAATGATATAGTTGTATTCTCTAACAAAACAACATTTTTTTTATCTTTATAATCATCTTTGCATGTTTTAACTCATCTTATTTTTTTATTTATCTAGCAAATATTTAAATGAATGTATTTCTTGAAATTTGTAAAAACAAAAGGTGAATATTGAAAAACTTCCAGAATTTTCGTTACGAGATGATGCGTATTCAAGTGTGCTCAACCAAATATGTTTAGTCTGCCATGATGCTAAGTTCTGACACAAATTATTATAAATTTCATTTCTTTCCTTTATTTATGCAAATTGCAACTACTCCATCTCTCACCAATTTTTTGTGTTTGGCATATTTAGAAATTTTAAAATAATTGAATTTGGATTTCTATTATATATGTTTTGTAGGGTATGTTTTCTATTATACCCACTGGTTTCTAACTCTTCATCAAATTCTTTTCTAGCCAACACTTTTGTTCTTGGACAGCATTACCTTAGAGGCTTTAATGACATTTGTATTTATTGTGTCAATGTCATTTATATTTGTCATAACTCGTGATTGTGCTCTTTGAATTTGATTGTATAGGCAGCGATATGTGGTATCAGACAAGAGAAATTTGTTCCTGTTGCAGTTCTTTTCTCTGGTGGGCTGGATTCTATGATACTTTCTGCATTATTGGATCAATGTCTGGATCCCAGTTGTGAGTGCTCCCAAATAAGCTTAAATTAACTTATTTTATGGTGATTATACTACACCTTCTTGAATATTTTATCATGAACCAACTATATTAAAACCTTAAGCTTTCGGGTGAAAGCACATCTTTTGTTTTAGGAACCTTCTGATGAGCCGAATGTCTAACCTTTTTTATTTTAATTTACAGATGAAATTGATCTACTTACTGTAAGCTTTGATGGCGAGTTAGCTCCTGATAGAAAATCTGCCAAGGCAGGGTTGAAAGAACTAAAAAGAGTTGCACCATCCAGAAGGTATGCAATCCATGTTTATTTTATATATTTCTTGTTGCTTGGTAAAAATACCTTTTCTTAAATACCAAATTTGAATTTTTTATTTTTTCAATGTTAAATTGTTATATACGAAAATGAAGCCTGTTGTGCATATCGAGTAATTATAACTTTATGTAATATGATATTGAATTTTATCTATTTTATTTTGGACGAAAAGATTTAAAGTTGGGGATAGGACGAAAATGTCATGTTCAGTTGTTTTACAGCATCTGTTGAAAGTGCAGGTGGAGACTCGTTGAGATTGATGCTGACTTGTCAGACTTGGTGTTTGAAACTAGTCATGTTATGTCACTCATAACTCCTGCCAACACCTACATGGTACGAATTAATCATCTGGATCATTAATTTACTGTTCTAGTTCTGTCATATCCATGAATATATATGATTATGTAAGTTGATTTGAATAATGAACCCATTGCAAATTTGACAGTCAAAAAGGCATATCGTTCTGTATTCTACATTTGTACTTTTTCCAACATCATTTAATTTTCAGTTGGTAATTTTAGATTACCTAGTGGTCTTTCAAGGTAATACATGTTTAGAATAATAGAAAATGTAAAATTAGAGGTAAAATAGGTACTCTGTTAAGAATCTAAACCTGTCTTTCCTTTAACCAAGCGTTGCATAGAGCGAATAAGTTTGATGCTTTTATTGATTGGAATTATCTTCAGTTTAATTCTCGATCTGCTAAAATTTCAGACTGAAAAACCTACCGCTAAGTTTTCAATCACCTTTACATTATTTGATGATTGGTTTGCACATATAATTTCAGGACCTTAATATTGGACTAGCTTTATGGCTCGCTTCTGGTGGTGATGGATGGGTGTCTGATGCAGATGATAATGATGACACTCATGCACGGATTAAGTACAAGTCCAATGCAAGGATTCTCCTTGTTGGCTCTGGTGCTGATGAACAGTGTGCTGGTTATGGGAGACATAGAACAAGTTTTAGACAAGGAAGGTATTATTATCATGTTTATGTTTACAATTTACAAGTGATAATATTCTGCTTGTTCTAGGTCTCGTTGAATAAAACTTTATTTTTCTTTTATACATTAGCTTGGGTCCTATACTTGTCTAATCAATTCAGCTCACTGTTATTAAAAATATTGATTAAACCCCTGACTTCTCCTCCAAAGATACTTTCATCCTAATTATTTTTATCATCATTTTAGTTTCTCAATTATTAAAAATTCAGTGTTTCTTTGTTGGATTTGAGGAACGAGTGTAATGGAATCCTAATTTAGGGATTAATTTGATGAGAGTTTCCATGATTGAGGGACTAAATTGATGAAACTTTACATTATTGGGAGAGACTAAATTGATGGCAAGAGTTAAGGACCCAATTGACACCACTTAATAGGTTTTTTTGTTCTAAAATATTTATATAACTAAAAGTTTTTGATTGATAATTTGGAAGACTCATTGTATTTTATGTGGTATTTTGATACACATCTACTTAGAGGAGGACATCTTAAAATTACCAGGTTATCTTAGTGCGAACTTAATAGTACGGATTTATGAACTATGACTTCACGTGCATTATCTTTTAATGGACTCTGATGATATAATATGCCTTAATCAGTTGGCTGAGGCTACACGAGGAAATGAAACTCGACATGCAAAGAATTTGGAAAAGAAATTTAGGGAGAGATGATAGATGTATTGCTGATAACGGAAAGGAGGTAATGTTTCAAATTATTGTAAGAATGATAATCTCATGCTTACTTAGTTACTTATCATTTTTTTGGTTTGTTTTTTCTTTAGGCTAGATTCCCGTTCTTGGATGAGGATGTTATAAGGGTTTTACTCAACATTCCATTGTGGGAGGTTGCCAACCTTGAACAACCTAGCGGCATCGGTGATAAAAAGATTTTAAGAGAGGTATTGTTGTTGACTGAGATTTATTTACTTGTTTTCTACCGCTATGAAGTTATTAATGTTTGAATTTTCAGCTTGACACCATTTATTGGCTGACTCAGTAACACTTTGTCATACCTTTTTCAATAACCTAACACCTTAACTCAGCTGATTCAAACTAGTAATCCAATTTTTTTTGTAACATGCTCATATATCTTAGGAGTTATGAATATAAGATCTTGAAGCTAGTATTGTTGCCTGAATTGAGTTCATACGCGAGTTTGAAGTTCTATCAGAAAGCGCTATATTTTATGGTATGGTACTTGAAATACCAACGGCAACCGATGTCGCCCTTTGTAAGTAGAAGCTCACGTTCTTCCTTGTTCTCATTAGTGAGACGGTTACTTGATCGGCACCGGTTCGACAAAAATAAAGGAAAATGAATGTGTTGATATTCGAGACACCAATGCTTGTTTTCCGTTGTTTTCTGAAACTGGTTAGGTCATTGTCTCACTCATAAGAAATGAACCATGAGGTTCTTCTTTCGACAGCTATCGAAGTACCATGAGTAGTTGTTGTAGTTTCCAGTGATTTTCAAGTGCCAGTACACCATGGACCATCTGTCAAAGTGGTCCACCGTATAATTTACGTTTATATATTCACTTCTTTTATTACACCAAAATTGAACCCTATTCTCTCTGAAGATCTAAACATAGAAAATGGATTTCCAAACTTAAATCTCATGGTTAATATATTTTTTGAAGGTTGCTGAATTGCTTGGTTTATATGAAGCAGCAGTTCTTCCCAAACGAGCAATACAGGTGTGCACTTGAAAACTTTACACTTCAGCATTTTACTTTACAACTCTTTTTGTATAGTGATTAATCTGTCATTGCATTATGCATGTATTGCTGCAGTTCGGATCTAGAATTGCGAGGGAATCAAATCGGAAGAATTTTGGAAGTAATCGAGCAGCAAATCAGGTGTCTGCAGGCAGTGTAAGGATTTGTAGGAAATCAAATTTTGCTTGATTCTTTATTTTCTCTGGGCATGCCGGGCTCATCTTTTTACTATGAAAATGAATGTGACTAAAACTATCTTTGATAAATGAATTGGATTGGAACTACTCGTTATTCCTGTTGCTACTGCATTTGTCTGAAGGGTTTCGTTGTTTATTTATCAGTAAAAGGGAGTTAGGTCCTGAGAGGTTTCCTTAACCCTAAACTTAAGCCAGCTTGACCTCTCAAACTCGCTTGTCAACTACTTTGATTGATCCATGTATTTTTTGGTAACTGTGTTATCAACCGGTTTTTGGACTAATCTCGGCCAGAAATCTGGCCAACCACCTTTATTGGTGTCTTCCCCCCAACCACCTTTTTCCTTTCCGGTGTAAAATCTGAGATTTTGTTTAAACGGTCATAGTTCAATTCCACTCGGACCAACATAATTAGTGAAACAAGATTATGATTTTTCAACAATAAACCTTGTAATTATTAGAAAAGCAATAAACCTTGTAATTATAGTTTATTCCTTAATTAAATTACATCTTATACTTTTAATGATTCAGCATTTCAACTTTAACAAACATAAAAGGTGGTACTATTATTAACATAAAGTAATATATTACCTATTCAGCATTTCAGAAGTTAGTTTTGAAATGTTCTTTTTTGCATTTTTGGAAGATAACTTCCAATTTGTACCTTGTATATTTTTTATATAAAAAACCGCTAAATCAAAACATAATCGGTTAAAAGCAATTTTGATTTAAGTTCCAAAAGGCATGAAATAAAAGCAATTTTGATTTGAGATTGAGTGTTGAAGAAGTGAAAGTACCAAAGGTGTAAGTTGACATAAATTCACCGATTTTAGAAGTTATCTTTTAGAATCATTTCAGAAGTTATCGTCCGGAACTAATTAGAAAATTATCTCCTATCTTTAGAAGTTATTTCTAAAACATTCTAAAGAGTAAAATTGAATTTTTGAGAGGTTTGAGAATAATGTAAAGAGTCTAAAGAGCAAAATTCTTTTCAAACTTGTATATATTTAAAACTTACCGGTCTAAAAACATATAAAGTTCAGTAGTGAATGTGGATATGTGTTTTGGAGAAACGTGGTACTGTGAAAGTTAATCATGTTTATTTTTTGAAAAGAAGTTAAACATGTTAATTAATATTTATTTTTGAATAAAACATATGTTATTTACATCAGTAAGTAATATAAAATTTGCTTACCTTTTGGGTTTTGTTTAAAATTTGCTTACTATTAATAACTTTATATGGAATATCCAAGGCAAACCATTTCGATCTCCATAAATAAACCATTGAGTAAATAAAAACATATATGTGTAGAGAGCATAACTCAACACTTAGGCTCGGTTTGGGAAGACAAATAAGTTATTTTACTAGCTTATAACTTATTTTTCAAACGCTATTTCAATTAGCTTATAGCTTATCATCTTTTCTTCCAATTTTACCTCTATCATCTTACTTGAAAAAAATTAAATATTAATTAAAATATCATTTTTATGTCATTTCATACTTATAAGCTAGTTCAACTGTTAATTTTATCAAACACTACAGTCTACAAATTCAATCAGCTGGCTTATTCGCTATAAGCTAAAAGCTAGCTTATAAACTATCTGCTATAAGGTAGCTTATCAGTTATCCGTTATTTTTTACCAAACAGAGCCTTATTCACCTTAAAATGTTAGCAAAACAAAAATATACATGAAAGTAGTCCACCTTTACTAGCATTGATTGAATATTTTACATGAAACAGTCATAATATTTACAATATTCATAGCCTTCAATTTTATTTTATTCACAATATTTATAAATATATAAATGTACTAAAAAATCTAGACAAGAAACTCTTTCTATTTGTTAAGTAAAGTCTCAAATTTGAGATTTTTAGATAGAATCAGGTCTCTTAGTATATGAAGATGTTAATAATTTTTTTAAAAATACAGGTGTTATTATTTTTATTTTTTCTTTTCATTAATACTATGATTTGTTATCTATTTCTACTTTTAGTGTTTACATTTGATTGATTACCAATTATATTGATTCAAGAGGTCTCTAAAAAATTATAAGAAACCATTTATATATATGTTCTCCAAAAACACAAAATATGAATAATAGACCTAATTCAGGTTGATAAATTGGGGACTAATAGGAAAATTCATTGGGACTAAAATATAATAAAATTAAACAGTGACTAATCTTAGAAGGTCGCATAAATGTAGGAACTCAAAATATATTTAACTCTGAAATGAAAGGAGTAGAATTTGTGGTATAAAACTTATAATAAAAGTACAAAAATGTAATGAAATTTCTAAAAGTGTTGATTCAAAGTGATCAACAAACAAGTACATGAAATCTAATAATGCTTCAAAAGCCCTATGTTATTCTCCACTTCACCCTGTATAAAAAACACCTACCTCAGCTATTACAATGATATGAAAACTTGAGCTGAGGAGTATGACAGGGGAATGCTAGTTACATATAATATATATAACAAATTAAGAGGTTGTGCTTCCACCATTAATAGTACTTAGACATATGAAGCAGGCCTTGGAAGATCCTTAACAAGTCCACAGACCAAGTGACCCTCTGGCATATTGTACTCATCCCTAAGAGAACGTTCTGGTGTTAACACACTTATGTACAACTGTTGTCCCAAGTAACGATTCTCGGCGATCTCTGACCTCAAACTCCAAACTCCAACGTTATCGAATGACAACATAATTGCAGCCCATGATTTTGGAAACACTTGAACTGTGTGTCTGCTCACAGCATCAAGCAAGTTATAGGTCTTCCTTTTCTCTGGTGTCCAAGTCCCTGGCTCATTGCTGTGTACATAAATAAATAAATACATTAATTGCATAAGCAAATTAAATTTTGTATAGTATATTGATATATTAATTAATAGTATATGTATACTCACGCTACGTAGAAGAACGCATATCCAGCCAAATTATAAGATTGGACACTTTTCTCAGGGTTCTCCAAAATGATCTCGATGAAAGTACGGTGTTTGAAGTTAAGAACATTGGGTTGAACTGTAACAGTTTTTGGAACACTTGGAGGCATGTCAGGAATGGTGTCGTACTTAAAAACCTTATCGGCGATACCAAAGTATTCAGCGAGTTTAATAGGGGTTTCGGGATCAACATGGGAGACACCGTTAAGTGCATAGCGGAGTTTTCCACCCTCTCTGCTAACGGTGTTAATGAGTTTAACGGTACGGGTGATGTTGATCTGACCGTAATGGTAAGAACCTTGTGGGTTGGGCCTAGCAGCACTAGCGGTGAGATTCCAACGGAAAGAACGGAACTGGTTCAAAGACCAAGCCCAGCCTACTGGAGCTTCAGGGATTTCAGGTGAAGCAGGACCTTTACCGTTAGTATAACGCATAATACCTTTACCTGTGATAACAGTTTTAGTGAAACGGGTTGAAGCAACCATGTAATAATCTTTTGGTTCTTTATCTGCGGTTACGAGAACACCAAAGCATTCTCCTAAGTGGACATCGAGAGAATCGTAACTGTTTTGAACGGTGTGGGATCCTTCCATTTCAACAAGTTTCATTGGGTGACCTTGGATTCTGAAGTTGAGGGAGCTTTTAAGACCAACATTGCAGATTCTGTATTTGTAGGTTTTTCCTGGCTTCATTAAGAATAGTGGTTTGTCAGATCCGTCACCTTTGGCATTTTGGCCATTAACGAGAACTGCCTGTGGTCTTCCGAGGGAACGGCCACCGTCAAGTAATTTGCTAAGACTGGTGTGACTCTTGGTGTACCAGTCACCGATTAGGACGGTGTAATCATCTTCAGGATCGGCGTATGGGACTGGAATGAGCAACCTGCTGTTCACTCGGAGGCCACCGATACCACCGGCTGCTCTTTGCATCCCTATGCTAGGATAATAGAAGAAGCTACCAATTTGATCCTTCACTTGGAATTTGTATGTGAAGTTTGTTCCTGGTTGAATGGGACAGTTTGTTCCTGGTAAACCATCTTGCCAACTGTTTTTCCTTTGCTGAATTCCATGCCTGCAAATATACAATATTATTGCTTAGATTTCATTTCATTTATTAATTAATTGATTGATCAAATATATATATAGTACCATACCAATGGAAAAGCAAAGGCTCGTCGAGGTTGTTGAAGACGTTAATAACGATGTTATTGTTACTGGTGGAGTTGATGTTGGGTCCAGGAAATTCATTGTTGATGAGAATAACCTGTTGAGGAACACCAGCAGGGGAGAGTGTGCCATAAGTTACATTCCATGTGAAATAGAAATAAGGATCTTCACCCTTAACCATTGACATTGTACCAACCACGAGACATAATAACAACAAAAATGTTGCCCTTTCCATGTTTCCTATATATGATCAAAATAATAAGATATGTTTTTTACTATAAGGTAAGAAGATTACCACATTGCTCAAGCTTTTTGGCTTGTTAAATTATATATACTTATGGGTAAGTGATTATTAACCATTCAAAATCTCCGTTAATTTCTCTCTAATTTCCCATTTTGCATGTGACCCTTAGAATACGTGCTTCCTCTTAATTACATATTTCCGATTTATGTGTCAAACCAATTCCCCTTGTCTATAGTTAGAATGTTGACATTTGAATTAGCCATATCAGATCCATCCATTCCCCATAACACAAGTCTCCACGGTTTCACCATCAAAGAATTTCACCCTATATTAATTATTATTATTATTATTATTATTATTATTATTATTATTATTATTATTTTTATTATTATTATTATAACAAATATCATTTTTGTGACATATTGTCCATATATAACATAACAAAATGTGTGTCGTGACTCGTGATATATGTCTTCAAAAAATATTGACTTTGGTAAAGTATAGTCCTATGTATATAAAAAAAAGTAGGGTGAAATAAATAATATTAATTAATTTATTTATATAAGAAAAAGGAAGTTATCTTAATATGGGTGAATGATTTTTTTTTTCCTTTCATTTTTGTAATTTATATATTATTGATGTGAAGTATCTATAAGTTTTATTAATGACTAATTTTTATCGAAAAATCAAACCTACCATTTTTAAATATGGTGTTTCAGATTGGACAAATGTCCAATATAAACGACCCAACGACTGCTTGCATTCTTCTTCAGACAATCATCTCTTGAAGCAATTACTAGTGCCACAAAGTATAGCAGCACTCTACACTCCACGTCAACATAAAAGCATAGCGCAATGCTAGCCAATCGATATGAGAGGGAATACACTATTAGGATCGGTCTCGACTATGGAAGTGTGTTCCTCTTCTATTTATAGTGTGAGCCACTAAAACCCTAACATCCTATTTTAGACTTTTCCTAAAATAGAATTATAATATTTATATTTAATTAAACTCTTTTAATTAAATACAAAATATTAATTAAATTAAATTAAATCATATTTAACTAACTAATCGTCGTCCCGCATTTATTTAATTGAATCATATTTAATTAAATAAATCATAGTATATGTTAATGTATTTATCAATACAATTAAAAAGTTTAATTAAATTAAATCTTATTCAATTTAATAATTTATTTAATTTTTATAAAAAAATTATTGTGCTGTTTGTATTCTATGCATGTGACCGTGTAGGTTTTCGTAACTTTGACAATAATATTAAATCTCATATTTAATATTATAAACAGTGACTCAGTGAGTAGTATCTAGCAATACATTACTACTACCGAAGTGACAAAAATGCCAGTGATTTGATTTAAACTGTAAGTGAGAATGATTTATGTGTATAATTATCCCTTTTTCTTTATATCTATATTAAGCACAAGACATTATTTATGTCACATTTGTATAGTTGAATTTTATATTCTTGATATCCGAGATGACCTAATAACAACAAATTCAATATCTCATAGTGACTTATTTCAATATAGGAAGAAAATATCTATTTAGCCATGCAAAAAATAATGAAGCACCATAATTTAGAATCTCCCAATATATCCTTGCAGTATAGAAGTATTGAGTATTAGCTATTAAGATTGACCTTAATCATCATAAAGGTTTATATCAAAATAAAGCTCATAAACTATATTTTTTTGGAACTCACTTATTAAATTGGACCCTAATCGATAATTATATAAATCAAGGTTTATTGTAAGAATTGTCTTTGTAAGTTAGGCATATATATGATCATAACTTAAATATTTTGACAACTATAGGAATGAATAATATCCCTTGAGCCATACAAAAAATGAAGCACCAAAATAGGGGTGTACATAGATTGGGCAAACCTACTTGATCCGGTCAAACTCACCCAATTCAATCCATAAAAGCGGGTTGAGTCGGGCAAGTGGGTGGATATGAATTTCAAAAATAAAAAACCCATAAAAAAATTGGGTTTCGGGTAAAACCGGACCCAACCCAAAAAACCCACTAATGTTATGTTTTTTGAAATATTTTTATGAACATACTAAAGATTTTGCCTTTGATCAATAAATATTTTTATATTGAAAATAAGTTATACTATTTTTTTAGGAAAATAAAAAGATTGAATAATTTTTATAAACAAATATGATAATTCATCGCACTATTTTAAAAATAAAAATATTGAATAATTTTTATAAACAAATATGATGATTCTTCGTTTAGTCATTTGAATATTTGATATTATAAAAAAGGAAAAAATAATCAATTGAATAACACACTATCCAACCCATAAATTAGTGGGTATGCATAAAAAATAGGTGATTATTTTTTATAGTGAAAAAAAGTAACACTATTTTTCAAAAAAATACAATGGTTGATTATTTTTATGAAAAAATATGATGATTTGATATTGATTTTTTTAATATAAAAAAATAGAAAAATAGTTCGGGTAATCCACTACCCAACCCAATCCAACCCGAAAATTAGTGGGTTTAACCAACCTGGCCCAATGTTATAACGAGTGGTTATTTTTCTAGACCCAACTCACAATACCTTATGTGGTTCGGATTTTGATTTTGGCCAAATCTAACCCAATCCGGCCCACGTACACTCCTAGACTGCAGCTAGTTAGAAACAGGCATATGATGAGTTGCAATCATAATCGAAAATCTTTCATATATACAAGAATATGCTATACAGACACACTTGAGTATTAGCTATTAAGGTAGCTCTAATCATCATATCAAGGTATTTTGCAAACACAAAACTCATAAATAATTAAACTATATTTTTTGGAATTCAATTGAGTAAACCGTAATCATTATCAAGGTTTTTTTGCAAGAACTGTCTTTATAAACTATCTTAGCTATTATTATTATTATTGGTGAATAATTTTTTTTAATTATTATTATTATTATGTTCTAAATGTTGAATATTAATTTTGACATGTGTCTAACCTTAAGTAACAAACATATTATTATGAAAACATTCTCACATGTCTTTACATATAATAATATCATTATTATGTGCTATAAACATGTGTCATGTTAAATTTTACAATAATTATAACTTATGTCTTCAAATCAGCCATTGTTTTTACTTGCTAGACTTAATTGAAAAGATTTATTTAAAATCTCTAATAAAAAAATTCAAGAAATAAATAAAAGAGACAGAGAAGAGAAAGATGATCAGAAGGAGTTGAAATTGTACATTTATATATGTTTGGCATGTGTACATATTGTAAGGTAAAGACCTTGTATATAAGAAAGGGTTGGTTGATACATCAGCTAGTTTACAACATAACTTATCAAAGCAAAACCGACCCATATATACATACATATATATATGCATCATCATCTAAATGCATGCATGAAATGGTAAAAAATTAATTGTATTGTGGTGGTGGCCTTGGCAAATCCTTGACAATGCCGCAAACAAGCTGTGTATCTGGAAGGTTGTACTCATCCCTGTTAGATTTTTCAGGTGACAACACACTTATGTACAATTGTTGCCCAAGGTACTTGTTCTCAGCTTGTTCTGACCTCAAATTCCACATACCGGCGTTGTCGAATGTCAACATGATCGCGGCCCATGACTTAGGGAACACTTGCACTGTGTGCCTGCTCACTGCATCTAACAAGTTGTATTCCTTTCTCTTCTCAGGTGTCCATTTCCCAGGCACAACACTACATAAACAAACAAAAACACATGCACAATTATTATATTTTTTATCCTACTAATTACCCTGCAAACATAATTTGTTCATATATATTACTTACGCGACAGGGAAGAAAGAGTATCCATCTAAGTTGTAAGATTGAATGCTCTTGGTTGGGTTTTCGAAGATGATCTCAATGAAAGTACGGAAGGTGAGGTTCATGACATTGGGAGCCAATGTGATTTCATTGATGACAGCAGGTGGATTATCAGATATGGTATCATATTTGAAAACTTTGTCAGCAACATTGTAGTATTCAGCAAGCTTGAGTGGGGTTTCAGGGTCAACGTGGGAAACTCCGTTAATAGCGTAACGAAGCTTTCCGTTAGACCTAGAAGCAGTGTTAATAAGCTTGATGGTACGGGTAATATTGATTTGACCGTAATGGTAAGATCCCTGAGGATTGGGCCTAGCAGCACTAGCTGTCAAGTTCCAATGGAAAGAACGAAGTTGGTTCAAAGACCACGCCACACCAACTGGTGCAGGTGGAAGAACAGGGGAAGCAGGGCCATTACCGTTAGAGTAACGGATAACAGCAGTTGAGGTTAGAACCTCCTTGGTGAAACGTGTGGAAGCGACCAAGAGGTAATTCTTGGGTTCCTTGTCAGCTGTCACGAGGACAGAGAAGCATTGTCCGACGTGTACATCAAGGGAATCGTAATCATTTTGGACGGTGTGGGAACCTTCCATTTCAACCAACTTCATTGGGTGACCTTGGATTCTGAAGTTAAGAGAGTCCTTAAGACCAACATTGCAGATTCTGTACTTATAGGTCTTTCCAGGCTCCATGGTGTAGAGTGGTTCGGCACTATTGGATTTTCCCATGATGTGGACTCCACTAGGTCTTCCAATGGACCGACCACTATCAAGGTGTTGCTTCAAACTGGTGTGGCTCTTACCGTACCAATCACCAATGAGGACCCAATATTCATCAGCAGGATCAGCATACGGAACAGGAATCAACAATCTACTATAAACTCTGATTCCACCGATACCACCAACAGCTCTCATGAGACCCGTGGTAGGGTAGTAAAAGTAACTACCGATTTGATCCTTAACCTGAAACTTGTAGGTGTAGTTGGTTCCTGGGGCAATCGGACATTGTGTTCCCAATGTTCCATCTTGCCATGAATTTTTCCTTTGTTGAATACCGTGCCATGTGAAAAGGAGTGGCTCATCAAGGTTGTTGAACACATTAACTACAATGTTGTTGTTACTGGTACCGTTAATTTCAGGTCCAGGAAATTTACCATTGATAAGAATACCCCGTTGGGGAGTACCTAGAGGAGAAATGGTACCATACGTAACATTCCATGTATAGTAAACATAAGGGTCTTCGGACCTCACCGCAGTTGCCATAAGACAAACCAACAAAGCTATTATAGTCCCACGAGCCATTTTTTTTGTGTTTTTCTTAACTAACAATTTTTTTTATGAATATATGTTCTTATTATATTCAACCCTTTCCTAACTCCTTCTTCTCTTTTTTTTTTTTTTATTATTGGAAGAAGATAGATGTTTTTTTCTTCTTCTGCCTCTCCTCTCAAATATGAACATGCGTTTATATATGTCTTTGTTACAACCTTTATTTAGAGTTTGTTTTCATCGAACATGTCTCTCACCCGCACCTTATGTGTGTCTCTCCACCACCCGTGTGTGTGTTTTTTCTCTTTGACTTTCTGTTTATGTCTCTTTTTTTAGAATTTATCTTTCATTGGGAATTAAGAAAACCCAACGAAAATATTCACATGCTTTATTTAGTTCTCTACATTTAAATCAATCCTTTTCTATAGCCAAGTTAATAGGTCTACTACCATAACGAGAAACAAAAATATAGCATAAAAATATATGCTTTTATTAATATTAGAAGAAATATATGCTTTGAAGAGGATATTAGTAATTATTCCAAAGATAGAACAGTCACATAAAAGGCAAAAATGTTTTTACAACTTAGAATATCATTAATTCCTCTGAGTTTTGCATAAATTGAACACACCACTCCTGCAGATTTTTTTATTTTTTTTAGTTTTTGTCAAGAGTAGCCTAGTGGCTCTTCATGGTTCGAATTTTAACCCCTACATATAATAACGTTCCTATTAATAACTAAGTAATGATCATAGAAACGAAAAGATATACGGTTTATGCGTTTTTATTGAATACCGTTAATCTTGATTGGTATTAATAACATATCAAACGATTTTAAATTTTTATAAAATTTAACATGAATGATCTACATGATATAAACTTTCAATCCAACGGTGGATTTTGTAAAATTTGTATTCGTTAATGCGTTATTAAGCAGTGTAACATTACTCAAATGTTACACCGGTGTAATTTGATTCCATTTAAAAAAAAAATTATTCAAAAAGTTAAACACTACGAATTCCAATACAATGACTTTACACATTTTCATAAAAATTCAATAAAAAACTTACTGTTTAAGGTGTTAAAGAGGGCCCCGTAGCACTCTTTAGCATTTGCCTTATCTCAATTGTCTCCTCATATCTCAAAATATATACTCTACTTTTTTCTTATGCAAAACATATTAAAGAAAATTACATTTCACTTCTCTAATTAAGTAAGGTTTGAACTACATTTTCCTTCCCACTTATGTTAAAACCTACACTTTCTATTTCAAGACTAATTACTTTGTATTCTCTTTTTAGGCTTAGGCTCTCCGTTCAATAAAAAAAAACCTACACTTTCTATTTAACTACAAAAACCTAACAGACAAAATGCGGAGAAAATGAGTCTTGTAAGTTTATTTTGATGTAACCAAACCTTCCAGTGGATATTTTTCTCTATTGATGATTCACAATATTTGCTTTTATAAAATTTTGATTAACAGTATTATTAACATATAGTTTAAGTACTCTATAGTAAAATATATAAAAATGTCCGGTAATTACATTCAATTGTTTGCTACAGATACGCTGATATACAGTGGCTCAGATTCAATTGTTAGCTACAGATATGCTAATTAAAATTTATAAAGAAAAATGAATTTTGTTTCTTAAATGTTGACTCAAAGTTAGTAAATACTTTAAAGGCACTAGTTAACATTTTCTAAATATACTACTTTGTAAAATTTTTTTTCTTTCTAAATATACTTATTTAAGTACAAAGATATTAAAGTGTAGTATATATTTAATTCTATATAAGGAGATGAGTGTAATTCAAGCATCTCTCAGTAGAGAGGGGTATAATTTAACCTAGGTTTTTACTTCTCAAGGGAAGAAAGTTTATATTTTAACATAAGAGGTGAGATAAGTATAATTCAAGCTTTTCATAGAGGATAGAAATGTAATTTACTCAATTTATTTTGCTAACCTGTTGTAATTTAGATTTGTGACTCTCTCGTAGGCACTCCAAGATATCCTCACGGCTTAAGCTCTTAGAACCCAACCATGAGATTAGTTCTCGAGTTGCCAGGGTGTGATATCTGCTTTGATCTAACAAAGGACAAGTCCTACCAACACGTAAATCTTCAACTTATTGTGGAAGGAGTAATGCATTTTGGCCAAAAAAATAGCACTTTGATACCCTCTTCTTTCAAGGTATATCTAAATTGCACAACAAACGTTTAACTTCCTACAAAATGGCAACAACGTAAAGGATAAATCGGAGCAACAACCAACTTAATAACATTCAAAGAATAAGAATAACAAATGATATTAGTAAGACCCCTATTCCAATGTAAATTCTAGTAACAAAGTGTAATAGAAAATGAGAAATTAACTTGAACAGAACTTAAAGTCCCACCATTTCACTTATTCCAAGGCGACAATGTTTACTTGAAAGATATAAATAACGATAGAAATGGGGCTGGATCCTCTGTAGTGATTGTAGGGACCGGTGAAATGCATAGAGGATTTAAATGTTAAAATTATGAGAGATAAAATGTGTAATGGTGTAGATTCTCACGCTCAAGAAAACTCGAGGAGAAAATCTATTCCTGATAGAAACAAATACTTATAAAGATCAAGTTTCAGTTGATGCAAGATGAGAATAACCCCACAAAATAGGTAAATAATAAAACCCAAAATATGATCTGAATAGGTGTTGATACCTTAGCCTTATGAAAATTTAATCCATGTGAAATATGTGCAAGGAAAGCAAGATAAACAATCATTATTACAAAGTATAGCCCCATTGCCAAACTATCCAATCAATTACAAGTCTTGGGTCCGTTTTTCTTCCGTTATTACCTATTCAAATTACTAACCATGTAGAGATATTCCCATTATTCTGCTGACAAACAAGTGTTTGGTTTATTTCAAAAGCCTTAATTGTAGAACAATATATATATTAGAAAAAGGAAGGGGCTGCGGATAAATAAAATAGCACATATCAGATTCAAAGACAACACCCATATTCATATCCCTGACGAAACATTGGCAAAGGGGGACTACTTATTGTCACCATAATCCCCATGTTAGCATTCATCTTTGAGGGGGATCAATTGTGCGGACATTAGCAACTGACATACCCTCAATTCGGTCCTTGGTGATTTCCACAAAGTGACCAACAATCTCATGAAACTGCTTGAGCCCTGACAATGGAAGAATGATGGAGGATCGATCAGAACCTGCAACCTGCAATGAGATAACAAGAATTTACAGCAGAAAATCTTCCACTCAAACTATAACAAAATAAAGGCAGAAAGACAACAAAAACACAATGGCAACACACCTCAGATATTCTTAGAAAATGACCCCTATTGTTGTTACCAAGATCAAAGAAAAATCTTTTTTGATCAGCCCTGATCACTTTTGAGACCCCCAAGTTCCCAATTTCATCCTGAGCTGGCAAATCAACGGACCTGTCCACATTCAGTTCAGAAGAGGGGGCAGGTTGAGTACTATGACCCGATATGAAACCAGCACCAACATCATCCGAAAGTCCAACCAGTCGCTCTGAGGATTCAGAATTTTGCTGTTGTGAAATGCAAACAACAAATGAGTTTTAACACAAAAAAAAAGACAACTAGGAAAATATTGGTGGCTAAGCAGGAAAATAACTCTATTTGCAAAAGAAAGAAACCTGATTGGGCAGAAGGAAAAGCCTCGAGGCTTCATTAATCTCCGCCAAAATGTTCCTGAATGCTGCCCACCCTTCATCCCTGCCACTTCCTGCAGGAACAATTATAGTGCTACGGTTTCTGCTGACAGAAGCTTCAGACACCTTCACAAAATAAATTAGTCATGATATTGAAAAGAAAAAAAATAAGCATACATGTAATATAATCCCTAAGATAGAAATTCCAAAATACACATAATAGTTAGGCCCAAAAGAATGCAAAATAAGATAGCAATGTTTTTTTATGAAGGACTACATGTAGCCCCTTTTAAACAATTTGGGTTAATTGGAAACACCAATTACCAGAGTTGTTTGCAAAGAATGTTTTTGCAGATGCTACTTAGCATAACCTGTCACCAGATTCAAATGAAAATTTATTGACAGCGACTTATGTAGATGTAGGAATTACAGAATATAGCAGTTCAATGCATAGCAACTTCCTTGTAGTACAGGCCGGTTTTACTGTTCTTATATTCCACTGTGATGGATGCTTTAAAGCATTTTTTTTTCAATTGTTGGACACGAAAAATAAATGCTGTCGCACCAAAAATAAGAAGAGTTTTTCCATTGTGTAACAACACGTGCAAAAACAGAGAGCAACTAATAATGGCAGCATCCCTAAATTTCAATACAAAATGATGACTTGGTCTTCAACTCCTTTTACCCCTTCCCTACTCTCAAACCCACATTAAAGGGCAAGCACTGGATAGGAACAACAATCTGGCAACATGAATATAAAAGGGGAGATTGAAGATACCCCTAAAACACTGAACACATGATTTTACACAAGCAAAATAAAAGTTCCATCCATTTCCACATATTACGAACTGTGTAATAAATGGGAAAATCATTGACTTTTTCCAGATGGAGTTAGAACAGATATTAAGAGAAACAGGGTTTGAAGGAGAAGGGAATAAAAGATTGATGTATTGTTGAACATACAAGTTGAAGACTAAACAATTTTGTAGGTATGATAAAAGTATATTGTGGTGCAATTTATACAACTTAACGGTTAAGTGAGAATCTCCAAAAGAAAGCCAAGTCGACAAGGATTTTGGCAATTTAGCATTAAAAATTCTATAAGCACCCTAAAAACAATCACCAAACAGACATCTAAACTAAGCTTCAGAAGTCAATGCCTAAGAAATATCAGAAACTCCTCCTACGCAGGACTTCAACATAAACATACCTATATTATATTCTAGTTTTGTCATCGTAAACAGGGGTTTTGCTTACTATTGCAGAGTTCAAGGATTCTAGTGATACAAATCTAACATGTTGCTATGCAGGTGTTTGGTCTTCACTGGTACCAAGTAAAACACAACTTACTCTCTATCTATCTACCCACCATTATGACCAGGAAACTGTGAAATTTGAAAGTGAAGCAAGGACACTCCTCAGATTAGTCGTGTCCCGTGTCAGACACGTGTCGGACACCGACACAACACAAACACTTATAATTATGTCATTTTCTAAAATTATTATTGGTATCGATGTGTCAGTGTCAGTGTCAGTGTCGGTATCTGTGTCGTGTCCATGTATGTGTCCGTGCTTCATTATGCAAATCAAGCAACCGCAATAGAAATGTCTAACAAGATGTTCAACATTTACTGCAAAATCCAAATTAAAATTTCCATTTTCCCTTTTGAACCATTTATAATTTTGACAAGTAATCCTAATTAAAAATCCTAAGGTCATAAATTTCTACCTGTTATTTACCAGCCTCCTTCCCAAGAATAAACAAGTTGTAAATGATAGTATTAAATAGTTAAAAACATTGTTAGTTTAATTGCCACAATAATAACTCAATTTCCTTATCCGTCATGGGAAAGAAAACACACATTACTAAAATTGGCCTAAATGTGTAGGTAGGTAGGTAGGTACCTTTAAGAATCGGCCTCTTCTATTTTCTCCAATGTCGAAGTAGAAAACCTGAGAGAAAGAAAAAAGAGGAATTAGAGAAAGAAGGAAAGAAATTAGGTGAATTGAATATAGTGAATTATTACTAGAACTAGAACCTTTGTATCGAGCTGCAATTCCTTGCTGAAAAGCTCTTGTTCATCGGAATTGACGTAATAATTGAAGAGATCAAGGAACCAAGAAATGCCGGAGAAAGGAACGATGATGGTGGACCTAGTAGCAGAAGTTTTCTCAGAAATCTTAAGGTAACGACCACGAGGATTCTCTTTCAGATCGAAGTAAAACAGCTTGTGTTCAACTTGTAAAGTCTTACAAAGAAGCTCCACGTCAGCACCACCGCCACCACTAGCACCGCCGCTGGCACTACCACCACCAGCACCACCTCCTCCGGAGTTCCCCTCCATGAAATTGAAATTGAAATTGATAAATTAGGATCAGATCTGAGTTAGAATTTGTCGTTATGTTAGGGTTGAGAAACTCCACCAACTAGAATAGTGACAGTTAGAGTTGGAAATTAGTAGCATGAGATGAGATGAGAGAGTGGAGTGTGAAGTGGGTTTTGTTGTTGTTGGTGGAGTTACTTACTACTACAAGGACGTAATTCCCGATGCGATGTCTACGAGGCTATTTGCAGATCCATATCAGCTCTGAGTGAGTGAATGAATCTTTTTTTCATTTCACTTTCACCTCTCTCCAAGTCAATTTCTTGTAGGAATCGGTAATTTACTACTCATGTCATGTAGCGCCGTTCAAATCACTGTGCTCTTAATTGCTATAATAATTTCATTGCTGCACGAATATCTCTTTAGCAAAAAAGTGTTTTACTCCTTTCTGTCCTCTATATATATATATATATATATATAAAATAAATTACTGTTGGAACGTGAAGATGGAAAAAAATTGGAAGATTGGAAGATTAAACACCAAGTAATTAAACTTTGATATAATATTGTGTGAATTAAAAAAATAGAGTGTGGGGGTCCCACATAAAATAGATCACACAGAGTAGTGTTTAAATTGTGATATTTAATTTTAAATATATGATAATGATGAAAATAATATTATCTATTATTTTTATTCATGGATATCACTTTGCATAATTTTAACTTATGTTTGTTGTGATAAGATTCAGAATCCAACTGAATTTCCTATCTTTTCTTCATTAGTTTGTTTCATCAACTTTTGTGGATTTGTTTCTTTTGATCTTATCCATTAGAGTAACTGCTGCCGCAATTTTTGCTAAAACAGTTATAAAATCTCTATATAAATAGAGGACTCCACTCAGTTCAAAAAACACACCAAAGAGTTTCTATTGAGTTGTCGAGAACTCTTTCTCTCTTCTCCCTCCAGCTTGTGTTGACGAGTTATTCTTTTTCTATCTCATTTTTCTGTCCCTTCGGAAATAAGAGTGTTCTTAAGACCTTAGTCCCTATTCGGTATGTTCCTTTGAAATAAAGAAAGGTCTTAAAAACATAGTCCCTTGGATAATGTATGTCCCTTCAGAATAAAGAGTAATTTTAAGATCATAGTCCCTTTCGAAACAATAATGTCCCGTCGGAATTAAAAATGATCTTAATATTATATAAATATCATTTTAATATTTTTTCTATTTGAGGAGAAATTATAAAGTCGAAATGGTGGTATCACCATATTTGAGTGGTCGTAGTACCATATTGATGATTTGGAGAACTTAAAATTAGAATGGTGGTAACACCATATTTGAATGGTTTCAACACCATAACAGAGTGGTAACAATACCATATTAAAGTGGTTTCAGTATTAAAAGAGTGGTCTTAGTACCATATTGAAGGTGTAATTCTCGAACGGTTTTCTACGGTGCAGTAGTTAATCGCACAGTTGTAGCTGAGTTTGTTTTATCCTGGAGGCGGCGTGGTTGATAGTCTACCTTGCACAATTTTGGGTAGTGCCACGAAACGTCTTAAAGAGAGCGACCTGGTCGTGACTCAACCTAGTAACAACTTCGGTAGATATTCTCTTTTAAAATAGAATTTGGAGAACCAAAATACAATAATTTGGAAATCCAAAACCAACAATTTTAAGACGTTTCGTACTGCTATATCTACCGAAGAAGTTACTTATTATGGTTAAGTTGTCCCTAAATATATTAAGGATAGATCAAGCTATAAAAGTACATCTTTTGACTGAAACAATGAAGTGAGTGTTGTTATAGCAACAACACTAAGAAATTCATATACGTAATGGTACCTAATTATCATTGATAATGATAAAACTGACAAGTTTGTTACAAAACATAAGGTTTGGACCGGAAAAAGAAAATGATGTGTGGTTACTGTTGACTATTTGATGTTGGCTGCATTTTGGTAAAACTATGTTTAAAGCAGGATGTGGTATGAAATGTTACAACATCATTACCTGACGTTAGCGCGCCAGCTGACGGTATCATTTAATGCGCGCGAGTTTTATTTTTAGAGAAGATCTTTTCTCTTATATATATCAGTTCTTTGCGTGTGCATCAAGGAATGTTTTATTTCCTAAACAGATCTTGTGCTCAGAGATTGTTTTGGGAATTATTATGAAGACTTATTTTAAAAGTGTATCAAATCTTTTAAAGATATGGTTTTATTTTATATTTGTGAGCTGGATAGCTATATATTGAAGGACGAAAACCTAATTAAGGCAGTTGTTCAAGCGTAATTGTTGAGTTTAGTCGTATTAGGATTCGTGTGTGTGCTTGTGTTTTGTGAGCCTTTCTTGTATCACTTTGATGCAAGCTTAGGACTGTGTGTTCTATTGAGTTGTAAACATAATTGTCTCTGAAGCTTTTAAGCAATGAGATAGTTATTGTGTGTGTGTCCTCTCCAAAGCTTTTAAGCAAGGAGTTTGGATTTTGGTGCTTGTGTATTGCTCGAAGCCTTTAGGTAAGAGTAATCTAGTGTTTAGGAGAGTGTCTCCACCATAGTGATTGATTCAACAACAGTGCTGTCTGTACTGTTGATATTAAGGAGTGAGTTGGGAACTCATACCTAGGAGTTCCTAGGTAGAAGGACATAAGGATAGTTGCTAGGTGATAAGTTGTAAACGAGGAGTTTGCTGTAAGACTTTGAACTAGGGTTATTAGTGGAATTCCTCCTGGATTGGTATCCCCCAGATGTAGGTTGCAGTTTGCACCGAAATGGGTTAACAAATCACTGTGTGTTTGTTTATTTTTGCACTGTTTACTGTTTTCATTATTTGTCTATTAAAGCGGGTAAGAGTGTTGGAACATCGTGTACAACATCGTGTACTGGTGGGCCAGTTTTTCAATTGGCATCAGAGCAGACACCCTGCCTGTTTAGGGTGAGATTCAGGAAGTTTTAACTGGCAAAATAGACAAAGAAGGAGGATTCGTGAACAGACCCCCAATGCTAACTAGTTCCAACTATGATCATTGGAAGCCAAAGATGATTGCATTCTTGAAGTCCATTGACAGCAGGACTTGGAAGGCAGTTTTGAAAGGTTGGGATCATCCTTTGATTGTTACCAAAGAAGGTACTTTTACTGGTGAACTAAAGCCAGAGGCAGATTGGACAAAGGAGGAAGATGAAGCAGCACTCAGCAACAATAAGGCACTTCAATGGAGTGGATACAAATATGTTCAAGCTCATCAAAAAATGTCTGTCTGCAAAGGAAGCTTGGGAGATATTGATGACATGCTATGAAGGCACATCTAAGGTAAAGATGTCAAAACTTCAATTACTTACTACCAAGTTTGAAAATCTGAGGATGAAAGAGGGGGAAAGCATTCAGGACTTTCACATGAATTTGATTGATATTGCCAATGCCTTTGAGGCTCTGGGTGAGAAAGTATCTGATGAGAAGTTGTCAAGAAAGATGCTCAGGTCCCTGCCAAAAAGGTTTGACATGAAAGTGACTGCCATCGAGGAAGCTCAGGATATAGCTAATATGAAGGTAGATGAATTGGTTGGATCTCTTCAGACATTTGAATTAACCATTAATGAACGAGGAGATAAAAAGAACAAAAGTGTAGCTTTTATCTCAAATGATGATGAAGAGGAATCCCAAACTGCTGTTGAAGGAAAAGAAAGTATTTCTGATGCTCTTGCTCTAATTGGAAAACAATTTGGAAAAGTTCTAAGGCGAGTTGACAGGAGAGCCAGGCAGAATGGGCAGAACATTAGATTCAACATCAACAAACAGCAAAACAATGTAAAGAAAACTAAACCTGAGGAGAAGAGTGGATCAGTCAAAGAAGTGCAATGTCATGAATGTGAAGGATATAGACATGTCAGAACTGAATGTGCAACCTTCCTGAAGAAACAAAAGAAAGGTTTGTTCGTGTCATGGTCTGATGAAGATTCTGAAGAAGGAGAAGAATCTGCTAGACATGTGTCTGCCATGACTGGTGTTTGTGGTCCTGTGGCTGATTCTGATGATGATGTGGAGGTTGTTTATGATGAGCATTCTGATGAAGAGGAGAATGACACTTATGAGGAATTACTTGGGCTATACAATGATCTTATTGTTTGCTATAAGGAGGTGTGTAGAATTCTGGAGAAACAAAAAAAGACTATAAATCAACTCCACACAGAAAAAGATTTCCAAATTGGTCAAGTACTGAAAGTTGAGAAGGAACTAACTCAAGCAAATGCAGATATGGAAGAGTTGAAGAAAAGAGTCAATCAACTGAACTGTGGAGCTAACTTACTTGAGGAAATCTTAGATGGTGTCCCTACTACTAGAATGAAAGCTATAGGGTACAACTACACTGCTCTCAACCAGCATCAACAAGACAAAAACACCAAATTCCTTCCTACTGATGAGGTAATTAATCCATACACTGGGGAAAAGTTGTTACAACCTCCTACACCACATCCTAAAACCTATCCAAATGTCAAAATTGGACAAGGTCCCAGGACTTTTGCTAACTACCGTCGTGCCCCAGGACACCATGGTCATTCAAGGAAATGGGTTTGTCATCATTGTGGAATGAAGGGACACATAAGGCCGTTTTGCTTCAAACTGTATGGATATCCAAGACATTGGCAACAGCAAAAAACTGCTCCTAGAGAGAAATCTGTCAGAAAGGTATGGCAACCAAAAACTGAGAACAAAGGACTGATTGCACATACATCTCTCAGAGCATCATCCAGAGAAGACTGGTATTTTGATAGTGGTTGTTCTAGACATATGACAGGGGTAGAGACATATCTGAAGGATTTAAAGGGGTATGCTTCTAGTTCTGTAACTTTTGGAGATGGAGCCAAAGGTGAAATTTTGGGGATAGGCAAACTTGTCAACAAAGAGTTGCCTAAATTAGAAAATGTGTTGCTGGTAAAGGGACTCACTGCAAATCTGATCAGCATAAGCCAACTGTGTGATCAAGGATTTAGGGTAAACTTTACAAAAGAAGAATGTCTTGTTAGCAATGTTGAAGGTGAAATTCTGATGAGAGGTACCAGGTTAAAAGACAATTGTTACTTGTGGGTATCTCATGAAGAAGCACAACTAGGAAAATGTCTACTTGGTAAAGAAGATGAAGTTCAACTGTGGCACCAGAAACTTGGTCATCTAAACCTAAGTGGAATGAAGAAAGCTGTTACTGTTGAGGCCATCAGAGGGCTTCCCAAACTGAAAATTACTGAGGGAAGTATCTGTGGAGAATGCCAGATTGGAAAACAAACCAGGATGTCGCATCCAATGTTGGAACATCAGGTAACATCAAGAACTCTATAACTTCTACACATGGACCTTATGGGGCCTATGCAAGTTGAAAGCTTAGGAGGAAAAAGGTATGCCTTTGTGGTAGTAAATGATTTTTCCAAATACACCTGGGTGAATTTTATTAGAGACAAATCTGACACATTTGACATTTTCAAAACTCTATCCACTCAAGTTCAAAGAGAAAAGAATTGTGGGATTGTGAGAATCAGAAGTGACCATGGAAGAGAGTTTGAAAATGAGAAATTCAGTGAGTATTGTGCTAGTGAAGGAATTAAGCATGAGTTCTCATCACCCATAACTCCTCAACAAAATGGTGTGGTGGAAAGAAAGAACAGGACTATTCAGGAATCAGCTAGAGTTATGTTACATGCAAAATCCCTACCCTACCATTTCTGGGCTGAAGCAATGAATACAGCCTGCTACATACACAACAGGGTGACTATAAGGAAGGGTACATCGGTTACTCTATATGAGCTATGGAGGGAAAGAAAACCAACGGTCAAGCATTTTCATGTTTTTGGAAGCAAGTGTTATATCCTGGCAGACAGGGAACAAAGAAGGAAGCTTGACCCCAAGAGTGATGAAGGAATCTTCCTTGGATACTCTACCAACAGCAGAGCATATAGAGTATACAACTCAAGAACAAAGGTTGTTATGGAATCTTACAATGTGGTAGTAAATGATGTAGAGACTGAGAAGGTTGACAATGTGAAATACGATGTTGGAACATCAGGTTCTGTCCTTGAAGATCATAGTCTAGAAGAACAATCTGATGCTAGACAAGAAGAGAGTATTGAAAATATCACAGGTGATACCACTAATCAACCCACTCAAAACAAAGGACCATCTGTGAGGGTCCAGAAGAATCACCCCTTGGAGCTAGTCATTGGAAATCCTGAACAGGGAATCACCACTAGAAGATCCAATGATGTGATAGCAAATTCCTGCTTTGTTTCCATGTTTGAACCTAAAAATGTGAAAGAAGCTCTCACTGATGAATTCTGGATTGAGGCAATGCAAGAGGAATTGAATCAATTCAAGAGAAGTGAAGTGTGGGATCTGGTTCCAAGACCAGATAAAGTGAATGTCATAGGTACAAAATGGATCTATAAAAATAAATCTGATGAGAAAGGGGTCATTACCAAAAACAAGGCTAGGCTGGTTGCCCAAGGTTACACTCAAGTAGAAGGACCTGATTTTGAGGAAACCTTTGCCCCGGTAGCTAGATTGGAATCTATTAGACTACTATTGGGCGTTGCTTGCATCCTAAAATTTAAACTCTATCAAATGGATGTCAATAGTGCGTTTCTGAATGGCTATCTTCATGAAGAGGTTTATGTGGAACAACCAAAAGGATTCACTGATCCTGTGTATCCTAATCATGTCTACAAGCTGAAGAAGGCTCTCTATGGTCTGAAACAGGCACCTAGGGCCTAGTATGAAAGACTTACTCAATTCCTAGTAGGTCAAGGCTATAGAAATGGAGGATCTGATCAAACCTTGTTTGTGAAGCAAGTGAAAGGAAAATTCATGATTGCACAAATTTATGTAGATGACATTGTCTTTGGAGGAATGTCGAATACGATGGTACAACATTTTGTCCAACAAATGCAATCAGAATTTGAAATGAGTTTAGTGGGAGAATTGACCTACTTCCTGGGACTACAGATCAAGCAAATGGAGGATACTATCTTCATATGCCAAAGCAAGTATGCTAGAAATATTGTCAGGAAGTTTGGTATGGATAATGCTTCTCACAAAAGAACTCCTGCTCCAACTCATCTGAAGCTAACCAAGGATGAACAGGGTGTGGGTGTAGATCAAAGTCTGTATAGAAGCATGATTAGGAGTTTATTGTACTTGACTGCAAGTAGACCAGATATCACCTTTGCTGTAGGGGTTTGTGCTAGGTACCAGGCACAACCAAAGGTAAGCCATCTCAATCAAGTTAAGAGGATTCTGAAATATGTCAATGGTACATGTGATTATGGCATGATGTATTCACATTGTGAAAATTCAAATTTATGTGGATATTGTGATGCTGATTGGGCTGGTAGTGCTGATGATAGGAAAAGCACATCTGGTGGGTGTTTCTTCCTAGGAAGTAATCTTATATCTTGGTTCAGCAAGAAGCAAAATTGTGTGGCTCTGTCTACAGCTGAGGCAGAATATGTAGCTGCTGGAAGTAGCTGTACTCAACTAGTTTGGATGAAGCAGATGCTGAAGGAATATGATGTGGAACAAGATGTTATAACATTGTACTGTGATAATTTGAGCGCCATAAATATTTCAAAAAATCCTGTTCAACACAGCGAAACCAAACACATTGATATTCGCCATCACTTCATCAAAGATCTAGTGGAAAATAAAGTTGTGACATTGGAGCATGTAGGAACAAAGGAGCAAGTGGCTGATATCTTCACCAAAGGTTCAATTTGAAAGTTTGAGGGGCAAATTAGGGATTTGCCTATTTGAAGATCTGTAGCAATTACAGTTATTTGGGGGGAGACATGCAGCAGTTATTACTCTCTCTCTCCAATCCTTGTGCTGCACGATAAACAAGGTAATCATGTTCCTTACATCCCTATAAACACGCCACCTATCTCTAGTGGTTATTTCTTTACCAAATCAATTTTCAAATATTTCCTCTCTAAATTCCACTACCTCTCTAACCTCCCAAACCGTTCGAACACTCTGATCATCCCCATTCAACTTCTCTACACCAAATCTCAAACAACCACCATGTCTCAATCACCAATCACCACCTCTCCTACAAAATCGACTGAAACACCGATCTCTTCATCTCCCATTGTTGATGCTACCCCCATCACCACCATCCATCCATCATTTGACTCTGTTCTCAACCCCAAACCCAAGAAAACCACCGCAAAGAGAACTTTAACTTCTAAAACCTCAAAATCGAAGAAGAAATTTAAGGCCTCTTCACCCTCTGTTTCAAAGAAAAGCTCTAAGGCTAAAGGTTCGAGGTCGAAATCAAAGTCGATCCACACCATGCAAGAGTTGTATGTGGATGATGTTACTAAAGGGAATGCGGAATCGAATGTAGAAGCTTCCAACGAAGATAGATAAGATTTGAATGTTGTTGCTGAAGGTAATCCTAATGTTGTTGCTGAAACCCGATAAATTCAAAAAGGGGTAACTGGTGATAATACTACTGTGTCTGATACTGTTGGAGAAAGAATTGTTCAGGATTCGCCTGATGCTGAAGAGACAATAACTGATCAAGTTGTGGAGGATGCTTTGAACTCCTTGAAGGATACCATTCCAAAGCCAAATGTTGCGCCAGATGTTACCACATCCTTGGCACAAGAAGAACCAACTCCAGATATAGTTGGTAATGATGTTAATGTTGAAGATCAGGTTGATGATGAGCATGTGTCTGACAAGTTGGTTGACACTGCTGCTAATGGAGAGAATCCTGTCTCTCAGAATGAAGAAGATGTTACTCAACAGGATGATGAGGAACCTGCTAATAAGAATGTTGGTGAAGGCAACATATCTGCTGCTGACAATGCTATGTCAGTAGATGATGATGTGGTTGATGTAGATGTTATGGCTGATCTGGAGCAAACTGTTAGTGAAGTGGCTGGTGGTAGCATTGCAAGAAGGTTGAGGAACAGAAAAGGGAAGGATGCTGATGTAGTGGCTGAGGTTGTGCCTAAGGCAACCCCATCCAAGAAGAAGAAGATGATTGGCCCTAGTAGAAAGCCTGGCAAAGTTGAGATTGCTAGTGAGAAGAAGAAGACAAGTGGGAAAAGAAAACAAGCTGAAGTTGGAGATTCTGACTATGAAGTGGAAGAGGATGTGCCACACATTGTACCCAACATTGTGTCCTCTGCTAAAAAGAAAAGTCAGAAGAAATTCGCAGAGCTGCTATCCCTGATCATGATGTGGTAGATGATGCGCCAAACATTGTGTCTACTGGTAAGAAGAAAATTGGTGGAAAGATTATTCCCCAAAATGTTCCTGATGTCCCCATGGACAATATATCATTCCATTTCATTGAGAGTGCTCAGAAGTGGAAGTTTGTGGCTAACAGAAGACTGGCTCTGGAGAGAGAGTTGAGTGATGAAGCCTTGGAGCAAAAGGAGATTATTGCTCTCATTGAGAAGGCTGGTTTGATGAAGACTGTGACTGGTATTGGTGAGTGCTTTGAGAAATTGGTCAAGGAATTCTTGGTCAATATTCCTGAAGATTGTGACAACCCTCTGAGCAAAGAACACCACAAGGTGTATGTAAGAGGTAAATGTGTTAACTTTTCTCCTGCCATTGTCAACAAAGCCCTAGGAAACAAAGAAGATGGGTATGCTGAGATGGAGGTGACCAACAACCAGGTCTGCAAGGCTATCACTGCCAATCAGGTCAAAATTTGGCCCTCAAAAGGTAAAGTGCCATCTGTCATGCTTTCTGTAAAATATGCCATTCTTAATAGGATTGGTACTGCTAATTGGGTTCCCACTACCCACACCTCAGACATAGCTACAGGCTTAGCTAGGTTTATTTACTCTGTTGGTACTGGTACTGAGTTTAACAATGGAGCTCATATTTTTGATGAAACTGTGCAACATGCTAAGTCTTGGGCCATTAGAATGCCTATAGCTTTTCCATCCTTGATTTGTAGCATTATTCTTGCACAACACCCTAGTATTTTGACTGCTGATGATGAGGTGAGTAAGAGGGAATCTCCTCTTGACTTTCACCCTAGATTATTTGAAGGGAAGCATGCTGCAGACATTGAAATTGCTGGTCCCTCTAGTGTTGCTCCTTCTGGTGTATCTGCTGGTTCTGGCTCTATGAGTAGAAAGGAAATGATAGCTTCTTTGGAAGCAGCTTGCAAAGCTCTAGATGAGAAGAAAAATAGCCTTGAGCAAGTGATTGTGGCTCTTAGGGAAGAGGAAGCTGCTGAAGAGGGTGAGCAGGTGCAGGTTGGACAAGAAGGAGATGATCAAAGTGATGGAGGAGATACTGAGGAGCTGGAACCCTCAGATTTTAGTGCTGATTTTTGATGGGTGTGTTATTCCCCATTATGATGTATTTTTGTTCTTGCTTTTGTATTTCTGGATCTTATGTTCTTCTGTTGGGCTATGCCCTGGATATTTTTAGCACTTCTTAGTGCATTTGGTTGTAACGGTTTTTGGTACTCTGTGATCCACTCTGTGATCTACTCAGCTACACTGTTCTGAATCTCTATATCTTTGTCAAATTTGTGGTAAAAAGGGGGAGTAGATGTTACAACATGTGTTTCCACATTTACACAGGTTCTCTGGTAGTAGTTGTATGTGGTAGCTGGTAGTGGTAGTATAAATTTTTTCTGGTAGATGTTCTGTGCTGAAATGATCTGCTATATGCCTATGTGTTAGTACTTGCTTGATATGCATGATCTGCTGTGTTAGTCTACTATGCATCATTTCAGGGGGAGTACTATGTATGTGATGCAGGGGGAGATGTTGTATGTGATGTTGGAACATTCTGTTTGTGTCATCTCTGCTAATGTTTGTGATCACTTAAGGCGAAGTAGTTTTCTATGTTTCCGCTGTTGTATGCCTCTGATGTGCTCTAAAGATACGTCTGAATTCTGATATAATGTTTTCCATGAAGGAGTTAGTTTGGAAATTATTTTTGAAGATGTGCTACGCTTCTCTTCTTTTGTGTGTTTATGTTGATGTGAAGAAGTGTTAGTGATGTATGTATCTTTGTAGCTTGTCTGTGTGATCCCAAGTTGTTTTAGCCAAAAATTTGCCAAAGGGGGAGTTTGTTGACTATTTGATGTTGGCTGCATTTTGGTAAAACTATGTTTAAAGCAGGATGTGGCATGAAATGTTACAACATCATTACCTGACGTTAGCGCGCCTGCTGGCGGTATCATTTAATGCGCGCGAGTTTTATTTTTAGAGAAGATCTTTTCTCTTATATATATATATATCAGTTCTTTGCGTGTGCATCAAGGAAGGTTTTATTTCCTAAACAGATCTTGTGCTCAGAGATTGTTTTGGGAATTATTATGAAGACTTATTTTAAAAGTGTATCAAATCTTTTAAAGATATGGTTTTATTTTATATTTGTGAGCTGGATGTTTCTTATGGGCAGAGCTACTGAAGCCCAAATTACCAGCTATATATTGAAGGACGAAAACCTAATTAAGGCAGTTGTTCAAGCCTAATTGTTGAGTCTAGCCGTATTAGGATTCGTGTGTGTGCTTGTGTTTTGTGAGCCTTTCTTGTATCACTTTGATGCAAGCTTAGGACTGTGTGTTCTATTGAGTTGTAAACATAATTGTCTCTGAACGCCAGCTGGCGGTATCATTTAATGCGCGCGAGTTTTATTTTTAGAGAAGATATTTTCTCTTATATATATATCAGTTCTTTGCGTGTGCATCAAGGAAGGTTTTATTTCCTAAACAGATCTTGTGCTCAGAGATTGTTTTGGGAATTATTATGAAGACTTATTTATAAAGTGTATCAAATCTTTTAAAGATATGGTTTTATTTTATATTTGTGAGCTGGATGTTTCTTATGGGCAGAGCTACTGAAGCCCAAATTACCAGCTATATATTGAAGGACGAAAACCTAATTAAGGCAGTTGTTCAAGCCTAATTGTTGAGTCTAGCCGTATTAGGATTCGTGTGTGTGCTTGTGTTTTGTGAGCCTTTCTTGTATCACTTTGATGCAAGCTTAGGACTGTGTGTTCTATTGAGTTGTAAACATAATTGTCTCTGAAGCTTTTAAGCAAGGAGATAGTTATTGTGTGTGTGTCCTCTCCAAAGCTTTTAAGCAAGGAGTTTGGATCTTGGTGCTTGTGTATTGCTCGAAGCCTTTAGGTAAGAGTAATCTAGTGTTTAGGAGAGTGTCTCCACCATAGTGATTGATTCAACAACAGTGTTGGCTGTACTGTTGATATTAAGGAGTGAGTTGGGAACTCATACCTAGGAGTTCCTAGGTAGAAGGACATAAGGATAGTTGCTAGGTGATAAGTTGTAAACGAGGAGTTTGCTGTAAGACTTTGAACTAGGGCTATTAGTGGAATTCCTCCTGGATTGGTATCCCCCAGATGTAGGTTGCAGTTTGCACCGAACTAGGTTAACAAATCACTGTGTGTTTGTTTATTTTTGCACTGTTTACTGTTTTCATTATTTGTTTATTAAAGCGGGTAAGAGTGTTGGAACATCGTGTACAACATCGTGTACTGGTGGGCCAGTTTTTCAGTTACTACTATTTGTATGAAAATGAGAACATTGGAAAAACAGAATCAAAGAATGGACCAAATTGAAAAGAATTTTCATGAACTAGAAATAAGAAATTTGTTCCAAATGTTTCATACAAAGCTACGAAAGAATCTGTGTTTCAGATTTCTATTGGATAAGACTGAGTTAACTCAGACTTAAAAAGAGACTATTGCACCATGCATTCTTGTTGGGAAAATATCGTGCCTTTGAAGCAGTTGATTTTATAATTGAGTAACTTGGACTCAATTCGAACGTTATATGATTAGAAAATTTTATTTATTGCAGTCAAGATAAATGAACCAAAAGTTCATATAAATCAGTGTTTAGAGAATTTGAATCTCTAAAACTAATAAATTATGACATGTCCAAACTTGATGGGATATAAGCTAGAAGTATAAAATGATATTTTATCATATTGATGACCGTGAATTTTGAAAAATAAAATTGATATGTTTGGTATGTTCAATTTCTATAACAGAAATTGAAATTTATGTTGGATAGAGTACCCCAGCATAAGAACAAAAATTCTAATTAAGAAATTTTTGAAGAAAAGACAACCCAGCCTGTCTTACTTTTGAACTCACTAGTAGTGTCTATGAATGTGTATTCATTGAGTATGCTATAAATAGTGAAACATATAGCTCTTAAATGCTAAAGTGATCATAGAATAAAACGATGATGATTTCTATGTAAATATTTACCCCTTTAAATAAATAATAGTGGGGGCACAAGTGGGAACACGACATTAGTGGGGCCAAAATAAATCCCTTTTTCAAAAAAATTAAGAACTAGTGGGGGCACTATATCAGATCACACTCCAGTAATCAGAAATAGTTATGAAAACATCGTGCGAGATGTTATAGAACCTCGAAGAGGTAAGAAAGCAAGAATTGCTAAAAAATATGAACTTGGTTTATACATTGGTAGAAGATCCATTAAGCCTAAAAGAAACTATATCATCATTAGATGCTGAATTATGGCAAGAAGCAATAAACGATGAAATGGATTCTCTAGATTCTAACGAAATATGGCACTTAGTTGAATTGCCTCATAGTTGTAAACTAATCGGTTGTATTTGGATTTTGGAAAAGAACTAAAACCTGATGGTACGGTTGATGAATACAAGGCTCTCCTTGTAGTAAAAGGTTTTAGACAGAGAAAAATATAGACTTCTTCGACACTAATTTACCAGTCACAAGAACCATACCCATAAGAGTACTAGTCCCTTTAGGCGTTGTTCATAACTCAATAGTACTCCAAATGGATGTGAATGTTCCTTTGTTTATGGTGAACTAGAAGAAGAAATCTATATGAAACAACCTGAAAGTTTTGCGATTCATGAACAAGAAAACAAGATCTGTAAGTTAGATAATTCTTTGTGAGGTCTAAAATAAACTCTTAAGGAATGACATGAAAAACATGACATTATAATGAATGAAAGTGACAAATGTATTTACAACAAATATAGAAATATTATTTGCACGATCATATTTCTCTATGAAGACGACTTGCTCATATCCGGTTTAAAGATTCATGTTATGAATTATGTGAAATCATTGTTTATCAACAAAATTGATAAGAAAAACCTAGACCAAGTTGAAGTAATTCTTGGTTTCAAGATTACTAGATCAGAAAAAGAGAACTTTTCTGTTAAATCTCACAAAGTTGAGAATTTCTTAAGGAAATATAATTATTTGAATGTAAACTTGCAAGGACACCTTATGATCCAAATATAAAACTTTTCAAGAACATTTGAGATGGTGTTGGACCAACAGAATATGTGAGCATCATTGGCAATCTTTAGGTATGTCATTAAATGTATTAGACTCGACGTTGGCCACGTCGTGAGACTCTTATTCAAGTTTACAAATAGACTGATGAGAAGCATTGTCATGCTATTGAAAGAGCCATAAGGTGCCTCAAGAAGATTATGACTCTAGAATTACATTATAAGAAGTATCATATTGTACTTGAATGGAACAAGATACAAATGAGAAGTATCCTATCGTACTTGAATGGTACAAGATACAAAATAGAACATCCTTCAGATAAGTCTTAAAGCGACCAGTGACTGCACATTGAGCATCACTGGAGGAGTTGTCTGTTAAAACAAATGATATTAACTCGGTCCTATATGGAATGAATCTGAGATGAGAACACTAGAGAAAACTAGTGAAGAAGCAAGTTTACAAAGTGATTGTTAGTTGAGATCCCCTTGTGGATAAAACCGTTGCCAGAAGTGTTAATTGTGATAGTACTGCAGCTATTACAAAAGTTGAGAATCGCTACTACAATGGTAAGAGGCGATTATTAAGGCACGAACACATAAAGGATTAGAGAGCTAGCTACTCTCAAAAGGAACTATTAAGTATATCATGTACGTACTGATAAAGAATTAGTTAATCCTTTGACGAAAGGACTAACAAGAGAGAAAGTCTTAAATACATCTATCAAGATGAGACTAATGCCTATAGCTCACTACTGATGGTAACCCGACCTAACTGACTGGAGATCCCAAGAAATAGGTTCAATGGGTAATAACAAGTCATAAAGTGATAGAACATGCTATGAGAGAAAATAAAGAAAGCATGATTCCTGCAGCGAATAGAGGATGAGATAATAGAAACTCTTAATGAGATCTATACTCCATATGGAGTGGAGTACACAGCTACAGGAGTACTCTTGATAGACTCACCTATGCGAATGTGGAACTGAGGCCGGTTCCTATGGAATTTGGGGCAGAATACCTAGAGCGTTCGTTAAAACTGGGATACACGTGCAGGGCCATAAATGCACGGGCTTTTTGAATACACCTTAAGAAAAGGTTGTGTGTGGGTTCTATGTCTGAGATTGAGTTCAATGCTACATGCAACTCTTGTTAATCGGAATTTTACCTGCTATGCAAAGGTTCAAGTTGTTGGCGACACCTTTGTTTATTAGCTACCTTATAGAAACGTTTTGACGTTATTATTGAAACCATTTTTTAAATTCAAGTGGGGGATTGTTGGAATATTTGTGTGAAGATGGAAAAAAATTGGAAGGTTGGAAGATTAAACACCAAGTAATTAAACTTTGATATAATATTGTGTGAATTGAAAAAATAGAGTGTGGGGGTCCCACATAAAATAGATCACACATATTAGTAGTGTTTAAATTGTGATATTTAATTTTAAATACATGATAATGATGAAAATAATATTAACTATTATTTTTATTCATGGATATCACTTTGCATAATTTTAACTTATGTTTGTTGTGATAAGATTCAGAATCCAACTGAATTTCCTATCTTTTCTTCATTAGTTTGTTTCATCAACTTTTGTGGATTTATTTCTTTTGATCTTATCCATTAGAGTAACTGCTGCTGCAATTTTTGCTAAAACAGTTACAAAATCTCTATATAAATAGAGGACTCCACTCAGTTCAAAAAACACACCAAAGAGTTTCTATTGAGTTGTCGAGAACTCTTTCTCTCTTCTCCCTCCAGCTTGTGTTGACGAGTTATTCTTCTTCTATCTCATTTTTCTGTCCCTTCGAAAATAAGAGTGTTCTTAAGACCTTAGTCCCTATTCGGTATGTCCCTTTGAAATAAAGAAAGGTCTTAAAAACATAGTCCCTTGGATAATGTATGTCCCTTCAGAATAGAGAGTAATTTTAAGATCATAGTCTCTTTCGAAACAATAATGTCCCGTCGGAATTAAGAATGATCTTAATATTATATAAATATCATTTTAATATTTTTTCTATTTGAGGAGAAATTATAAAGTCGAAATGGTGGTATCACCATATTTGAGTGGTCGTAGTACCATATTGATGGTTTGGAGAACTTAAAATTAGAATGGTGGTAACACCATATTTGAGTGGTCTCAACACCATAACAGAGTGGTAACAATACCATATTAAAGTGGTTTCAGTATTAAAAGAGTGGTCTTAGTACCATATTGAAGGTGTAATTCTCGAACGGTTTTCTACGGTGCAGTAGTTAATCGCACAGTTGTAGCTGAGCTTGTTTTATCCTGGAGGCGGCGTGGTTGATAGTCTACCTTGCACAATTTTGGATAGTGCCACGAAACGTCTTAAAGAGAGCGACCTGGTCGTGACTCAACCTAGTAACAACTTCGGTAGATATTCTCTTTTAAAATAGAATTTGGAGAACCAAAATACAATAATTTGGAAATCCAAAACCAACAATTACTCCCTCCAATTCTTAATATAAGAAAGTAAAAAAATATATATACTACCTTTTAGATTTATAGAATTATTAATGTATTTGGTTTAAAAAATGGATCAAATAGATCAATCATTATATAAACTTAATAAACAAAAATTATCTTATATAGTTTTATAAATTGTTAATAAAAAAAATATTATGATATTATAGTTTATAATAAAAAAGTTGTAGTTTATAAAGTAAAATAGATTTATTTTTCTGAGGGGTGGTTAGTAAAAATGATAGTATATGTAATTCATACAAGTTAGTAGGTAATTAGATTGTTAGAAAAAATATATGTTGTGGGATGATGTTCGAATTTCGGACATTCCATTTATTCAGTCTTATTATTATTAAAGGAATAGTATAATAGAAAAAATTGAAACTAATTTGAATTATTGTCAATAACGAGGTAGATTTAATATGAATTAATTACAACGATGACGTGGTAGATTTTTACATGTAGTTCGCATGAAAAATCAAAAATAGAAACTAATTTGAATTATTGTCAACGATGGAGTAAATGGATCAATATGTTTCTCTAAGTAGTAGGATGTATGATAGAAAATATGCGGATAGAAGGACACTTAAAGCGCGTTTTAAGGATGGAGTTGAAGAATTTGTTACTTACGCGATGTCGTGAGATGTTGTCAAAAGAGAGGGAGAGATACAATGTTTGTGTCTTAAATGTTTGTATGGTTCCGTTTAGAGCCCATAAGATGTTATAAATCATTTAAAAAAGTGTTGGATTCATGGATGGTTATTACGTCTAGATACATCACAGTGACAAAGAACCGCCAAATATTAATACACAGTTTGATGTTAATATGCACGCTAACTTCAAGCAGTACTGGAGCGCGTACGGAGTGCGAAAACTTTGGCCAGATGGAATATATGGTCGGTGACGCTCTCGGGGTGAACCTGTCTTACAAAAGGGGCGGCGAAGAGGAAATAATCCGAACGAGAAATTTGCGAAGTTTTATTCAATGATGGAGGACGTAAACAAACTGTTGTTTTAAGGGTCGTCTGACTCGAAGTTGTCTATGAGTGTGAGGCTTTTAGCTACCATGTCAATTTGGAACGTGTCCGAAAATTGCTTGGAGTTCTTCTCGAAAATGATGTTGGATGTGACTCCTGTAATAGGCAACTTGCCAACAAGTTATTATGATGTCAAAAGATTGGTGTCGAAGTTGGGATTGAAAGTTAAAAAGATCGATTGTTGCGTTCAAGGGTGCATGTTGTTTTACGACAATGAGTTCAGTAGAAATGATGGTGCGTTGGTGCGTTGGAGGAATCAATGAGGGAGGTGGAGATGACTTCTATGGCGTGATTAAACACTTTTTTTTAATTGAGTTACTGATATGTCGAACAATATAACGACGTTGTGGTATTTTATATTGAGTGGTTTGACCCAGCTAGGGGAACAAAATTGATCCAAAGCACAAAACTGTTGACATGCAAATTGATAGAAGATATAACTCATTTGATCTGTTTATCTTGGCAAGTAAATGTTTCTAAGTGTATTATGTACCTTATCATTCTCATGACCGGTGTAAACGAGGATGGTGTTCTGCTATCAAGACAAAACCAACTTGTCAAATGATGCAATGTCTCATGTTCCAGATGTGATTGGAGTTGATCCAATTACAAATTTGGTTTACAGAGACAATAACGAGGATCAAATTGATGTTGAAGTGTTGATTGAATTGTTAAACAACAATGATAATAACGAGGATGCAAATAACTCTGAAAAGGATAAGTTTAAAAATATGGTGGAGGCAGCAGAGAATTTTATTATGTTCGGGCGACGTCGAGGATAAGTTTGATGCCTCCCAACATAGTAAAATTTCATGCAGCCTCTATCATATTTTTAAACTTATCCTTCTTCTTAGGAACAGACACTTCGACTGCCTTACCCCTATTTTTTCCAGACATATATGCATAGTAAATACTCATTTATCTCCTGTAAAATACGCGCATTTTGATTTACCCTCTGCCTGATTTCTTCTTAAAACAAACCTTACAATATAAAGATTCCCCTATTTACCCCCGTGTTCTGACATCAAAGTATCTAACTGGACCAAGATGATGATGTGTCAAGTACACGTGTGTTCTGGTGAACAAATAAGGGGGGTGATAAAGTATATGAACCGTATGTAAGAATCAATAATTCATGTTTATTCCAAAAAGTTCAACCTTTTACAATGAAGCATTAGCTCCTATTTATAGATTACAATGGGGGTAGTTATGGAGTGCCACGATCAAGGATTCCCCAAGATCGTGGCGGTTTCTTCTTCTGGCTCCGCCTCCCACGTGGTGGTGAAGGGCGGTTTCTTCCTATCCTGGTGGAGATCATGGTGGTAAGGGGTGGTTACTCTCTCTTGTGTGCCATCGTGCTGGCGGGGTCTTTTAGGATGGTAGTAGATATTTGGGGCGAGGGCGCCATCCATGCAGCGTATCGCCTTTGTCTTGCTTTCCCGCCAAGTTACATATTTGAATCTGTTTTGGACTATCTTGTTGGGCCTTTAATGAATTTGGGCCTATGTCCTGATTTTGGGCCTTACCCCAGTCCACAGCCCCCCAAGCACGAGGCTCAAAGAGGCGAAGTGGTGATGATGGGGGTGAGGCCAATAGTGATGATCGTGGGGTGTAACCGCCCACTAACTTTCTTCAGTTTGCACCGCCTTCGTCCCTATAAGTAGCCCTTGTGAGTGCTTTGGGTCTTGCTCATGCTTCTATATCTTTGTTAACCTCTTATGCTTTTTTGATTGCCGATGATCATGGCAGATTCTCTTTCTGTGCTGGAATCGCCTGCTATGCCTGCAATTAGGCGTGTAAGGAACAAAGTTGAGGAGAGCATAGACGATCTCTTGGATAGTGTGGGAGAGTTTCAGGAGTATGTTGAGGAACTCAATGATTACAAATGGCGCTTGACCGGCGCTCAGAAGGCTTTTCTGGACCGGGCCTTAGAGTTGTCTAACCGCTTGGAGAAAGACGCTGCTTTTATTGAGACCACTAACGCCGTCGCAACTTGCTATAGCGAACTTGAGGATACGCTGGAGAAGAAGATATCTGTTACCAAAGATAGCATCGATCTGCAAGAGGAGTCGCTTTATCTTAACTTATCCGCTGAGGAGGCCGTTGAGAACCGCATTGAAGTGTTGGAGAAGGAGCTTCGTCCTCTGATGAAGAGAAAAAGAAACCTTCAACTGGATATTGAGTATGATGTTGCTCGCCTCATTAGGACTCGTTCTTCACTTGCTCGCCTCAGGGAGAAGATGGACAGGTTGCAGGATGACCAAGATAAAATTAGTCCTGACCTTATGGTGGCCAAAAAGTACAAAGAGGAGATCGAAGATCAGCAGGCCGACACTGTTGCGGCTGCATATGTCGTTTCTTAAGTAGTTTTGTTTCCTAGCAGTTTAGATTTTTCCCTTCTGTTGTATGTATTGTGTTTGGATGTTTGTATTGTGTACCTTTTGTTCTCCAATGTTTGTAATGTATTTCTTTAGTCAATGAAGTTTCCAATTTCGCATAAATAACTGTGTTTTTCTTTTACCTCGCCTCTGGGGCGCGACATTGGCTCGCCCTTGACACGCGTCAGTCATCGTACTGGCTAGTTTTCCTCCGAAACGTTTCATCTTTTCGAACTTTTCCTTTTTCAACTGGTACCTTTCTTTTATAAATACGTTGCCTCTTGTTCACTATTTCTTTTACTTTGATCACAAATTTGAGGATTTTCGCTTGCTTGCCCTTCTGTTCCTTGTATTTCCGAAGTGAGTTTCTTGCTTCCCTGGTGGATTTTTTCGCGCTTTCATAGCGAGTTTCCCGTTACCCACGTTCTCCATTATCTCCCAGGAGTTAACCGCTCTTTATCATCAGGTATAACCGCTACTTCCTTCTTTGTGTCTTTTATTTTTCTTTTTTCTCCGATTTCGCGCTAGGGTTTCTAGGGTTTCCGTAAAAATGGTGATTCTGAGAGATTTGGATAACGATGACGAGAGGAGTCCTCCTTGTCCTCTTATCATTGGTTCCCCTTTAGAGCGTCAAGTGCGTGAGCATTTTACCAGGCCTGATGGGTCCTTCGATTATAGCGGCTATTTTTCTGAAGTCCTGGGGGAATCCTTTAACGTTGAGGGTGGCAGTAGTGATAGTGACAGTGATAGTAGTAGCGGGAATAGCAGTGATTGTGTAATAATCTCTCCTTCGTCTTTCACAGGAAAACGAAGAGACGAATCGCTTGCTATAGTTGCTGTAGGACCTGAAGCCATGGCCAGGGAGGTTTCTTCCATGTACCAGGATGTTGAGAGCGTGGAGGCTTTTAGGAAAAAGTTTGACGTCTCAGGGACTTTTAATGAGGAAGACGTCGTACTCGAACCGGTGGAGGAGGACGAGTATGTTGTTGATGTGCCCCGTTCTGACCTGGTTACCTTCTTCATGTACACCAAGTTCATTGAAGATTTTCATTTGTTCTTTCCCTTCACTGAATTCCAGAAGTCTATGCTCAGGGTTTTGAATGTCGCCCCTCCCCAACTTAGCCCTAACAGTTGGTCCTTTATCAAGGCTTATGAGCTAGTTTGTTATGGCCTTGAGATTCCCGAGCCTTCAGTGGCGGTCTTCTTTTCTTTCTATCAAGTCAAAAATTTCCTTCCTCAGAACGTGGTGCCTCTGAGTGCGCAACCCAACCGGGGCTTGTTTCAACTGTACAGCTCTAATTACAAATATTATAAGGACACCTTTGTTCGTGTCCGAGGGGCTGAACATTGTTCAAGCGTGATGTATGATGACGGTGGTGCTTCTCTTTTCCCCTTTCACTGGACAGACAATCCCAGGTTGATTAAGGGTGCTGTGTATGAGAGGCTGAGTGAGTTTGAGAGAGATACGGTGGCGTATTTAGAGTCTATGAGCCAAATGCATCCTAGGGAGCTTCTAGATGCTGACCGTGCTCCTGCTGTTTTACACAAGTATCTCCGTAAGTAATTTTGCGTATCGCCTTATCTTTTCATATGTTTTTTTGATTGTTTGTCGCTAATCCTTCTTGTTTTTCTTTGTAGAAGATATGTCGAGCTTGACTCCTGCTCAGAGGCGTGAATTTGTGGAGAAGGCGAGGAGGAAGAAGGAACAACCTGATCCCAAGGTTGATGTTCTTAGCCAATTGGACGTGGGCGAGGACAAAAAGAAGAGGAAGCACGATTCGAAGATCAGCGTCCTAGTGAAGCCTTCTAGTTCTGGTTCCCTTGCTGGGGAGAAAGTTGCAAAAAATGAAGAGGAGACGAAGTCTCCTGCAAAGAAGAAACTTAGGGGTTCGTCTCGGAGGAGCAAGAAGGATCAGGACGTCGCCGAGGTGGATAAGGACCTGGTGGATGTTGATAACTATGTGGCGGAGCGCTCCCCTGCCATGGATGAGGCTGTTGCCGAGGCGATCCAAGTTGCGAAGTCCTCGCCCTGGGATCCTATGTTTGACCCAGAGGCGTTTCTCTCCAAGATGGTGGACATGGCAGGGAATTCAGCTCGCTTCAACAATACAGCTACTGGCGACTTGGCGAGGATGGCTCTTGGTTATGAGTTGAAGGGTCTCTTGCTTAATTATGCCCTGGCGTCACGCCAGAGGGCTGAACTCTCGGCCGCCAAGGATAAGGAGGCTTTAGTGGAGAAGAATCTGGTCGTTCTTGAGAAGGACATAGAGACGGCCAAAGCCAGGTGCGAGGGCGAGCTGAAGAGTCTGAAGGAAAAGCATGTCAAGGATGTGGCTGACTTGGAGGAGAAGTACAAGGGTGACCTGTCTAAGGCCAAGAAGGACAAGGAGACGGCCGTTAAAGCTATGAATGACGCCCAGGCCAAACTTGATTCCAAGGATGAGCGTATCAAAGCTTTGATGCAGGAGAATGAGGTCGCCCTTACTGAACTGAAGTCTTTGAAGGAGGAGAAGGCTGGGTGGATATCCCAGAAGGATGCGCTTGAGATTCAGGCTGGGGAGCAATATGACGAAGGGTTTGCGTTTGCTTTGGAGCAAGTGAAGATTCTTTTTCCTGATCTCGACCCAGCCATCCTTAGTCAAGCTGACGCCATGGCCCTTGTTGAGGATGGCAAACTCATTCCTTATGTTCCCTCTCAACCAATCCCGGACTCAACTGCCCAAGAGTCGCCTGTTGCTGTGGAGGACCCTCCTGCTAATGATTCGCCTGTTGATAAATGAGTGCTTCTTTGTAATTTTCTGTTTCATTTTGTTGATCGCCCCTGTGTGGGTTTGATGTATTTGTAATGACAATCTTTTGGGTGCCCTTTTGAGGCCTTTGTATCTTAAGCACATTTTGGTTATATGCCTTTGATTTATTTTCCCATACTTTGATTTTTGTATGTCGTATGTCTTTGCTTTATACTTACACGTCTACTCCTTTTGATTTCGCTGTGTGGTGATACGTTTTGTTATATCGCTGAGGTGACGCCCATTAATTTGCAGGGCGAGGATTGATACAGTGGCGAGATACCCTTCACGTGGCGTGCGTTTCTAAGTGTTGACTGGTCCAGGTTTTCTGTTTCAGTCTTCCTTGGTTTTCGTAACTGCCTGTTTGACTGGCCAATCCTTTTATTGCGGTGGTTGGAAACTGCTTCCTCCATTTATTTCGGTTTTCCAGTTACAAACATTAGGTTTTGATGATCCGGCCGCTTATAAATAACAAATCTTTCTTCCCTTTTCCTTCATCGCTTTTTCCTATCTTTATCCCTTCTTTCGTTTTGCTTTCTTTCCTTTGATTTTTCGTGATGGGTAAGAGTGATAACAAACAATGTGTTGCTGGGAGACCCAAAACTCGGCCGGCGAAGAAGAAGAATGGTGCTTCTTCATCTAAAGCTCCTCGTGGGAAAGCGGCAAGGCAGGCAAAGGCCAAGAATGCCCCTGTCTTGCCCAGTTCATCAAGCTCGGAAGACATTGATGAAGATTATGCTGAGTTCTTGAAGACCTACGTTCCTGAGGATTTCCTCGATTATGGGCCTTCCTTCTCTGTGGATGAAGGTTCTCAGGTGACGACGGAAGCATCGGCGAAGGCGCCTAAGTCTTCAAAGGTGCGAGCCTCCAAGTTACGCTCCTCGTAGACGAGGATGATGGATCTACTGGTTCGCCTGGACAAACTGAAGTGGAAATATAATGCCAGGCGCCACGTGATCCCTTTAGGATTATGCAAGTGTTGATGCTTATTGTAGTAGTTTTCAAGCACTTGTATAATCTTTGAATAATCCGGGTCATAAAAAGGTTGTTTATGCGAGTGATAAACAAGTTGTCTATGCGACAGTTTGTTTATATGAGTGATAAACAAATTATTTATGCGAGTGTAGTCCTAGGACCTCGTACACCCGTTTGAATTTGATGTATTTTCTTTTGATCTTGTATCCAAATCTGTAGTAGTTTTCTTTGAATTTGTATTCAATCTTCAATGAATGAAATCAGATTTTGGATGATTCTGTTGTGGTTTCTGTTCTTTATCATATCTAATCCTTGGATCGTATTTTTACCTGTTTACAAACATAATGCATGTGATAACGTATAATAAAGTTACCTTTTATTTGGGCGTCGCCCTTTTGATAAGCTTCGTCTTGACGCATTTTTGTGTTTTCCTCGTTTCCAACTAAAAAGTTTTCTGGGTAACGTTCTGGGTTTTCAACCATTCTTTGATTATTCTGGACGTCCTCCTCTCGCTAAAAGGTGGAGAGAGTGTCGCTTAGGTATTTCTACCTGTTTTTATTCTGGACGCCCCCACTAAAAAGTTTAAAGGGTAGCGCCTAGGTGTTTCAACCTGATTTTATTCTGGACGCCCCCCACTAAAAAGTTTAAAGGGTAGCGCCTAGGTGTTTCAACCTGATTTTATTCTGGACGCCCCCCACTAAAAAGTTTAAAGGGAAGCGCCTAGGTGTTTCAACCTGATTTTATTCTGGACGCCCCCCACTAAAAAGTTTAAAGGGTAGCGCCTAGGTGTTTCAACCTGGTTTTATTCTGGACGCCCCCCACTAAAAAGTTTAAAGGGTAGCGCCTAGGTGTTTCAACCTGATTTCCGTCGTATCCTACTCGTAAGATTTTATGGATATCGCAGTTTCTATTTCTGACGCCCCCTACTCGTAAGATTTACGGGCGACGTCAAGGTGTTTCAACTCGTTTCCGTCGTATCCTACTCGTAAGATTTTATGGATATCGCCGTTTCTATTTCTGACGCCCCCTACTCGTAAGATTCACGGGCGACATCAAGGTGTTTCAACTCGTTTCCGTCGTATCTTACTCGTAAGATTTTATGGATATCGCCGTTTCTATTTCTGACGCCCCCTACTCGTAAGATTCACGGGCGACGTCAAGGTGTTTCAACTCATTTCCTTTAGAGTGTGCTTCAAACATATGTGACAGTTCTTTGCAAACCAAAAAATTTTAAAGCGGTGGGCCTCGTTAAAAACTCCTATCTTCATAGGAGAAAAGAATGTCCCACCGTTATTTATTAATTGGAAGAAAGATTTCAGTACAATTTTTGATACACATGCAACAAATTTAAAAACAAATTTAGAAAGTCACACGCCGAGGCGCTGCTTCATCAATGTTTCTCTTAGTGGTTTCAACTGTAGTAAAATCTGAGATTGGCCACGTTCCATGTTCGATGTAGGACTTCTCCTTCCATTGTTTCCAATCTGTAAGCGCCTCCCTCGAACACTTCATTGACACGGAAAGGACCCTCCCAATTTGCTGCTAGCTTTCCTCCTTTGTCTTTTCCCATGGGTCTTTTGAGGACTAAGTCTCCCTCTCTGAACCTCCTTGGAATAACTCTTGTGTTATATCTTCTCGCTGCTCTCTGCTTTGAGACAAATTCTCTGAAGTGAGCTTTGTCTCTTAGTTCCTGCATCAAATCCAGGTTTTCTTCTAATGCTGTTGAATTCTCTTCTAGCGTAAGGGTGTCCCTTCGCCAACTTGGTGGGTTTATCTCTGCGGGGATCATTGCGTCTATGCCGTATACCATGGTGAAGGGCGCCTCGCCTGTTGAGGATTGAGGCGTGGTATGGTACGACCATAGAATTGGTAAGAGGTGGGCGACCCAACCCTCGCCTTTGCTTGTGATTCTTCTTTTGATGGCTTTCAGGATTACCTTGTTAGCGGATTCTGCTTGACCATTGGCTTGAGGGTGTTCTACAGAGATAAAAGTGTTTTGTATGCCCTTACCTTTGCAAAAGTCGACTACTTTTTCGCTGGCGAACTGAGTTCCATTATCGGAGACGATGTATTTTGGTAGTCCGAACCTGCATATGATCTTTCTCCAGTAGAATTTCTTGACTTGATCTACTGAGATGTTTGAAAGGGCTTCTGCTTCTATCCATTTGGTAAAATAATCTATTGCAACAATGATCCATTTTGCTTGTCCCGTTGAGGCGGGGAAAGGTCCTAAAATATCTGTTCCCCACATGAAGAAAGGCCAAGGGGATAGGACGGATTTCAATGGTTCTCCTGGGGCGTAATGCAAATTTGCGAATCTTTGGCATTTGTCACATGTTTTGACGTATCTGGCCGCGTCGCTGTGTATTTCTGGCCAATAAAAACCTGCCCTTAGGATTTTCCCTGCTAAGGCTCTCGCCCCAATGTGGCTTCCACATGATCCTTCATGTATTTCCTCTAGTATCCCTTTGGCTTCTTCTTGGCTGACGCAGAGCATGATTGGGCCTGAAAATCCTCTTTTATAGAGCTTGTCTCCTAGCATGGAGTACCATGCTGCTGCCCTTTTGAGCTTGTATGCTTCTTCCTTTGCTGCTGGTAGCACATCCTCTTGGAGATACCTTATGATTGGTGTTCTCCAATCCTCTGCTTCGATGATCATCAAGACCTCTTCTGTGGTGATGTTGGGGTTTGCAATGGTTTCTTGGATAAAAGTTATGTTGCTTCCAGGTTTCTTAGTGCTCGCCAGCTTTGACAACAAATCCGCTCTGGCATTCTGTTCTCGTGGGACATAGATCAGCTCGAAAGATCTGAAGAGGTTAGCGAGGCTGCGTACCTTCTCCAAATACTTGATTAGTTGAGGATCTTTGGCTTGGAACTCTCCTGAGACTTGGTTTGTTACTAGTTGTGAGTCGCTCTTGGCCTTTAAGTCCGTTATATCCATCTCCTTTGCTAATTTTCATTCCGGCGATCAGGGCTTCATATTCTGCTTGGTTGTTGCTCGCCTTAAAGGCGAACCTTAATGATTGCTCAATTAGGACTCCATCTGGTCCCTCCAATACTACTCCGGCTCCACTTCCCTTGATGTTGGAGGCTCCATCCACGGATAACGTCCAAGGTTGCTTGCTATTTTCTTCAGCGGGCGTTGTAAGCTCCAGCAAGAAATCTGCTAGTATCTGTGATTTGATGGCCCCTCTTGGGGAAAAAGTCACGTCGAATTCTGATAGCTCAACTGACCATGCTACCATTCTCCCTGCTAAATCTGGTTTTCTCAAGACATTTTTGATGGGGTAGTCCGTTTTTACCACAATTTTGTGGCTCTGAAAGTATTGCCTTAGTTTTCTCGCCGTCACTATGACCGCTAGTGAGAGCTTCTCAATCTTTTGGTACTTTGCCTCTGCGCCTTTGAACGTCCTGCTGACGAAGTAGACAGGCTTCTCTTCTCCTTTTATTTCTTGAACTAATGCGGAGCTAAGGGCTTTGTCCGAGACGGCGAGGTATAGGTAAAGAGTATTCCCTTTCTCTGGGCGAGTGAGGATTGGTGGCGAGGCGAGGAATGTTTTTAACTTTTGGAATGCCTCTTCGCATTGGGTACTCCATACGAATCTTTCGCTTTTCCTGAGGGTGGAAAAGAAATGGAAAGCCTTTTCTCCCGCGCAGGATAGAAACCTTGATAGCGCTGCGATCCTTCCTGTCAACTGTTGTACTTCTTTGACCGACGTTGGGCTTCTCATGTCTATGATGGCTTGGCATTTGTCAGGATTTTCCTCTATTCCTCTGTTTGTTAACATGAATCCAAGGAATTTCCCTGATTGTACTCCGAATGAGCATTTGGCGGGGTTTAGCCTCATGTTGTACTTTCTTACTGAGGCGAGGATGTCGCCCAAATCTTGATCATGCTCGCCCTCTTCTGTGGTTTTGACCACCATGTCGTCGATATACACCTCCAGATTCTTACCAATCTGTTCCGAGAAAACCCTATCCATAAGCCTTTGGTAAGTTGCTCCTGCGTTCTTCAAACCGAATGGCATGACGTTGTAGAAGTAGTTGCAGGTGTTGCTCATGAAAGCTGTGTGAGGTGCATCGGCGGGGTTCATCTTGATCTGGTTATATCCTGAATAAGCGTCCATGAAACTGAGCATCTTGTAGCCTGACGCTCCGTCTATCAGTCTGTCAATGTTGGGTAACGGATAAGGATCTTTGGGGCATGCCTTGTTTAAATCCGTGAAGTCCACACACATTCTCCATTTTCCGTTTGCTTTTTTCACCATCACGACGTTGGCTAGCCATGATGGATATTTGATTTCCTCTATGAATCCTGCTTCCTTTAATTTGGTTACTTCTTCATTGATGGCTTCTCTCCTTTCTTCTCCGACCTTCCTTTTCCTTTGTGAGACGGGCTTGGTCTCTGGCGAGATGGATAATTTATGTGTTATTATCGTCTCATCTATCCCAGGCATATCTGATGGGTGCCATGCGAATAGGTCGATGTTCTCCTTGAGTGTCGCCAGGATTTTTTCTCTTTCTTCTGGCTTCATGGAAGTGCCTATGTTTGTTGTTTGGTGTGCCTCACTACCAATCTGCACTTTTTCTAACTCTTCGATGGGGCTGACTCTTCTGTCTTGGAGCTCTTCTCTTGGGTCTAGATCTAACGGGCTGATCATGTTGACGCCTCCTGTTTTGGAAACTGGGCGAGCCGAACTTGAGGCGTTAGCTGCTCTGTGTCTTATTTTTAGACTTGATTCGTAGCAGCGCCTTGCCAATGCTTGATCTCCTTTGATGGTTCCGACTTTTCCGTTATCTAATGGATATTTGATGGAGAGGTATAGCGTTGACATGGCCGCTTCCAGGGTGTTAAAAGCTGGCCTTCCAATAATGATGTTGTACGATGTGAAGGGGGTTTTTACCACCAAGTATCTTACCTTGATGGTTTTGGCTTGATCTCTGACTCCGAATGTTGTGAGCAAAGTGGTATAGCCCATAACTTCTACTTGCTCGCCTGCGAAACCTACTAACGTGCCGTTGTAGGGCAGCAGATGCTCGTTGGATAGTTGCATAGCCTTGAAGGCTTCCCAGTACATAATGTCGGCCGAACTTCCTGAGTCAATCAACACCCTCTTAACGTCGCAGTTTAGGATTTGCACTTGGATCACTAACGGGTCGTCGTCATGGGGCATGACCTCCCTTTTATCGTCTTTGGTGAAGGCTAAATCTGGAGTGTGCGAGATGGAAGTGTGTCCCACGAATTTTGCTTCGAACTCGGAATGCCTTATGTAGCGCTTTCGGGCGTTACTGGACTCGCCTCCGCCTGCGAAACCTCCTGCGATGGTGTTAACTGCTATCCTTACTTTTTCTTCTTCTAGGTTTTCCTCATGGTTTTCCTGTGGGTCTCTTCTCACTTTTGGGACTACAACCTTTCCATCGGCGGCGTCTTCTAGAAATTTCCTTAGATGGCTGCTTTTTATAAGTTCCTCGATGAGGTCTCTTAGTCTAAAGCATTTCTCGGTGTCATGTCCTTTACATATGTGGTATGCGCACCACGCATTAGTGTTGTGTCCCATCTGATAATCTTTTCCTCTCTTTTGAGGTAATCTGGAGAGTCCTGCTTCGAGGATTTCATCTAGAACATAAACCTTTGCCCTGTTTAATGGAGTATATTCCTTTTCTGGGAAACTGCCTGCATCTCGCCTCATCTGGTGATGGTATGGTTTCCTTTGGGGGTTGTACCCTCTATGATCTGGTTGACGTCGTCTTGGTGGGTATGCTTCTGGGGCTTTGTAACTTTTCTCGGCGTTGCTTTCCTCGCCTTTGATGTAACACTCTGCTCTCTTGATGACTTCTTGCATCGTGGTTGCGGGCTTTTGCGCTAGGGACTCGTTGAAGTGTCCTGCCTTTAAACCATTGTGAAACGCTGCCACAAACATCTCCTGATTAGGATTTGATACTTTGATGGTCGCCTCGCAGAATCTTGCCAAATATTCACGCAGGGTTTCGGTGTGGTTTTGGCGAATGGTGAAGAGGCTGGTGGCGGTGACCTTAATGTGTTTTGATCCGGAGAATTGCTGGATGAACTTGCGCTGGAAATCTGACCAATCTGCTATGGAGTTCCTTGGCAAATTCATGTACCATCTCAAGGCTGCTTCTTTCAAAGTGCCGGAGAGTAGTTTACATTTTAAATGGTCCGCCGCTCCTATGATGGCGGTTTGCGTTCCAACTGCCATCAAATGTTCTGACGGGTCCGTTTTTCCGTCAAATGTTGGAAGGTGTGGTGTTTTGAAGTTTTCTGGGACCCTTGCATCCCATATGGCTTGTGCCAGGGGCTGGGAGTCGTTGATTTCGTCATCGTTGTCCTCGTTCCCTTTGTCCGCCTTTTCTTGGTCTAAGGACGTTACTCTTGCTTGGAGTCGCCTTAGTTCGTTGACGGCCTCTGTCAACGTCATGTTGTTGCCTGTGCCGGTGCCGGTACCGGATCCATGATTGGGTGTTGCTCCCGTCATGTTGGGAGGCTTTCGTCACTTGAAAATGGTAGGCTGGGAATCGTTTTACCGCAGCCCCACGGTGGGCGCCAAAATGTCCTGGTGAACAAATAAGGGGGGTGATAAAGTATATGAACCGTATGTAAGAATCAATAATTCATGTTTATTCCAAAAAGTTCAACCTTTTACAATGAAGCATTAGCTCCTATTTATAGATTACAATGGGGGTAGTTATGGAGTGCCACGATCAAGGATTCCCCAAGATCGTGGCGGTTTCTTCTTCTGGCTCCGCCTCCCACGTGGTGGTGAAGGGCGGTTTCTTCCTATCCTGGTGGAGATCATGGTGGTAAGGGGTGGTTACTCCCTCTTGTGTGCCATCGTGCTGGCGGGGTCTTTTAGGATGGTAGTAGATATTTGGGGCGAGGGCGCCATCCATGCAGCGTATCGCCTTTGTCTTGCTTTCCCGCCAAGTTACATATTTGAATTTGTTTTGGACTATCTTGTTGGGCCTTTAATGAATTTGGGCCTATGTCCTGATTTTGGGCCTTACCCCAGTCCAACGTGTAATTAACTTAATTTACATTTTAATTTTTATTCCACATCACTTATTAACATAATTATTATTTTTTAGGCTTAAATGCAGTTTTACCCCCCATATTTTGAGTGAATCGGAATTTTACCCCCCCTATTTTTAAATCCGGAATTTTACCCCCCCTATTTTATAATTCTTTGGATTTTTGCCCCCCCTAAAGCTCAAATGCAATATGTCATGTGAGAAATTCTAACCTAGGCACAAACACAAATGACAAGTGTTAGGCACACTCACATATGTCAAAAAAAATTAAAGAGAAAAGAAATAAAATGATGTTGATTGATGTGACTATATTATTTTTGTTTTAAATTATTGGATTTGTGTGTGTGTGCCCAAATATATATTATTTGGGTTTGTGCCTATGCAAGTCTTTCTCCATGTCATGTTTGGTTTAATTGAATGATCCGAGGAATTGTGAAACAGTATGCATAAATATTGGATTATGGCATACAAGAGTTAAATAGATTATACATATTACTTCCTGATATGAATACAAACGGTGTTGAATTTCAATCCTATATATCTTGACTTTACTTTGCCTTTTCATTATTGGGTGCTGCTATATAGTATTGTTATTGTTATCAAACAACTTACTATCAAAGAAAGAAAGAAAGAAGTAGTGTTGTTTTACTAGCTGCGTTCATCAATCAATCATTCATATCGAGAACACGCTTGAGCCTTTGAGAAATTGTGAGTGGTGCTGGATTGTATCAACAATGTTTGTATATTTCAAGCTTAAGCCTATAATCAACACAGTATAATATTTTTTTATAACTGCAAAATTTTAATTTATATGAGCTAGTTAACCAAGCACAAGAAGTGGCAAAAAACCAACCATGAGGTCAGCAAGGCAAAAACAAAACACACACAAAGACAGGCCTGGAAGAAAAAAAAAAAAAAACAGAAGCAAAAACAACATAATAGTACAAAGACAAGTTGCATTTGTGCTTAGTGCCTCACAATTTCTTGGATCATTCAATTAAACCAAACATGACATGTTGCATTTGTGCTTTAGGGGGGAAAAATTCAAAGAATTATAAAATAGAGGGGGTAAAATTCCGGATTTTAAAATAGAGGGGGTGAAATTCCGATTTATTCAAAATAGGGGGGTAAAACTGTATTTAAGCCTATTTTTTAATTAAAAATGGGTCATGCTAATTAGTGACTCGGGACACTAGTTGTGCGTGCCCTAGAATAGCAACAGAGCAATACTCCATTTTGCGATTCCGGCAGAATACCATAAGGACGGCGAATACGACGACAAGTTGTGTGATTCCGCGATGACAAAAGGATGAAGAAAAAAGTTGTTAAACCGAAAACGAAGAAGACGAGGAATAAGGAAGACAACTATTTTTAAAAACCGGTGGAACCGGTGACGGTTTTTAAGAACCGGCCGGTTCAGCTTTTAACTTAAAAAAAAAAAATTTAAAAAAATGTTTATTTATCTTTTCTTATTTATCTTTTCTTATTATTATTTTTCCTATTTTCCTTGAATAGAAAAAGTGAGAACTCAGAAGTGCCGTCGCCGCTCGTCCATCTCCCCCACCACCGGTCGCCGTTGCCGTCACCGGTAAGCTTCTACTTCTACTCTGCTCTCTCAATCCCAGTTTTCTCAATCTTGAGAATTTTTGTAAAGTTTTGCAATTTCACTAACTTGATTTTAGCAATTGATTCCGTCAACTTGATTTTGTGCATGTTTAATGGTTAATTTATTACAAATTTCTTCTTTTGATTCTGTCAACATGTTTAATGGCTTTAGTTCACTCATCACTGCGCCTGAAACCAACATATAAAAGTTCTGTTGGAGACTCATTTTGTAACATAGCATCTTCTTTTGGTGGAAAATACTCTGCTTCCATTTCTTTAACCTATTATTACAAAGTTAATTATAATTATAATTAGAACATATGTATAGCTGATTCTTTAATGTTTCTCTTTTGCTGAAAAATTTTCAACTTTTTTTCTTAGATATAACTGACATGTTGTAATTCCTCTTTTGGTTGGTTAGTAATGGAAGTTTTGCTACCAAAACTTCCAACCCCAAGTTATTGCCGGTCAATCACTACTAAGACCTCATCATGTGTTAGAGTTGGGTTCCGTCGTTTATCTTCTCTTCCTGTCTGTGCATCCACCGTCAATGAAGCGGTAGCTGATCCGACTATTGGCTCCCCTTCTTTGGGTCACTCTACCAGACCCCATTTCCCTATACTTCATCAGGTGCTTTTTTCATACTCTCAATTTTATATATGTTTTCAAGTGTTTATGTAGCTCATATTTGAATTTCCAACCTGATTGTCATGTTACTAACATAATATTACAACTTATAAATACTAGTTTGATGATACAACCATTTTTATGTGTCAAGTTGAATCAAGCCAAAGCTTAAGAATCAAACAAATAGACATATAATGCAAATTTTATGACCAAGCCTTGGTTCCACTACCTCATTTTTAGTTAATTTTTCTATAATGTTGTTGCTAAAAAATCGACTTTCATTGACAAAGATATGTTTTTTTTTTATTGTTCCTCGATTTTGTATATGCATGTGCTGCTTAAGATGTATATCTAATGTTTTTCTTCATGGATTAGAGGTTTTTGTTGTCTATTATAAAGTTATTATACTTAAACTCAATCCGCAGGAAGTAAATGGATCAAAACTTGTTTACATAGACAATGCAGCAACTTCTCAGAAGCCTACAGCTGTCATCAAGGCGTTGCAAAACTATTATGAAGGTTACAATTCAAACGTGCATCGGGGCATACATTTCTTAAGGTACTTATTGTGTTACATTTGGAACTGCGTATGTAATTTGGAGACAATTTAATGTAATTTCCTCCCTTCTCATTTAACGGGGGATGAAAATATACAAATTTCTATATATGATTGCTTAAAGAGCCAAATGTTTTATTGTGCACAATTATTTATGGATGTAGTGCAAAGGCCACAGACGAGTATGAATCAGCTAGAAGAAAGGTTGCAGCTTTTATAAATGCCTCTGATTCCCGAGAAATTATATTCACAAGAAATGCCACTGAAGCTATCAATCTAGTAGCTTATTCATGGGGCTTGTCAAATTTAAAGCCAGGAGATGAGGTATTTTCATTCTAGATTATTTTTTTAAGGAATTTCAAATTGGTGCATGTTTGTATTAGCATATTTTGGAGAAATGATTACTTTGTTTTGGCAGCCTTCTTAGTAGGGCTTTTGAAAGAAAAAAAAAAATATTTCCCTAAAAATAATCCCAACCAAATTGTTAAATATGAGATTATTTTGTGCATATTTTTAAGATTCGGAGAGTATTGAGTCTAAATTGAATGTATCAAATATGATTTTAAAATAGGAGTTTTAATATCAAGAGGAGACATTGGGGTTCTTTTTAATCACTTAGTTCTATTCCTTTACATTTAGCATAATATTTTATTTTTTTTGCATTATTATCATTTTCTCCTAATCATGCTCATTTAAAATCTTAACTTTTGTATATTATTGCAGATCATACTGACAGTTGCTGAACATCACAGTGCAATTGTTCCATGGCAATTAGTAGCTCAAAAAGTTGGGGCTGTTTTGAAATTTGTGAATTTAAACGACGAAGAAATTCCAGATATAGAGCAATTGAAGGAAATGATTTCAGGGAAGACCAAAATTGTTGTTGTTCATCATGTTTCAAACGTGCTTGGTATGTTTCTTGCCAATATTCTACTCTATGGTGAATGATATTTTAATTTATGCTGTCAAAGATCATCTGCCTCTTGGGTTAATTTTGTAGATTTTTACATTAATGTTCTTCTGGTTCATTAGTGACTTTTGCTCGTAGCATTATTGCATATAGGGTTTGATACACCAGCACAAATAGCGAATCTTTCGGAATAAATTTATAAACTGATAGTTACTTGAGAGAGATAACATTACATGCATCCTAAGTGATTTTCCGACATTTAATTATAAGGGACTTTGTGTATGTTGTTATTTTATCAAGGTTAAAGACTTCCTACTAGTACTGAGCCAATACTCTAATAATTGCTTATGCATAATGTTGTGACCTTAAAAGCATTTAAACTAACCACATATATCATAAATAAGTCATCACAATAGCCCTCCAAATGTTTCCATGCCTTTTCAATCCGTAACCTATTATTTTCCTCAACGGTAGTACTTTTACAAACTTTTAATTTTTTAACTGAAATAGATGAGTTTACTTGTGTGTTTATTTTGTTCTCTGCTTTTCTGTAGCTTCTGTTCTTCCTATTAAAGATATTGCACATTGGGCACATGAAGTTGGAGCAAAAATTCTTGTAGATGCCTGCCAGAGTGTTCCACACATGACAGTTGATGTTCAAAATCTTGACGTTGATTTTCTTGTTGCTTCTTCTCACAAGGTAGAGTTGTGTATGTATTCTTGAATTGTAACTCTTCCATACCAGTGTAACAAGTTATTCAACATGTCTTACAGATGTGTGGGCCTACAGGCATTGGATTCTTATATGGTAAAATGGACCTCTTGTCTTCCATGCCTCCGTTTTTGGGTAAGTTACATTTTCCCATCAAACATGAACAACTAATTAAAATGCAGTAGAATAAAATAAAAGTTCTAGTTTGTTTAGGCACCATGTTAATAAGATTGTGTTTTGAAACTAATATATTTCTGGCAACCTCTTCTTTTACTCGTTTTAGGTGGTGGTGAAATGATTTCAGATGTATATTTGGATCATTCAACTTATGCCGAACCTCCATCCAGGTTTGTGAACTTGTTTTTCCTTTGACTCGAGCTTACCTCATCTTAAAAATATAATCTACTGCATTTTAATTAGTTTTCCGTGCTTAATTTTTCCGTTTCTCATTTCAATTTTTCTTATACTACGTTCACATTTACCATCAGTTATTGGTATCTTATCTTCCGAAGCTTTTTGACCATCCTAGATTTGAGGCTGGAACACCAGCTATTGGTGAAGCAATTGGATTAGGAGCAGCAATTGATTACTTATCTGGAATTGGAATGGAAGCCATACACGAGTACGAGGTATGTCGAACTTCAGTCTGTCTTATGAACTATAAAAAAAACTACTGTAATTCGCAGGAAAAGTGATACATGAATTTTTAAAATTTAATTTTGATACTGGGAAAAATTATTTTACGTTACTATCCACCCTTGTGGTGACATCTCGTATCACATGTTTGTGACGATGTAATATGTTAGATCCCAGATTTTAGTAACAGAATTTATAAAAAAGAAGTTGAATAATAATGGAAATAAATTGTATTGAATAGAAGATAAACAAGAAAAAATGTAGAAAGGAAATAATCCAATCTACCCCAGAGCTAAGCTCCTCAAAGAAAGAGAACACTCATTCTTTGCCTAACCAAATTGGTTCTCACTAAAATCTTCCATACCCTCTACCACTCACCCATCTCACTACTTATACTACTAGGCATAACAAACTTGCCAACTAATTACTAATAAAATCCCATTATATTCTTTATTACAATAATACCCCTTTTTCTATTAACCCTCATACTTAGGTCTCTATCAATACCCACCCCTTCAAACAACCTTGTCCTCAAGGTTGAAATTTGCATCCATCCAAACTTGCCTCTATCAAATACAAAGTTGAGCAATGCACGAAAAGTGACGTACATTCTCCAAGAGCCTTCATTAACATGAACTAAGATAGAAATCCAAAAGCCTCCATTAACATGAACTAGCATAGAAAAATTTAATTCTCTTGAGTCGTGTCCTACTATCCCAAAAAGTAACCACTGCTTGCAGATTTGCAATGATGGTGTGATAGCCTCTAACTTGTGGGTTCTAGCATCAAATAGAATTTCCCAAGACTTCCCTCTATCATAAACAAAGTTCAGCAAACTGTATGATGATATAAAACCTTTCCAGCAACATTCATGAGTACTAACGAGCATAGGGATATTAGTCTCCCCTGGATCCCATTGTATGAATGCATGCAGGAAAACCATTCCACGACCAAATTCAATCTTCACTCCTACTAAACTTTCCAGCAATGTATTCCAATATTGCATAAGTATCTCAACCAAAGTAATTGCTAACAAATCAATTATATTAGCCAAAGGTCTCACTTCATCCCTATTCATTCTTTTACCATTTAAGATTACCAACGAATCATCACATGGGAGTATGAAACTATTGAGAACTACCCCATTTGGTACCACAACAGCATCCAACCTTTTCCTCCAGTATTTATAAAATTCTACAAGTATCCCTTGTTGTGTAACTCCACTCATCAAAGAGTTCCCATCTTTCCCTATGTGTTTCATGACAAGACTTATTGTAAGCATAGCTAATCTCATTACCGAGTAAAGGAACAAAAACTTATATGTGCCATCAATTAAGCTTTTAACCAATGGTATAAGCTTGATACTCTTTTCTATTCCATAGTCCAACGAATATTTGGCTTGGGAAGAAACAGTCACATTGGCTAAAGCAACACTTGAGAAGTTAGTCCCATTAATTACAATAGCATCTGTAATGGAATGTGTCAACCCTTTGTTAATTATCCTTCCTTCTTGAAAACTTGGTCTACCCACAATCCTTTCTCTAGTGACCACCATACTTTTCTTGGGAATGAACATAAGGGCAGTTTCATCTTCCAGCAACATTTCATTGTTTGGGGACATTTCAACACCCTCAAAGATAATAATACCAACATGATCATGAAGTTGAATCATCAAAGAATTGGGTGAATGTTCATATTGACCCTCCTTAACATTGGTGAGGTTTACTACGAAATTGCACTTTTCCTTAACAACTGCTAATTGAGATTTTGAAAAATAATCAAGGTTACTAGCCTTATTTTGGGCCTGCTTCAGTGATTCTAATCGGGCCCACTTCTTAATTCCTTTCTCCCACTCACTAGAGTTATTATGGGTCTGCTCCAGCAGATTTACAGCTGGACCCAACTTGCAGACAAACCCATTTGTGTAAACATGACACATAGCAGGTGGTAATTGGTATCCATTGGATGACTCATGAGAGAGAAGAGGTGATGTGTGCTGATATGATGAAAACACGTGTAGCATTTTTTTACTGTGCAAAATGGACGGCAGAAATTTATCTATTGGGTTTGCAGATTTAGAAAGCTCACCAAATATCCTTTTTACCCTTTTCTTCTTTCTCTTGTCACCTTCAGCAACAATTTCGCGCTCGTGAATGGGGTTGTCACCGGCATACGGCGGTTCCGACGACTGTAATAACAATTCGCCCGGAATCATTTGCAGGTTCCTTCTCTCCTCAGTGTGCAACTCACCATCTCTCTCTCTGTCCACGAAATTGCTCAGGTCCGGCGGTTCTGGTGCCGGCGGCACAGTAACGACTGAATCGGAGTGTTGCCGCTCTAACGAGTCCGATGGCAGTTCCGACGGGTCTGGTGGTAGCTTGGTCGAAATCACATCCTCATACCAAGAAACATCTCGATCTGGTGGTTTTGGCTCGGGAAACACCTTAACCGGTAAAACCGACGGCCGCGGTGTATCAACCACCATCGGATGATTCATCGTGACACTCACCCTCGTGCAATCTGCTTCTATCTTCTTAGCTGCTTCATCAAACTCAGTCATCGATTCATTGTTACGAGTTTCATCATCACTTGACACTCGTTTCTACCACTTCTAACACAGGTTTTACTCTTATTTTCATTTCCATCCACACATTTGCTTGTGTTTCTGGATTTTCCAGCACTATTTTCTTCATTTGAAACCCAAACCTTATAATCAAAGCTATGGAAAATGACCATCGATATTCTCTTGGGTCCAGGAATAAAACCACAACATTGCTTCTTCGCCCTCCATGCTCATGAAATCCCACTGAAGCTTATCACGAGAAGGAACTTCATTCTTCTCAAAGAACCTTTCAGCCGCAGTGATCCAGCCAACGGGATCAGTCCCCATGAAATCTGGTAATTGCTTCTTCATAGTCCACATGTCCTCCATCACTGGCTCCTTGTCGTATCCGGTAGGTCGGACCATTGTTAGATCCCAGATTTTAGTAACAGAATTTATAAAAAAGAAGTTGAATAATAATGGAAATAAATTGTATTGAATAGAAGATAAACAAGAAAAAATGTAGAAAGGAAATAATCCAATCTACCCCAGAGCTAAGCTCCTCAAAGAAAGAGAACACTCATTCTTTGCCTAACCAAATTGGTTCTCACTAAAATCTTCCATACCCTCTACCACTCACCCATCTCACTACTTATACTACTAGGCATAACAAACTTGCCAACTAATTACTAATAAAATCCCATTATATTCTTTATTACAATAATACCCCTTTTTCTATTAACCCTCATACTTAGGTCTCTATCATAATATAATGTATATATAAACTTATGCACGTATTTTAACCTGTTTGTGAACACAAGACCAAATTATGCTGTAGCTTTTTCCCCTTCATGAGTATCATCTTTTGAATATTTGGGGTTCCAATTTGCCTAACCATCTAATGGCAATAAAACCTTACACTTAACGCAGTGATTGCATATTTTATGCAGTTCAATCACTCACTGCACATATGAGAGAGACAAAAATCCCTTGGTCTATTCTTGCGTTCAGGTTTAACTGATAGCAAAGTGTCAAAATGTAAGATTCATTCATAACCACTAAGGAACTGTGAAAAGTAAATATTCGACAAAATAAACAAAACATATAAACATTCTAATCAAATTTAAGCACTAAAGTCAATCATAAATTATTTTATAGCTGGCTGTACATCTAATATAGTGTTTAATTACCAAAATAACTTGTAGATAAGCTTGATACGTGCTACTGGTCAGAGTTTGATGCTTTAATGTTTAACATGATCAGGACATGTCTGGTAAAAAAAACGATCAGCACATGTCTGGTAAAAAAAAATGATCGGCACATGAAAATAACAACATAGTTTGCAAAAGCCGAATGTGTTATGTATCGCAACACTTGTTTTCTTTTTTTGCGATCCCAATTGTTTTACTTCTTCAAGTACATCTCTTTATTATCATAATTTTCATGATTTGATGCCTCAACCTCATTAGTTTTGTACTCAAAGCAATGTTGTCCTAGTCTGTGTCCGTCAATGTCATCGGTATACTTGAAATCACAACCTAAATTACTGATCTTCAATAAACTCAATCAATCCTTTGTAATAAACCAAGTAATAAATACATGTTATCTTTGTTTGCTCATCGACAAATTCAGTTTTCATATATTTCATTACAGTGAGATAAATTATATTTATATTCTATGAACAGTGTGATTTTATTTGTATGAATTTCAATTTTCACAGGTGGAACTAGGTACATACCTGTATGAAAGGCTTCTTTCAGTCCCAAATATTCGCATCTATGGGCCAGCCCCTTCGAAAGAAGTCAAACGAGCTTCTCTTTGTTCTTTCAATGTCGAGAATTTGCACCCTACTGATCTTGCAACGTTTCTAGACCAACAGGTAAGAAGATGAGCCTACTATCTTGAGCTATGTGCATTTTCTTGGTCTTAACACATTTTATGGTGCATTTGAGTAAACAATTCAAGCAAGCACTTATCCAAAAACTTATTCTTGGGAGATGATTAAGCGCTTATTCATAATCTAATATGTTGAAAACAACTCATGAACATGTCATAAGTTATTTTTATAAGTGTATCTTAATCAGTAAGTATTTATGTCATGAAATAAGGTGAACTAAGCTTTTTCAGATACCTCCTTAGTCTATATAATCAATTACTAAATACCCGAATTTTTGGTAGTAATCGGGATAGCGGTTAAACATGGTTGGAAAATTTATCTTTCTTGAATTGCAATTAATAATGTATCATTTTCAGCATGGAGTGGCTATCAGATCAGGTCACCATTGTGCCCAACCTCTCCATCGCTATTTAGGAGTCAACGCAAGTGCACGCGCTAGCCTCTATTTCTATAATACTAAGGAGGATGTCGACAACTTTATACACGCCCTCCACGACACAGTCAGCTTCTTCAATTCATTCAAGTAGTCAGAATGTATCTATTTGTATATTAATTTTTTTATTATACATCAGTTAGGATTGGTTCAATTTATAGGAAAAACAAGCTCTACCGATTCCTCTTGCTGATCTCATAGATAGGCATCCACTGATTACAGTACACCTTAATTGTGGAACAACTTGTCTCCCTCCTGAGATTTTCTGCATTAAAAATGCTGCTACATGTTAGAATATTTTATCTTCAATTTGGATGAGACTAGAGTGATGTATAATTCGCTGCAACAATGCTATGGTGTAATATTTTTTGTTACATTAATTTATACTTACAATAGTAAGGTGTACTCTTTCACACTGGATTATTAGTGAGTGTTTATATAAGCTATATTATGCATCAAAACATATTGTTCGATTAGTGCAACAATTGTCATTAGTGGAACAAATCAATCTTATCCCTATATTTTAAAATGAGCTTGTTTATCTTCATGTCAAATGACTTGATAAGCTTTTCATTCACAATTTGAGCTCAATGTTGATAAAAGTATTGTTTTTATGAATTTGATATGGTATACTTAAATAAAACTAAGAATATGATGATGCTGTTGTTTATAATTCTACAGTTTGGTAAAATTAAGCTGATAGCTTGAGGATCGGTGACTGATAGTTCATGGTTTATAAGCTAATTGAACTATTTGATAAATTTAGTGGTGACTATCTGATAGATGTAAAATGACATTTAAGATAGTAATTTAATGTAAAGTAATTTAGCAAGTTTTTGTCTCTTAAATATTTCCTTCATAACTTTTGGTCGTTGTTTTTAAGTCAACTCATGTGTATCATTCAAAATTTTGAAACGGTATGTTCAGTGCAATATAGAAATCTTTCGTAAAAGTTTAACTTTTTTTTAACAAAAGATGAAATAAATGAGTTTTTTTTTTAATGTTTTTGTCGTTTAAAATTTATATTTAATTTATCTTTTGTTTAAAATTCATAAACATGAATACAAAAACTTTTTCAAAGTTTAAAAGTACATATGAGTTGACTTAAAAATAGGGACTAAAAACTATGACGAAAAATATTGAGGATCAAAATTTATTGAATATTTTTATTAGGATTAAAAATAAAATTTGAGATATTTATAATAAGCAAAAACTGATTTAACCGAAAAAACAAATAGGAGGTGTTTTGGGTTAAACCGATAAATATATAAATAAACAAATAGGGACATGAATTTTCTTTTTCTCTCATTTCCTGTCTAACTCTCTCTTAATTTTACTCAATCACTTCATTAAAAAATAAAATTATTAATCGAGAGTGAAATTAAGAAATATAGAAAATTAGGAGAGAGAATTTGAGAAAAGAGAAGTAGATAATTGAATTTAGCATAATATTGGTAGATTTTACTGCTGTTAGCGATGATCCCTCATAACCGAATTTTTTTCATACGAATGAACTAGGAATCGAACTCCTCCCTCCAAACCGAATTGTCTCCGTATGTATGAATTTGAAATCGAATCTCTGACTACATGTTTAAGGAGAAGAAGACTTTTATTATTATTATTAGATGGAAAATGCTAACTAGTGCCCCGGGGCACTAATTAAGGATACTTCAAATAGTAATAATACATTAAAGTGCGTGCAATCAATGTTTGAAAAATAAGAAAATTGTTGTTTCCAACGTAAAAATTATTACTTTTAGTTAGCATGACCCTTATTAGATTAGCATGTTGATGGAATCTTTTGTTTTTGGGTGAATCCATATGTTGATAGATTCTGATAAAAAAAGATGTTGGTGGAATAAAAGTAAAATTAAATAGGTCCACCCCATTCCAATCTATCTATCTTCTATCCTATGCGTTACTATTCGTCATTCATTCGATCCACACTCCAACGGCGGCAAACACCACTCATTCATTCATTCATTCATCATTCCCTTTTATTCTCTCCACTGCGCCGTGCGTCTGCCGTCTTTGTTCCGCCACTCATTCGTCATTCCCTTTCAGTCAGTTCTCTCTCTCTGAAACTTTCCAATTCACATCTCATCAGATTCACGCTTTCATTCCTGCATATTTTTTTTTCTCTTTCATTTGGTTACTCTATGTATGTATTTTTTTTGTGTGTATTTCTTCTTACCCTAGTATATAGTTATGCAAGGGGATAATTCATGCACACAATCGTTTTAAAACTTATTTATATACTACAATTGTATAAGACAACAACAAGCAATGGTTTTCACTAATTATTGCTTTTAGGGGTGGAAATTTACTTAGTGCTTGTTTGGATTGACGACAAAGTTTGGCAGAATTTTGGTGAGCCACCGTAATTTTATCAAAACCTATATTTTGAAGCTTCAACAAATCCCGGTGTCAGTGTAATTTTACCGAACTCACCGTCAATGCAAGCATATAATTAGTTTGAGCCATGCAAGCAACAAACTTTGTTTACTCTTTTGTTAACAAGGGTTTAAATTAATTGTTGTGGTTACGGTTATTTTACTGTCCTTAATATTGTGGAAAATTCCAGATAAATGTGTCCACAATTGAATTAGAGATGCACTTGTTGTTAGACCGCAAGAAACCTTGAAATGTAGAAACCAACACATGCAAATTGCAATGTTAGAGAGTGAATGAGAATAAAGATTGTGTCTGAGATGAAATGTTTTGATGGAAGGGTGTGATATGGATCCAACTGTGGGAAAGAGGAAGATCTATGATTCTGCGGATTAGGATTAGTTACGTTGATTAGGATTTATTATTTATTTATTTTTAAGAAGTTAGTTCATTATTGTTAGGATAAGATTTAGAGTTAGAACAAATTATTCTATTAACTAGGATTATTATCTTTAGGATTACTATCTTTTAAATTTGAATGAATAGTAAATATAGGATAAGTTAGTTATTAACTAGTTTGATTAGGATTTCTTTTGTAAGCCTATTTAAAGGCATTCAAACTTGGAATGAGAATCAATCAATTATTATTATCAAAAAACAAACTTGTGAATTCAAGAAGAGACTCTGTCTAGGACGAGCCCGCTTCTGCCTTCACCATAGGTCGAAAGAAAGGTTCTCCCGCGTCTAAGACCGTGTTAACCGATCCAAGACCAAGGGACCATAACAGGGTGTTACCAAGACAAGATAGAATTAGAGATACAATTGTTTTAGAGAAAACTGGCACTGTTTCTTTCATAGAAAAGATAGCAGAGGCTTGCCTTATGTGGTTTGAATATGTGTGTAGAAAATCTTTAGAACTATCACTAAGGACGGTTGGAGAGTAATTCAATAGTGAGAGATAAAGAGAGGCCAAGAGAGATTTAGAGGTAAATGTTCTATTTTTGAACTTCTTAATACATGATGGACATTATGAGTCTTCACTTGTTTGATTAATGCAACTCTCCTCACCTAGTGGGAAAAAAACTATGTTGTTTGTTGTTATCGTCTAATAACATGATAGGTAGGGTTGCATAGTGTTTTAGTAGCATAGGTTGCAGGATAGTGCCTTCTCATTTGATTCATATCTGTACTGCACTTTTACTCTTATAATTCTGACAGGTCAACTTTTCGTGTATTTATTTTAACTTTGAAGCAGTATTTAGTACTGACATTCTGATAATTCATTTATGTAACTAAATTTTCTGCAATTTTTTTTTGCAGGCGATTGATTCAGGATAAGTTACCTGATAGGTTAGTGTCGAGTCAAGATTTCACATGTGGGTTGTTTCTGTCATTCTCTGATTTTTTAGTTCATTGTGAAAATAAGTTCTAGTAAATGGAGCTCAAATCCCATATTTGTGAGCATATGTATAGTTATCTTTTCATTTCTGCATCATTAATAAAAAAATAAAATAATAAACTCTCAATACATGACCTTGCTTATAGGCATTCAATAATATATATTTTGGCAATACCTGAACCAAGAAACAATGAGTGGAAATAATACTAAGCTAGGCTGAAATGTTTTTCAATGAGAAGGCTTCATAACAATTAATATTAATCACTATTTCCTTTTGGTTGACGTATAGATATTACTCTTTTCTTTTTCAAATGCGCGTCTGTACATATTCTTTTTGTAAGATGCTATTTTGCTAATCCTCATTGTACTTTCATTGATATTACATTTGTTATTTTTGATTGATCTTCAAATATAAAACAAAAATACAAATCTGTTTTTAATCTCTCTTTTCTTACATGAATTTGTTTTAATCTTATCATGTCGAATTATACTAATCATTATTATTATAAATAGTGATCATTGAAGCATACACTGTAGCAGCATGTGGTCAGGCATTAGTTAAGCAAAAATAAACTATAAAAATGCTGTCTACTAGTGCTGCTGCTCAGCTTCCCAGTTGCTCGTACCGCATTCCCAGCCATCTTAACGTCCATCATCATGCCCAACAAAAGAGAAAACTCACCACTCTATCGCTTGCCAATGCAGATAGCCAAATCCCTCTCAGAACCTTCTATGGTCTAAGTCTTCCTCAGACACACAGTTGCAGTGAAGGGCTAGAAAGCAATTGCAGGTCTAGATACAATTCAAGTTCAAATCAGAACGACAAACACCTATTCCTTCATCAATTCTTCTCACTTGCTGACTCAGAAGACACCAGTAACAAAAATCCAGAAACCAGAAACCTCAGTCAACATCAAGTAGACAACCAAAGTGAATTCAAGAAAAATAACAAAGACAGTGCATTTTTAACTAAGATGTGGTGGGCAGATGTGAAAGCGGCATTTGGACAAAGAATCAACTTTGAAGGCATTCTATGTTCAACTATGGTGATCTTAAAAGACCCACATTTGGCACTGCCCCATATTTCAGTTCCTGATATAAGATACATTGACTGGGCCGCTTTACGCAGAAAGGGATTTAAGGGTGTTGTATTTGACAAAGATAATACTCTTACAGTACCCTACTCTTTAACGCCCTGGCCTCCGCTCGAGTCTTCGTTGGAATGTTGTAAATCAGAGTTTGGTCAAGATATTGCTGTATTTAGTAATTCAGCTGGTAATTCTAACATGAAGAATTTCAAAATTGTTCTGAAATTATGGCAGTAGTTTTTGTTCATGTAGTCATACAACGTGTTTTGTGCTGATTTATTGATATTGTAAATCAGGACTTCGTGAGTATGACCATGATGGTTCAAAAGCTAGGAATCTTGAGAGAATACTTGGAATAAAAGTCATCAGACACAGTGAGTGGTGCCTTTTCTTTTTTTAATTTTAATTTAATTCTATAATGTTTGTTTTAAGTTGAAAATAAATGTTATCTCAAGCCTGTGTTAAGATGCTAGGATTGTGAGAATTCCTAGGGGGAATTGACTCTTATGTGATTACTGTTGATACATGTATGTATGTTGCAGGAGTGAAGAAGCCAGGTGGCACAGCTGAAGAAATCGAAAAGCATTTTGGCTGTGAATCATCACAATTAATCATGGTAGAGAAGAATTTTGAAATGTTTATTTGATATCAGACACTTATATTATAATTTGATTCAGGTTTATGTTAAACTATAAACATTCGGATGCAGGTGGGTGATCGGCCCCTCACTGACATTGTTTATGGCAATCGAAATGGATTTCTAACTATATTGACAGAGCCATTGAGTCTTGCCGAGGAGCCATTTATTGTTAAGCAGGTTTGTTTTTCATACTCGTTTTCTTTTTTGGTGTTAGAAGAGTTCAACATGGTTTTCTTTAATAGTAGAAGAAATTTTACTTAGAGAAGAGAATGGTTAAAGTGAAGTTTGGTAAAGTGTAGTTAAAGAACCCTTGGTGCTGTTTTGCCTATGTTTTATCATTAAATTTGTAATAACATTTCTTTCTGACAATAATGTTTTAATGACTGTGATGATAGGTGAGGAAGCTAGAAACTACATTTGTAAATTACTGGTCTAGAAGAGGGTTGAAGCCACTTGAACAGAAGTTGTTGCCAGATCCTAGACATTGTGTCAAAGAGCCACATCCTTAATGAACTTGTCTCCAAAACACTAATTTTTTGGGTCATGAATACTACTTCTCTTTAGTAATGCATACAAGTCAATTTTACTTATAAATTTATGTATCTCCCACCTTCCAACCTGTCTTTTTGTCATGTTAAGTTATCTTCACTACTGAGTACTGATTGACGTCGCACGTTCAGGCTGAAGTTCAATGTTGCAGCATTCACATTGATGAGCACTGAGACGTAGTATCAACGTAGTTCCAAACACAATATTAATGTTCCCTCAAATTGGGGTTAGAAAAATTAGAGAATTTTTATACATTTTTATATTTCAAACAATTTGCACTTTGGTGTTTTTAAACTTAAGTCTGAGGTATGCAGAATCTCTTCAGAATCACTTTGGTGAAAATACAATGACCATTCATCTAAAAAAACCTAACCATGATGATTGATGAATACCTCCAATGCTCCAACTAATTGCTGAAACTGTCAATGTTGTAACATGTAACAAAGAAAGTCATAAAAGTTCATCTTGGCCTTCCTGTGTTCAATCTGCAATTTCGATCAAATAGGACAAAAGGAATATGTAAAGACTGCTTGTATAGATGATACTATCATTTTGGATGATTTTGAGTACATCAATTATTCACACACCTTTGTAAAGTTTCCATGTAAAGTTGAACATAATATGCTATTCACACACCTTTGTAGATAGACACCACCTTGTACTAACTACAATTGGGCCAAGCCCAATATTACTCATTAAATAACCCACGAGTTTCTCTTCCCACACTATTATTTTCATCATTCTGAAACCCTAACTAATGTTACAATCTTCCCTCTCTCCATCCTCACGCTGCCGCACACTTTCCTCTGACACCCATCGACGAGTTATGCTTCGTTTGACCCAAAGAAACTCCTTTTCTTCGTCTTGTCAACTGTTTATATCTGGACAAAATCAACAAAGGATTATTCTTATTTGTTACTGAACCATCACCGTCAAAAGCTCCATTTTTTAACACATCTGAGTTATTCCGTAGAGTTGAGTACCAGATCTGTAATCCTCGTCATATGTACTATCTCTTGGACAACTTTATTTCACGATCTGGACACTGTTATCGAAGACAACCGTGCCGAAAATCGTCATCGCCGCGAGGTTTAACTTTTTACGATATTCTTTGATATTATTCTCTCTTAATTTCGATCTATTATTCTCTTCCATGTAAAGATTAAATATTTTTCTTCTATTTCATCCATGTAGGACTCCCACTGCCGAGCTTGAAGTCACCGTCAAATGTGTTAGTGTTACACTTTGGTGTGTAGAAACCCTAACCCATATCTTTTTTGTGGTTCATTTATTTTATTTTTTTGTTTTTTATTTGGTGAGTCAATGAATTTGTCTTCAATGAAAATACATAATGCATTGCCTTCAAAAAATTATATTTGATAATAAGAAGATGATTTAGACCTTCACTCATTCTCATATTTTTCTCTAATTCATAGCTGTGATTTTAACAATTTATTTTGTTAAGTTTTCTAATCATCAAATTATCTTTTGATGAAACTTATTAAATAAATCTAAGGATATTTTGTTTTTTAAAAAAATTCATTCGTTTTGGACATATTGCATAAAAACATTTTTACTTCCTAATTAGTATTTAATTTTTGTGAAAATAAAGTAATAGTTAGTTAACCTTAAGAAATTAATAAGTGACTCTAATGGGAGATACTCTTAGCATCATATGTATGTGAATTTGATTCAAGCAAGTGACATGATAATATTGATTTTTGGGGTTATCAAATCTTTGTTTTCTTTTGCATTCAATACATATGTAGAATTTATTGCCTAATTTGAGCCTCTGAAGACAGGTTGCTGCAAGATTTACATATAAGGGGGAAGAAAAGCACCGGTTGAAGGAAGGTGGTTCAACGAAGAACAACTATCCTAGTGAAAATTTCCTTATTTTTCTCCTCAAAGGTACCTGTAAAATTAGTTTCAAAGCATAAAATATTTCTATAAAATTGTGCGACAACTCTCGATAGTTCGTCCATTAACATATAAGCCACTTCTACAACGACTCTATAAAAAACACAAAGAAGTATGGGTGGCTTGCTCGTCAAAAGCACGCAACCCACCACATTTCTTTATTCACATGTCAAAGTCTAAAAGTAACCTTTAAATTTTGTTCTCTTCTTATGTAACCCTTTTTTTAAAACTCATTGTCCTCTTAGTGGTTTATGCTCATTCTAGTGCTCCTTCTTACTTGCACTACAATATTTTTGATATGACTGCAAAAAAGTAATATGTAATTATAAGTGAGGGATAAACAAAAAGAGTTTTGTTTTGCGGGCAAAATTTCTTTCAAAATTCAAAGAATGGATTTTCCAAAGATTGGGTCAAATTATACGCAAGAACAACTGGCTAGACTCGGACAATAAACTAAATAATCCATCATCTTTTTTGCTTCCTTTTTTATCACAAAAAATGAAACAAAAAATGTGATGGATTATTGAGCTTACTGTTCGAGTCTAGCCAGTTGTTCTTGCGTGTAATTCAACTCAATCTTTGGAAAATCCATTCTTTCAATCTTTGAAAGAAATTTTACCTACAAAACAAAACACTTTTCGTTTATCCCTCACTTGTAGTTTTTCAATAGAAATCCTCTAATTTATATCCAAAATTCACATACAAAATTGTTCAAAATGTCCTCTAATACATATTCAAAAAAAGTCGTGTTTTTTTGAAATAATATCTAGCCAATGAATTATTCAAATAGATATAGGGAAAGAATTTTAAGAACCTTTGGTCCTTTCACAGCTAAGTAATCACCTTCGCGCATCTCACTGAAGTGATGAGACATTCTTGCTTGTGGATACATCTGATTATCAGCAAAACAATTCAGGTAGCAAAAATTAATATGTACACTTAAAAAAAAAAAACAATATTGATTAACAACAATAAAAGAAAATACTAAAAACATAAGTTAGTCTGTGGTATGTAACCTTAACAACCAATTCAAAGTATCCAATATTTTTTATATTACTGAGTTGAGTGCGTTTGACAAGCTTAAATTCCTTGAAATTCTCAGGATCCAAGCACCCTACAAACAAATGTAGAAACTCTAATTATTGTCAAGAACCAACTTCTCCCTAAAGCTTGATTTATTAGATGAAGACTCATGAATGGTATTTACATCTACCAAGCTTCCTTACACAAGATCTTTTTGTGCTTAAATTGTGGACAATGCATAGACCAACTTGCAAGATTGAAAGTTTGAAACAATAAAAACATTTGTTTTCATTGTTTCAGATACAAATATTAAAATAAATGAAAATGAGGAAACATTTTATAATAACAATGAAAACAAAATAAATATAAATCATATACATTGTCATTGCAAATATCTTTTACACTATCAATTGATCATAATTGTCACACCATTAAGAACGTTTGACTTTAATCATAACTATTTTTAAAGTCATACATACAATTTGGTTGACACCGTTAATTTTTTTGTCCATGTATTGAAATTAAACTCAACAAAAATGTAGAAATAGTTTGTGATTCTAGAGCAATCATCTTTTTCTTCTGAGACTTTTCTTCTTGGTATATTGCTTCATGGGCTTTTAAGGATCCAATGAAGTCTTCTAACTTCATCTCAACTAGGTTTTTGAATAGTCATATATGTCTCCAGTGTTTTGGTAGACATCTCAATATTTTTCTGATCCTTTATTGTGTGCTATACTTCTTTCCAAGAGAGTTTAGCTCATTTATGATGAGTGTAAATCTATCATACATTTGGTCTACAGTTTCATCTTTCTGCATTTCAAATAATTCAAACTTTCTTATATCAATGTCAATTCTCTTTTCCTTTATACATTTAGTTCCTTCATGATGAGTTTGAAGAGTGTTCCACATTTCTTGTGCAGTTTTGCATTCCATGATCCTGTCATATTCTTCTCTACACAAAGCACATTTAATAAATAATTTAGCTTTAGTGTTAAGGAGTACCCTATCAACTTCTGCAGTGAGCCATTCAGCTTGAGGCTTTGGACTGGTGGTATCTTTGACAAATGGTACATATTCTCCATGTTCTATGACAGACCACATGTTGTTGTCTTGTGATCTTAAGAATAGTTTCATTTTGTGTTTCCAATAATAATAATCATCTCCTTCAAATAGAGGTGGTCTATTTGAAGAACCTCCTTATGAAATGAATTTTGCAGCTTTGACCATTACTTCCTTCTTGAATCTTTTCATCTAACACATGTTAGACGCTCAACCTTGAGAGACAAGACTCTAATGTCAATTGAAGTAACAAAGTTTGTCACAAGAAATGGGAAGTTTGAATTATGACCTTTTAAAATTTTAATGCAAGGTTAAGTTATGTTTACAACTTAACAAACTTCAATCACAAAATTGTTAGAATGATCTAAGAACGTGCTTAACAATAAACAGAATATAAATAAAGTGTGATATGTGTTTGCACAATTAAAGAGTATGGAAAGAGAATATTAAGCACAAGAATTTATCCTGATTCACCCCTTAATAGTATGGGCTACTCCAGTCCCCATTTGTGTGAGATTATCCACTATAATCTAGACCATGATTTAAAGCACCCTTAACCTTATCTAAGGTTAAGACACAAACAGTTATCATAAAATGATTCAGAACCACTGCTCAATCAATTCTTATTAATTGACTTGAGCTAGATCTTACAAAGATTTGAAAAGGTTGTGGATCTTTCAAACTTATGCTAACATAAACTAGTTGTATAGCTTACAAAATGGAATACACTCAAAATACTCAAAGTAATACAAATCCTAAGTTCTAGAGAGCTTTATAGTATGAGTGAAAAAGGAGAGCTTGAATGCTTGTGGAATAAAACAAGTATGAATGCTATTATTACTTGAAAACTCCTGCTCTTCAAATTGTATCAACGTGCTATTTATAGGTGAAGGAGTTCATTTGTATCTTGTAGTTCAAGTATGACCGTTGTGAGTGAAGAAATAGCCGTTGTAAAAGGAACAAAACAGTTCATGATAATCTGTCACTAAAGTGCTTATGAAAGACCATTCTTTTAGTGTTCTCTGATTTATGGAACTGTAGCTTGGCAAATATATTCATTTGGCCAGTTGTTTCTGATAATATATTCGTTGCAAAGCTATTATCTTTGAGTGGAAGGAAGTTTAGGACAGCTCATAAATTTATTTGAAGCATGTGTGTTGTAACATCCCGAATTTTATTTTTTTCAAATAAAAATTATTTTGTAATGTTTCACTATTTAAAATGCAGCTATTATTATTACTTTATTTTTAAAAAAAAAATAGTGACGGACTTGAAATTGAGAAGAAACATAACTTAATTAAATTGAAAATAAGGAATAGTTCGCAAATCCTAGCGGAAGAAAATCCAAGTCCGCATTTCTAAACAAGGTTTAAAAGTTAAACTAAATTAAAATAAAAATAGTATACCGCAACAGCTTATTTATTACATAAAGTACTAAAGTTGCAAAAACTCAGTTTTCCCACGTACATACGCGCGTTAAGCATCACAGTCAATAACAACTTTCTTCTTGAGTACCTAAAATGTTAATTGTAAAGGGTCAGGATGTGTATAGAGGAGTGTGTTTAGTGTCTTTGCAATTAACATTTTAGGTACTCAAGAAGAAAGTTGTGAATGACTGTGATGCTTAACGCGCGTATGTACGTGGGAAAACTGTGTTTTTGCAACTTTAGTAATTTATGTAATAAATAAGCTGTTGCGGTATACTATTTTTATTTTAATTTAGTTTAACTTTTAAACCTTGTTTAGAAATGCGGACTTGGATTTTCTTCCGCTAGGATTTGCGAACTATTCCTTATTTTCAATTTAATTAAGTTATGTTTCTTCTCAATTTCAAGTCCGTCACTATTTTTTTTTTATAAAAATAAAGTAATAATAATAGCTGCATTTTAAATAGTCAAACTTTATAAAATAATTTTTATTTGAAAAAAAAAAATTCGGGATGTTACATGTGCACATTCTGGGAGATTACTAGGAGACCATACTTCAAATGGAGGATGATAATTCAAACGTGATAAAAGAATTGTTGCAAGTTGTCTCGTGATGTAAACCAAGAGAAATGAAATAGAGTAGCTCTTGTTCATTGTCCTCCCAAATACGCATGAATAGTGATCATAAGGACACTTGTAAAGATTAAAGAAACCACCTATGTGTATAACTTTGTACATGTTCAACCGGAGGTCTTCTTTGGAAGCTGGTGTGTACTTGTTGTTGCATTTTAATTAGTCTAGATTAAAATCTTAATTATGTCTTTGGAGAACATAAAGTTTTTGACATGAGATGTGAACTTATTATTCCTTAAAATCACTTCAATGAGTAAGCACTTTTATCAAAGAGATTTCTTGCCTTAAATGATTTATTTGAATTGTTGTGATGCTTTAGATATTCCTTTGTAAAAAGTTGATTTTTGTCTCGTAAAATTGACTTAGATGAGAGATTATTCATATATACACAAAACTGGGAGACCATACTGCTATGGTCTTAGATCATTATATTGGCTAGTTTATTCAACTATTTTTATTTGTAGATAAAGCAAAGGTTGTGAAAATCGTACCGGCCGGTTCAACCGATTGGATCGGGAACCGAACATGCATCCGGTCTAAGTCGACCACAAAATCGCTCTGCGCACGAACCGGCCATTGAACCGGAAAACCGGCAATTCAAAGCTTGGACCGGTTTAAAAAATTACTTATTTTTTTAATTGAAAAAATTAAAAAAAAAATCCACAAATTATGTGGGGTCAATCTCATACCACTAAATGTCACATTAAATGATGACCAATCAAGTGAGAGACTTCAAATGCACTAAGAAATATCTAAGAGCATCCATAATGGAGCTCTCTATTTTCTAGTACTTAAATGGATCCCACGTGTACACATCATAAATTTATATTTTTTTAATAATAGTATCTAATAAGTACTCAATTCCTCCAACCCAACACCTCTAAAAAATTCCAAATGGGTCCCACTAATAACACATCCTACCAACAATTCTACATAATTATAAATGGGTCCCACGAAAATGACATAGGTACCACTTCTTATTGTAGCACCAGTACTTATTAGGTACTAATTTGAGTTTTGCTCCAATGGTAGTACCTATTAGGTACTAGTACTTAGAAAAATAAGTACCACCATTGTGGATGCTCTAACAAAGACTTATTTATAACCAAGTGAGAGGCTTCAAGTATGAGATTTCTCCAATGTGGGACTTCATAGAGTAGTTCATATACAAAGACAATCTATTTTTATTTACAAAACACATTTAACTTTATTTTTTATTAATAATTTGTAATGAAATTCAAAAAGATATACTTATTTTATTTTATAAAACATACTTTTGTTGTAAATGACCAACAAATTTAAAATAAATATAAAGCAAGAAGCAACCAATTTTCTCAATAACTATATTTTTTAATTTAAATTATATAATTATAAGCTTTTATATGGACTTCAATTTTTAATAGTGTAAATTATATATATTATCTAACTTTTAGTTTATTATTATTACTATATATTATTTAAAATATAAAAAATATATATTTAATTAAAAACGGTCCGACCTCGGTCCGACCATTGAACTTTGAATCGGTAAGCTCACCGGTTCGATGACCGGTCCGGTTCTGACAACCTTGGATAAAACTTGATAATGTTTTCTCAAAGTATTTGCCTTATATTAATAAAAAAACACTTGTTAGATCACGAATTCATCAGAATCAAATTAACATTTAATTAAGGATGTTTGTAATCTTTAAAACATTAAATAGGATTTTGTCTCAACACTCCTCTATATTTAAATTTATTCCATGAATACCCCTATTTAATCACTATTAAGTTCACTAATTTACTTACTTTTAATATTCTCTCTCATAATTAATAACCGTGCAAATTAAATTAAACAACTACTATATTTAAAAAGTGGTCAAAACTTCTTAAAAAAAGGACAAAAAATATATTCATTTTTATTCCTTATAAAAAGGATTGGAGGGAATAAATACATTAAAAAATATTGACTAATTCTCTCTCTAAAATGATAAAATTGTAAAAGCAATACTAATTATCAAAGCTTAAATGCAATTTTGACTCCTCAAGTTTCACAATTGTGCGATTGTGGCCCCTCAAGTTCCAATTGTGTGATTGACCCTCTAAGTTTTACAATTGTTCGATTTTAGCCTCCTAATTGTGCCATTTTGACCCTCCAACTATACTCCATTTTGCATTAGCTAGCCCCCCGTTTACTATTTTGACTAAAACTTGATTATGTGGCATTTAAAATTAATAATAATATTAATAAATTAAAATTAAAAAGTTGTTTTAAAATAAAAAATAGATGAATTTTTGTTTTGAAAAAATAACATATAAATTTATATTTTTCGTATGTAGCTTATAAAATAATTTTGCTATAAAAACTAGTTTACAAATTATCATACGTACTATTTTTTAAAATTAGTTTTAAATTTTGTAGACTGTTTTATAAAAACAGTATTATTAAAAAAATTAATACACTTTTTTAAAATAAATGCTTTTTTTAAAATTTTAAAACATATTTTTAATTTTAAAAACATCTTTTATTTTTATTTTTATTAAAATTTAAAATTTTAAAATGCCATATAATCAATGTTAGTAAAAAAAAAAAAACCGATTGGGGCTAGAAAATACAAAATATGATAAATTTGGAGGGACAAAATCACACTATTGAAATTTGGGAGACTAAAATCGAAGAATTGTGAAATTAAATGAATTAAAATCACACAATTAAAAATTGAGGTAAAAAGCGTACAATTGTGAAACTTAAAGAGTCAAAATTGTATTTAATTCAGTTGTCAATTTTCTTAATCTTCATATTTTTCTAAAAAAGTTCTTGTATTTTGGATTAGAAGTAGTAAATTATTTATTGGATTATTTTTTGACTAAAAATAAAAGATATTCATTCATTCAAATCGATAGAGTACATCAGATTCATGTACAAATTCAATACCGATAAAAACGAAAAGGATGAATCTGCGAACAAGCTCACAACATCCAAGTTAATAGTATAAAACAACATACACATGCCGATAGATAATGTGATTAAACCAAAGTAACCAAAATACATATACCTCCGGATCTGCATCGTTGACGAACTTAATCAATGTGTGAATCAGTAGTTGACCAAAATTGATCCGACGATTCAATCAAACGAACACCGTAATAAAACAAAACATCAAACAAACACCACGCCAAAACGGAATATCAAACAACGTCGCACTAAAATAACAAAACACAAAAAAAAAAAAAAAATCTAATGTATGTGATAATCACCGATTCCATTTGATTTTGATACAAATCATATATCGCTAGATTCGTGATCGTGACAAACACAGTATTTATTGGTGCGATATTATCTATCTAAAAATAGAGTGAATGTGAAGGCAAATGTTTCCGACCTAAAGCCACTTTCCCAAACGTGTTTCTTTTGTTTTGATTTGGGGCCACACCACATTACATTAATCGATTATATTATATTATTATTGATTCATTCACCAATGCGTTGTCAATTGAATACCTCTCCCCCACCCAATTCACACTCTCCCATTCCCATTTCGTTCTTCGTATTCTTATATGTACTCCTCAATTAAAGATCGTATTTCACAACACACCTAATTATAATTATAATTATAATTATAATTAAATGGCGTATTTCAGAAGAAGCATTGTTGTTGTTCTAATATTATTATTATTAGTAGAGAAAGAGATTCAGATATGTTTATCGGTGGAGATTAGCAGGGCAGATTTTCCACATGGCTTTGTATTTGGCACTGCTTCTTCTGCTTTTCAGGTTAGTTATTAGTTCCACGCTGGTTTTAGATTCAATTTTTTTATTTAAACTGCTCTCTAAAACAGAGTCGCTCCATTAATATTGCATTTTCTGGAAACCATACCAATGATTACATTGAGTTATCAAGGAAATAACTGTTCTACTTCTACTATTAAACACATAATTATTTAATAGTAAATGTTAACTTGTTCCTTTAGGCTTTGTTTGCGAGTTTGGAGGGGGGGCCGGGAGGGAGTGATTTTGAAAAAAAAAAGGAAGAAACAAGTGGAAGGAATAGAGAAGTTTGGGAGGGAAAGAGCTTGGAGGATTATTTTTTCTTCATAACACAAAACCCCCCAATTTGGGGAACTCAAAAATTGTATTGGATGAGAATTTGGAGGGTTTATATGAATTCTTCAAATTTAATTAATGTTGTTATAATATTCTTAAATTCATAATATATTAATCATAAATATTTATTTGTCATTCTCTATAAAAAATACTTTCTCAAAAAATGTAAAAGATTTTTCTAATTTTCTCTCTATTTCCCTCCCTCCAAAGCTCTCCCCTCCCTTCCCCTCGCAAACAAAGCCTTAAGGGCACTTATTGAAGAGTTTAATATAAAAATATTTTTTTTAGTATTTGTGTAATACACCTTTTGAACATTAATTTCTTTAGATTATTTAACGCTAAATTCTTTTATTTGAATAGTTATCATGCGTTTTAAGAGCACATGTTAACATGACCATTTGAAAAATTGACTTTTAATTAAGGATTAGGAGAGTACCTTAAAACAAAACTTCCTTTGGAGTAATTAATTATGCTCCGCTATGAAGTTACCAACCAAATTAATTTGCCACTTACTCTGCGTCACGTTTTGTTATTTTCTCAATAAATGCTAATTAATACAATTGTCTTTATGTTCATAATTTAATTTTTATTTTCAGAAAATAATATAGCATTCATTAAATTTTTATTGAGAATATTTGTGTAGAAAGAGCATCTCCAATGGTGCAACTCACTTGAAAGTATTTTGTGGGTCCCATTAGAGCCACATCATTTTAAACTAACTCATTCATTTTTCACTTCAATGGTACAACTCAAAAATACTAATATCAGGTCCCACAATTTTACATCACATATTAATATTTTATTCATATTTAGTTTTATTGTAACTTAAAATATTAATTTTAGTATTTTTAATTAATATTAATATGAAAATATTCAAAAATAAAAGGTTTAAAATAAATAAATTAAATAAATAATTAAAATAAAAAAGCTCAAAATAAATTAGAATAAAGATTACGAAATTAAAATAAAGAATGGTAATATTGTTAAACTGGAAAGATTTAAATGATACTACCATTTTCAATTATTATTATTTAATCAAATGTGTCTCAAGAAAAAATATAATAATATTTAAATGAAATGAACCCAAAGTGCCGTTGTTGTGCAACATGACCGCGTTGCCACCTGGCGGACTGAATTGGTATGAGTCCAAAAGAACCCAACTTCATAGCGATTCAAGCTGGCGCACGGACCAGAAATTTGAGCCGTTGGAGATGCTCTAGAATACTTGTGCAGTTTATTGAGCATTTTTTTAATAAAAAATATGAGAAAAATGGTTTATATGTAAATGTTATAAAAGATAAAAGATCAAAGTGTTACAAATAAAAGATAAAAGACTAAATTGTTACAAAAATATAAGATAAAAGATCAAAGTGTTACAAATAAAAGATAAATGACCAAAATATTACAAAAAATAAGTTAAACGACCAATAGTGTAATTTTGTCTATATTTTTAGTCCCTATAAAATTATTATGCACTCAATTTTGGTCCCCATTGTTAAGTCAATGTGTTTTTTTGAATGATTTTTTTGCAGGTATATTTATAACATCAAAAAATGTTTTTCCATAAAAAACGAGTTCAAAATTTGATTTTTAGGTCATGATTTTTATTACTTTTATTTTAAAATTTTGTGGTCTAAAAAATTCATATTTAATTTATATCATGTAAACAAATTCTAAATATTACTCCATCTGGCTTTATTTATAAGCAAAAGTTACTTTTCAGGTTCATCGGAGAAGTAATGTATCTAGTCTATATTTAAGTTAGATACATTAATTATTGAATGAACTTACTAAAAAACAAATTTTCCTTATAAATAAGTCCGGAGGGAGTTGTACCTAAACTTTATATGATATTTTAAACATACCTATAAAAAAATCATTAAAAAGTTGAGAGTTTAATGATAATTAAGCAAATTTAGTTTTAGTAGAAACAAAAATTATGTGCAAGAAAAATTTATAGGGATTAAAAATATAATAAAAATTAAGTAAGGATTAAACTTATAGAAGGTCTCCATTTTATTAGGACCAAAGACAGTTTAACCCTAAATTATTAAAAGTCGAGGAATTACAAAAAAAATCAATAAAAACTTCAATTTCAATTTTAGAAAATATTCTTTTTTGAATTTTAATTAATGAAATGTAAATAATTAAGACACCTGGGTGAATCTACATCATCAGGTCGTATCTCATATTATTTAAAATACACTAAATCAAAAAAATTAAGTATAAAAATTGTGTGAATTTAAAATAGTGGAACCATTAGTGAATTAGTAAAAATAGGGCGACTAAAACTGTAATGAAGCCAAACTTTTTCTAAGAAGGTAAATATCTCTCACTCGCAATTTATAAGCAAAAAAAAAACTTTGTCCCAAATTATAAGCAAAAAGACCACCTTTTATTATTTTCATGAATTGATTTTATTTTTATGAAATTAAATGCAAATTATACTTAATTTTTTTTCTTGTTTTTCTCATAATCAATAATAAATAAAAATTATTGTTAAAAAGAATGTCCAATAAAAGTTATTCTTATATCTTCTCATGTAACTTATTTCAAAAGATACATAAAAAATCATACTTCAAATTATTATATTTTCTTTTTTTTAATAAATGTGAATTTTCTACATCCCAAAAAAAGTGTGATTTTTTTTTTTATAATTTGTACCAACATTAATGAATAGCATTAAATTCTTAGAGAATTGTGGGGTGTGTTAGACAGCATGAAGATGGTGTTGAAAATATGGGTTCAAGAAGGGGGTGGAGTTGAATGATGATTCCAAAAGTCATAGTGAGTTTGTTGAGGAGTAATGGCGAGGAAACTCGGCCATGAGGCAATGCAAGCATATAGCTTAGGGCATCAATATAATTTTTTTGAAAAAAGCTAAATAGTGTTGTGAGACATTAGTTAAGGAGGCTAAGAATTGTAAAAATATCTTAGAATTTGTTTTGTAAACTTAATAAAAGAGCAAAAGGATTTTTAATACAAGAATTTCTTTTTTTGGTTTCTTAACTAATATTTTGGGAGCACTAGTTAGTATTATCTTAATTTTTTATTAGGGAAAGAGGGCCTCAAAATTATGAAACATTATTGGATTTTTTTTTTAAAGATAAAATTATTACTAAAAACTGAAAGTAAGAAATGCTAATTGGTGCGCGTGGTGGTGGCTCCTGTTTGTTAAGAGGTCAAGGGCGTATGTTCGTTCAATGCTTCTTTTAGTACTTTTCTGTCTATATTTTTAAGAGATGGGTGTATTGGATTAGGATTTCAAAGGATTTTAAAAGACTTTTTTTTAATAAAAGAATCAGGTGGTATTCAATTAAGACTTTTATAAAATCTAAATAAATCTAGTGGTATTCAATTAAGACAATCATGATTTTTTTTTCAATGCAATGAAATCCGTTGTTATTCGATTGAGATTTGTCAATACTTATAAAATGTCTCTTGGTATTCAAAAATCCATAGATTTTAGTGGATTCTTGTTTGTAATGGATTTTGTGAGACTTTTTAGTTAAAAATACACTTGATAAACTTTTCCAACAATCTCACCAAAAGCCTTGAGACTTTTTTGAACTCTCCAAGACTTTTTACTTTCATCATCGTCGTATCATGTTATTACTTTTGCAGTTCATCACCACTGCACTGAGTTTTTTCTTCTTCTTCTTCTTCTTTTCTTTGTTCAGTTATTCAACAATCTCACCAAAAGCCTTGAGACTTTTTCAAACTCTCCAAGACAAACTTTCATCATCACTATACCAGGAAAAAAAATTCTTCTTCTTTACCTATCAAATATGCTTTTTTGTAATTTTGTTTTAACAAATTCAACATCTTTTTTACAAATTTTTGATTCATTACAACTTTTGTACAATTCTTTTTCTTTACAAGGTAAATTTTGTTTCTTCGATTTCTTTTTTTTTTTTTTTCAGCAAACCATTTTTTTTCTTCATATTTTCCATCAATGGTGGTGGTGATAACCTTTCCATTTTATTGGTGATTAGGAATATATACGTAAAAAAAAGGAACATGAAGTTTTCTATTGTAAGGTTTTTTTTAAGAAAATATTTGGATTCCAAAAAAATTGTAATTTCTTTTATTAAAATTTATTGATTCTTTTAAAATTTTTCTAATATACAAATGTTTCCTAATATATAAAGTATTATGAAATCTTGATTGTAAAAAGTCTTTTGAAAAAAATCTCTCAAAATCCATTCAAATCATGAGTTAAAAATCTTGATTGTAAAAAAGTCTTGTAAAAAAGTCTTTAAAATCTCACAAAATCAATATAGTCCAACAAAATCTCATAAAATCATCAAGACTTTTTTTGCCAAAATTGTCTCATAAAATCTCAATCCAATACACCCCCTAAAACGGAGTTGTGTGATAAGTACATATCGAACTATCCTTTCGTCTTTTATTAACTTTTTTTTAAGAGATTTAGAAAACAGCACTGCTATTTTTTACAAACCAAGTGGCCACGAAATACAAGATTATCACTTGTAGTTAGAGCTGTAAAAATGGGTCAGACTATCGGGCCGGTCCAGTAGCCTATAGTTTTATACGGGCTGGGCTTCCCAAAAATATCATTGGGCCTTATTGGGCTGGGCTATCGGGTCTATGGGCCATCATGGGCTGGCCCAACGGGCTTTTGGGCCGGCCCATTAAAGAATTAAAAAAAAAAATCTAAAAATTTTTTTATCTAAAAATAAAGAATTTTAGTTAGCATAAAATCTTTAGATAAAATAAATAACAAAAGATGAGATTTGTTTTTTTTTTTAAGGAAAAAGATGAGATTTATAATTTACTTTTTTTTATAATTTATAATTTAATTTATGTATTTTGACTGGTTATGTTAAAAGTTTAGTGTCTGATGTAAGTTTGAAATTTATTAGCTTTGAGGATGCACTTTATGAATCATCATCCACAGATCTCTCGACTTTTGCATGGATATTTTGAAGTATTTATTATTTCATGAAATCATAACACTCACTTTTTTATGGATATTAATTTGTGTGCGATGCATATGTAGTTTTATTGTCCATTGAATTTTTTTTTACAAAAAAATTGTCAATTTTTTATAAAAAAAATTTGAAAAAATGTGGCGGCCCATCGGCCCATGTTTATTGGGTTGGGCTAAGGGGTCGGGCATTGGGCCTTAATGGGCCGGGCCACTTAAGCCCAGTAGATGTCTTGGCCCTATGGGCCCGGGCTGGGCCGACCCATTTGACAGCTCTACTTGTAGTGGTAACGAAAAGAAAAAAAAAGAATGTGGCTTGCTTTGTAATTTTTAAATTATATATATATATATCGTTATATCTTTTCACATTTAAAAATGATAATTTTTTTATAATTGCATTTATTTCGTTTAAATTTATCTGTAATTGACTATTATTTTGGATTTGAATAAAAAATACGTAGATACATTTTATGTTAAGGTTTGATTGACACACATAAATTAAGAATGTGTCTGACTTATTACAGGACAAATAATTTTTTTTAGAAACCAATCATTAATTGATTAGTATATAGATTAATGTTAATTGATAGCAAAATTAGGAATGTGTACTATATATATTATAGGCGCAAATAATTTTTTTTAGCAACCAAACATTAACAAATACACATATATTAAGGTTAATTGATAGCAAAATTAAGAATGTAGGCTGCTAAAAAAAATGAGGGAGAAAATTAGGTTAAGTAATTAGGTTTAGATTTGCTAATGTAATAAATTTATATAATTAAGGATTGGGCAATGATTGCATATTTATTATATGTTGATTGCCAAATTACATCAAATTGATTGATGTAGCTTAGTGGCAAATGCACTACATAATCTTAAAGCACGTGAGTTCGATTCTTGCTGAGGTAGATCTTTTAACATTTTATTTGAAATAATTTATGGTTAAAATGAGAGGGAATTAATTAGGATTAGGAATTTGCGAAACGTAATAAATTTATATTATAAGAGATTTTATATAAAAAAATTACAAGGATGATTTCGGGTCAAAAGACCCAAAGTCACCCATTTTTTATGAAAGATGATGAAGAAAACTTAGAGAGAAAGATGAGTTTGTCTCTCTAAAAATAATTAAGGCCGAGTTTAGACTTGCATTTTTTTTTTTATAATAACACTTGCTTATTTTAAAAGGTAAATATTATTTGACTTATATGATTAAATCTTTTTGAACAAGTGATGTATATTTAATATTTATTCATATATATGATATAATGTAAATTGTGTCTAGTATGAAGGAGCAGTGAAAGAAGATGGAAGGGGACCATCTGTTTGGGATACCTTTTCTCATACTTTTGGTAAGGCGCATTCCATTGCGTATTTATTGCATAGTACTATAGTAGTACAGTACTATTTTGTTCATATATAAGGTGCGTTTGATCTGCTAAAAAATATGGGATTGGACAGGACAATTTTTGTTGTACCATGTTTGATTCAGAAACTGGTTATGGTACTGGACAAAAACAGACAGTAAGGGACAGAACAAAAATAAGAATTTTTGTCCCTCACTAAACCACAGGACAACTTTTTGTCCATGGTACAACTATAAAAAATACCAAAATACCCATTTTATTTTTAAATATAAAAAATATTATCTTTCTTTCTCTCGCCGATACAATTTTGTTTTGTCCTGTTCTACCTTGTTTTGTCCTGTTCTGTCATGTATTGTTCTGTCTAGTACTTACTGTTTTGCAATTCAAACGTATCCTGTGTTTAATAAGTTTTTTTTTTAAAGGATAAGTTTAATAAGTATTATTTCTACATGTATCTCAAATGCTACATATGCATGATTCTTATAATATGCTAAAATTTTGGCCGATCATCTCCTCACATTTGTTCCAGGCAAGGTAACAGATTTCAGCAATGCTGATGTTGCAGTGGATGAGTACCACCGATACGAAGTAAGTAACTGGTCTACGCCATGCGAGTCTGCATCATAGGCTCTATTTGGATAAACAACTTAATTAATATAATATAAATGGTTATGAATAAACTACTTCTATAACAAAATATAAAATAAAGTCAAACTGTTTTCATAAACTAACCTGGAAAGTTTATGAAAATACGTTGAAGCCAACTTGGTGAAACGATGTTTGTATTTGAACATTGAAATTTTTTATTATACAGGAAGACATACAACTCATGAAGGACTTGGGGATGGATGCCTATAGATTTTCCATTTCTTGGTCTCGAATTTTTCCCAGTAAGCAACATTCATACTCGTCGTTAACTTCAAAATAAGTACTTGGTTTAACACTTTGTAAAGTTCTGTGAAACCATAAACATTTAATGTGTTAGATGGATCTGGCGCAATCAATCAGGCAGGAATTGATCACTATAATAAATTCATCAACGCATTATTGGCGAATGGTAACTCTCGTTAACGCCTGTTTAATTATTTCATTTGATCAATTCTGTATTTTAGCTTTGAACTTAAAAAAAAAGTTCAATTTATGTATTTTTATGCATGCTTCTGATTGTTTGTTTGATCCTTGAATTTGCAGGAATCGAACCTTATGTGACACTCTACCATTGGGACCTACCTCAAGCCTTGGAAGACAAGTACAAGGGATGGCTCAGCACTGATATCGTGTATGAGAAATGTCGCAAATAATTTTAGACGTGATTTTCAGTACTCCTATTATGATTCTTGATATGAAAAAAAAAATACTTATATACGATTCACGTGTGTTACAGAAAGGACTTTGCAACTTATGCCGAGACTTGCTTTCAAAAATTTGGGGACAGGGTGAAGCACTGGATCACATTTAACGAGCCACATACATTTACTACACAAGGATATGATGTCGGATTACAAGCACCCGGACGGTGCTCTATTCTCCTTCACCTGTTTTGTAGGGCAGGGAACTCTGCTACCGAACCGTACATTGTTGCTCACAATGTCCTACTTACTCATGCAGCAGTAGCAGATATTTATAGGAAAAAATATAAGGTAAAGTTTTGGATTTTTTTTTAATTCTATTATGAATGCGATGGAATGAATAATATTCGAAACTTGGCATAACATTGTGAAAATTCAACTTGAAATTTGTAAAAAATTGTTCGTGAAAATGATACTAATAATAATAACTCGGATATTCGACAGAATACACAAGGTGGATCACTTGGGATAGCTTTTGATGTCATTTGGTATGAGCCCGCCACAAACACTCAAGAAGATATTGAAGCTGCTCAGAGAGCTCAAGATTTTCAGCTCGGTTGGTAAGTCATTCACATATAGTACCTCATAGATTAAGAAAGTGATAATAACTCAATCTTAATTGCTAAATGTCATAATGATAGGTTTCTTGATCCTTTAATGTTTGGAGATTATCCAAGTTCAATGAGAAGTAGAGTAGGAAACAGGCTTCCAAAATTTTCCCCTTCCGAGGCTGCTCTTGTTAAGGGTTCATTAGATTTTGTTGGAATCAATCATTACACCACATTTTATGCAAGAAACAACTCTACTAATGTGATCGGAACTTTGCTCCATGACTCTATTGCAGATTCCGGTGCCATTACCCTTCGTAAGTTTCAGACCGAACATTATCAAGCTAACATTTACTTCGTCATAGTGCTTTATAATTTCTGTTTTGCATTGCCACCAATCAAGTGATTTCTTCCTTTCCTTTCTTTTTCAGCATTCAATGGTACCAAAGCTATTGCAGAAAGGGTAAGTTCGATATAACTGAAGCTTTAAATATGTGTTCAATCATAATCATGTTTCCTTTTATTAATCACATAAACACAACTACTAAATCTTATATATACCTTAATTTCACTAATCTATAATTCTGAGTTGCAGGCAAATTCTATATGGTTGTATATTGTGCCACAAAGTATGAGAACCTTAATGAACTATGTCAAACAAAAGTATGGGAACCCTCCTGTCTTTATAACCGAAAACGGTAATCTTCAAATTCTTATAATATATCACAAAATTCTAGCTTGCACTATAAATGGAAGCATTCCATAAATTACATAGTTGATGATACTTCGTGTTTACGATACTAAGTTCTTGACCGTGGTTTTCGCAGGGATGGATGATGCAAATAGTATATTTATCCCAAAGAAAGATGCTTTGAAGGATGAGAAAAGGATTAGATATTACAGTGGCTATTTATCATATCTACATGAAGCTATCAAGTATGTAATATTGTTATTAATTACCTATTAATTAGTGCATTAAAGTCCATGACCAAAATTTTGAAGTTAATGAATTATTGATTTGGTTAATTAATTGCAGAGATGGTTGCAATGTGAAAGGATACTTTGCTTGGTCATTGCTGGATAATTGGGAGTGGGCAGCTGGATACTCTTCTAGATTTGGTCTGTATTTTGTTGATTATAGAGACAACTTGAAGAGATACCCAAAACAATCTGTCCAATGGTTCAAGAACTTCTTGAAACCAGCTAAATAGTTGTCAAAATATAAGATTTCTGTATTTCAAATAATAAAATTTATACTTGATTTCTTCAAAAAAAATAAATTATACTTGATTAGAAGTGTTGGTAAGTAAAAAGTTATGTTTGAAACTTATTATTATGAAAATTATATTTGAATTGATTTCATCTTTCAATTTAGTATTTAGTTCAATATATTTTATGTGTTAGTTGGGCTTCATCTACGTGACTAGGAATAATATGTTTTGCAATTTTTTTTTACACAAACAAAGTGCATTTCATTTATAATAGTAGTTTCAATACAAGGTGAACAATAATAAAAAATTTGGAAAATAGTAGTAAAACGAGTTGTTTGAAGTAAATCATGGGTTACCAGATTGACTTGTTTTCTTGAGATTGACTTGTTTTCTTGATATAACTGATCTTACACCAAACTCAGTGTTATTTCTAGCCTATAAATTAATAGCCTGCACCACTTGCAAGCGGTCTGTTTCAACTTGGTTAACTACCATATGAGATTGATGAATTCATTGTAGCACCTCTAAAACTCCAACTGCTTCCAAGTTCCGCCTCTACAATATCTGGTTTTCCTTCACGTCTTGCAATAAAAGCTCTTACTGTAGAAATTGTCTTACTGCTTCAGTTATAATATTAATAAGTCTTTAAGACGGACTTTTGAGTTCTTTTCAATAATGACTTGTTTTCATGGATAATAAGTTTAGGGTATTTATTTTCCAAGTTCAGTTTCACTTCAAATCTATTTATAGGATAGTGAAGTACTTGTAAATAACATATAAGTTATAATCAAAACTCTTTGTCTTTCTATATATCAGTTTCACATTATTTTACTACCATATTCCTTTCACAAAACAACAAATTGGTAGCAGAGCTTATTTTCTTAAGGGATCTGTGATTGAGTGCATAACAATCACCCTCAAGAATGGAAACATAAACAAACTTCTCCCTTGCTCCACCCATTTTTTATGGTGAAAACTATCACGCTTGGGCTGTTAAGATGTCAACTTATCTTAAAGCCTTAGACCTTTGGGATGCTGTAGAGGAAGACTATGAAGTGCAGCCATTGCCGGCAAATCCAACGGTGGCTCAGATGAAAAATCACAAAGAAAGGAAGACAAGAAAGTCCAAAGCTAAAGTCTGCTTATTTTCTGCTGTGTCAAGCACAATATTTACAAGAATTATGAACCTGAAATCTGCAAAAGACATCTGGGATTACCTCGAAAAGGAATACCAGGGAAATGAAAGAACAAAAAACTTGCAGATACTAAACTTGATTCGAGAGTTCGAGATGCTGAAAATGAAGGAGGCAGAAACCATCAAAGAGTACTCAAATAAGTTGCTGGGTGTTGTCAACAAGGTGAGACTGCTTGGTAAGGAATTTTCTGATGAAAGAATTGTGGAAAAATTCTGGTTTCTGTGCCCGAGAGATATGAATCAAAAATTTCTTCATTGGAAGAAACTAAAGATTTGTCAAGCATTTCCTTGGTAGAATTGGTGAATGCATTGCAGGCACAAGAACAGAGGCGGATGATGAGGGAAGAAGCGTCAATGGAAGGTGCTTTGTATGTGAAAGGACAAAATTCAGGTGGAGGCAACAAGAAACCCGAGAGTTCCAACAACCAAAACAATGGGAATTTTCCACCATGTCCACATTGCAAAAAGACAAACCATCATCAAGGAAGATGCTGGTGGAGGCCTGATGTCAAGTGCAGAAAATGTGGTAACATGGGACATATAGAGAAAATCTGCAGGTCAAAATCGGAGGAGGCAAAGATATTCACGGAGCAACAAGAAGAAGAACTTTTTGTTGCAACATGTTTTGCTACAAGCAATAGTTCAAGTGATTCGTGGTTAATTGACAGCGGCTGCACAAACCATGGGACGAATGATCATAAGCTCTTTAAAGAGCTTGATAAAACCATTGTTTCCAAAGTAAAAATTGGAAATGGTGATTTCATCTCAGTCAAAGGAAAATGCATTGTTGCTATTGAAAGCTTAGATGGTTTGAAATATATTTCTAATGTCTTATATGTGCCTGACATTTATCAAAATTTGCTTAGTGTTTCACAGCTTGTTGAAAAGGGCTTCAAAGTCATATTTGAAGACAATTGGTGCTTGATAAAAGATGTTAAAGGCAGAGATGTATTTAAGGTGAAAATGAGAGCAAAAATCTATGCTCTAAATCTATTGGAGGAGCAGCAAGTGCCTGAAGGAGGTGAGGAAAAGGAGGACAAAAAGCCTAAACTGGATGTTGGCAATAGCGACAATACCAGCTATGACAATGAAACAGGTGAAAAAAACTAATAATCATAAAATTGACGATCTGCATGCTCGGGCTGGGGATAAAGCTAATGATGATAAATGAGACGTTGACAGTCCTAAGACCACAAAAGAGACAGCTGATGAGCTAACAATTGTGAAGCAGTGCTGCAAAACAAACGTGCCAACAAGTGATTTGGGTGAAAAGAAAGTGGAAGAGAAGTCCATTGATAAGTTAATTGAAGATGAACTTGTAGAACTGAGAGACAAGAGTAAGAAACGCTTTGCCAAGCATGAATCACGCTGTAATGGTGTGGTGTTTGTTCAAATGCGGAAGAAAGATGGAGACAAAAGCCCCAAGGATATTGTTACCTGGATAGTAACATCAGCAGCATCAACTAGGAAATATATGTCCAGGTTTATCTTGAGAATTCTACCAATCGAAGTCTCGTGCTATGCTTCAAACAAGGAAATTCCAAAAATGAGATTTGGAATATTAAGAGACAAGCTGGGACTTTGCAGTAACTAAGGCAAGGAGGAGATTTGTAGAAATTGCCTTAGTGCTTCAGTTATAATATTAATAAGTCTTTAAGACAGACTTTTGAGTTCTTTTCAATAATGACTTGTTTTCATAGGTAATAAGTTTAGGGTATTTATTTCCTAAGTTCAGTTTCACTTCAAATCTATTTATAGGTTAGTGAAGTACTTATAATAACATATAAGTTATAATCAAAACTCTGTCTTTCTATACATCAGTTTCACATTATTTTACTACCATATTCCTTTCACAAAACAACACTTACAAATCGACCTTGTGAGTCACAAACACAAGCTCCAATACAAAAAATGTTTCGAACTACATAACACACCGTATCAACATTACACTTTAGTGTTGCGCTAGAAGGTTTGCTCCACACTTAATTCTTTGATGCAACATTGTTCCTAACCGTGTTAATCTTCCTCTAATGTTCCTTAATTCCTTTAACCAATCCTGCAGCGTTTCTCATGCTCTTCTTGTAACTTCAAAAACTGTTGGTATATTTCCGTGCCAACATTTTTTATTTCTCCTCCACCATAATGTCCATAACAGTACCGCAACTTTAACTGTGGTGTTAACCTCATCGATCATTTAGAACATCATTGGAACAAAACCAATAGCATTAGCAATGTAAATTTTAACATTATGTCAGATATCAGCTTCCATCCATATCTTTTGCGCGGCTGCACAGCCAATGAAGCAGTGTCATTCGTTTTCTTTGTTAGTTTCACATTATGTTCTTTGTTATTGATGTGACTATGCGCGGTGTGGAACACATCAATTGTAAGAAAACTTCAAGGCATTAAGTTGGTGACGATAATTGGATATTTAAATTGACGGAAATGACTGAATTACTTCGAGCCACTAGCTTGAAATACCATAATTTTGTAAAAT